>JARGYA010000024.1:600000-1026440 GCA_029204335.1 Mycena vulgaris
TGAGGAAGAGGTAAAGCGGGCGCTTGCCTCGAGGCAACGGAAGACTTTATCACGGCAACAGCGCCCATCCTGCGTGTCTTTAATTGCATTCTATTCTTGCGATCGGCCTTCGGGCTGTGCATGTTACATAGGCAACACTGCAGGATGTTGATTGGCGCTGGATTCCCGCTGATATGGAGGAGTCAATCGGCGGGATGTGGGCACTCGAATAACGGCCGGCGCCGCACAATGAAGTCCATAAGAGGCGGTGATGCGGGAAATTGGCCCAAGGTGGGAGAGTAAAACAATTTCGACTTCATGGGAATCTATCTGTCACGTATAGCTGTTGCGTATGATCTACGTCCGTTTTAGTATAGACGAACACACAAGTTTCGTCTGGATTGATGATCTAAAGAAACTTACTCGGAGTCGGATTGTGCAGTTCATCGGGGTTTTGACACTTTGCTTGTACGTGCTTGTGCGCGCTCGTACGCGCTCGTGCGCGAACAAACAAGCGTCCAAAGACCACGCGACCGCAAGACTGCGAGCTATGTCTGAAAACCCGCAAGAGTACCAAAAAAAAAAATTCAGGACATAGTCCATTGGCATCCAACCATCATTTCGGCGCTTTTATTTTTTCGACGCGAGACAAACGAGACCTCAAAGAACCAAAGTCGGCAAGAGTTTTGTCATCTTGCTGATGTTGCCAGACGTTCTGCAATTTAGTTTCAGCGCTCAGGTTGAGTCGAGTTCCAGCGGTGGGTGGGTTTGACCCATCCATCAGCGGTCAGCCTCGGAAGATGAGCTTAAAATGAGTCGTGGGTTGGTCGTGCTAAGGGTCTTGGTATATGTAAGAAGCTGTTCGCCGAAGGTTTCTTATGTCGAAAATATACAACTGTGAAATGCGCCCATAAGACGAGGTGTTCAGGAACCAGGAACGCATTGTTTTTTTTCGGCGAATAAAGATAGTTGAGAGAGCAAAGAGAGAGACTCAGACCGTGTCACTCCGTCACGAGGTGTCACGACCATACCGGCAATCACGGCCATCACACGTCAAAATCGGGCTGGCAGCAAGAATGAGGGAAGAAAAAAGTAGATTCGAGTCCTCCTACGCGAGAATAATTTAAGGGCCTACTTCAACTAGCCATTCTACAGTTACAGTTCATCCCGCGGAGTCTCGTCCTCTTGTTTGGGAAGGGCCGGCACCTCAGGGGATTCGACCGCCGAGGGTTCCACGGCCTCCGTTTTGGGTCCCCCAGCCAACGCATTGGCATCGGCAGCTACGATGCGTGAACGAATCACTCCATCCTCCGCAAGCTTGCTGGCGAATCTGGAGATTTCGGTGTCGTATTCTTCCCATTCCGGTATTTGTCGCGCGCGCGCTAGCTTAGGCTCTTTCTGTAATACGCATCTGAGCACCAGACATGGGGTCCATTCCATCTGATACGCACAGTTAGAGGGTTTTGGCACAGATCTATGGTCTTGGCGCGATGAAGGCGATC
The DNA here is from genome assembly GCA_029204335.1 of Mycena vulgaris. Taxonomy (NCBI): domain Eukaryota; kingdom Fungi; phylum Basidiomycota; class Agaricomycetes; order Agaricales; family Mycenaceae; genus Mycena; species Mycena vulgaris. The sequence goes on from JARGYA010000024.1 coordinate 601,482, forward strand.
CTTGCTACCTGGGAGGGGGGTGAGTAAAAACGAGGGCAACATGTCGGGGAGACGTACACCATGTCTCGCACTGTGGAAGGCGGCGTAAGTTTCGGCAAGTAATGGGAATAATCAGGCACTGACCCATAGCCAATCTTCAGGTAAGGAGAACTGTAACCGGGCGAATGAGCGTCATCCCAATGTCAAGGAAAGAGGCTTACGATGGGGACTTCTCGCTGCAGATTGTTTGGAAGATCTGACGCGCAGTTAACGCAAGAGTAAAACGGCAAGCGAAGCAGAGGGACAAACCTTGGTCAAGATTCGCCAGCGACCCCGGATCAGCAGAAAGTTGCTGATAGCTACCTCGGAGAATATCCTACGGGCAGGTCAGATCATTATTATCACTTAAAACAATCGGATTATTACTCCAGCGGCGAGCTACAGATGTCATCAGATGGAATCAAATTCAAGGGCGGCACACGTACCTGACGGAACCGAACGAGGTCGATAACGTACAACGCACTTAAGCAAAGGTCAGGACGAGCGATTCGACCAAATCGGGACGTGCTTACCTAATATGATATGGTCGCCCTTGCAGGAAATCTTTCCAATAACCGGTCTTCCAGAAGCGGAATCCCTCCATGTCGGTATTGTCGTCACCCATTGGGGTATAACCGTACGGAGCCCCCTCGAGGTCAAGATCCACAAGCTCCTTCAAGTCCGCTCGGACAATCTGGTCCGCGTCGACGAAGATGACCTTTTTGAGATCCATGGGGAACAAGACGTCGAGGAACAGGATCTTGTAGGCCCAGATGATCCTCTGCTTCTCCTTTTGGGCGCGGAGCCACGAAGGCCACTTGTAGGTCACCAGCTCGTATTGGAAGTTGTACGACGCCGCGAGGTGTGGGATGAATTCCTGGTCAGATTGAGCATCAAGCGCGAGGGGTCGTTGCCAGTGGCACGTACGAGGAACGAAGGCGACAGGAAGTTCTCGATAAACCAAAATTTGACGGTACTGTTCGTGTTTCGGAGGACACTGAGGATCATGATCGACACAAAGCGCTAGAGAATAGGTCAGTATCTGGCAACGACAAAGGAGAGTGGCGAACCTCATAAAGAAGACCCGAGGCCACGGTGAAGATATTGATTTCGGCCTGCTCAGAGACAGGAACCAATGCAGTCGACGCAGGGGTCTCTTTGACGTGGAATATCGACTTGACACTGAAAGATAATCAGCCCGTAAAGAGGGAGAGTCGGACAAGAACGCACCGAGAAGCGAGATCCCCTAGAATGCCAGACGACTCAGGCTCCTCCTCCACAGGGTCAGAAAGCACGTCTGCGGTCTCCATCCCCGGCACCCGGTTGAAGCGCGGGTAGATCGTCAAGCCCTCAAAGCTCGTAACACTGATCTCGTTCCCCTACTTCTGCCACACTCCGGCTCTCCAGCCCCTCATTCCCAACGCTCTGCCATCACGAAGATATCACGCCCGCGGCCCTCGCGGATCTCGAGCTGGAACACGCCCGGCTTCGCCTTGAACTGGAGATACCCCAGATTAACCACGACCTGCGTGTCGTCGACGGGGGTCGCGTCGCCGTTCAGGAGCTGCAGCTGCACACCCCGCGGCGGCGCGTTCGTCAGCGAGTCCCGCGCGTGTCCCTCGACCACAAGGTAATCGAGCCCGAACACCGCGTCGACACCAGAGTCCTGCGGCGAAAGGTTCCCGAGCTGGATGTTGTCTAGATCGTAGAGGGCTTCACGCGGCCGAACGAGCCACGACGGCGGTACGTCCATGCCGAGGGTGTAGATAGGCTCGATGGGCAACCCATCGAAGATCGCTTGGGCCGGAACCTCAGCGCTGCATTTGGTAAGAACAAAGCCCAACGGCGTACATGGCCAAAAACGTACCCATCGGCGTCAAAGGTCAGCGACGGTAGGAGGGTGTACCGGTAGAAGCGCTTCAGCGGGATCTGCGAACGAATGAGATTCGTCTTCGAAGGTGCAGAGTAAAGTGTACCTCTTGGTGGGTCGCGGGGTTCGTGTACACCTTGATATAGATGTCCGGAATATGCGAGAGCCACTGCAGTCTCTGTCAAGACCGTGCGCCGACCCAGAAGGCGGAAAACACACCTCCAGAAGACTCGACCACTTCTGCGCCATCTCGCTCACGGGATCTATCAGGACCGCTATCTGGTATAGCGCAGTCGAGTTGTCGCCGAAGTGAAAGGCCCTACAGACACGGATACGTGAGCAGCGCAAACAAGGAGCTCGAAGTACATACGAGTACTGCTCTTCCAACAGCTGGTAGTTTCGCTGGCGTGGGCGCTTGGGCTGGTCGAAAATGCCGCCTCCATTCGGCTCGGGAGCCTGCATCGCAGCGAGTACGGAGGTGCACATGGAGATAAGATTGGCGGACGACGCCCTACGAAACAAGGTCAGCAGCCGCTCGCTCGAGACAATTCAGAAGACGCACCGATCGGATTGCATGAACGCGGGCTTGATGCTCTCAAGCGCTTTAATGACCGGCTCCGTCCTCCTGCGCAGCTCATAGCTCTCTAACGTCTTGAAATCCGTCGACGTGAAGTCGCCCGCTAGAATGGGGCCGATGACCTGCACAAGGGCGCGTGAGTATAGCCCGCTGTGGGCTAGGAAGACGGCTTACCCGTCCATTAATGACGACAGCTTGCTGCCCTGGCACGAGCTGGAGCTCGCGCGCGACCAGCCGGCTGCTCCTCACAAACGTGGCGTAGTCGTCTGAGCTGTACCCGGCGATCCCGACGCCTTCCGTCAGGTCGTCCGTCGAGAGCGGGATCTGGGTCCCTTCGCTTGGGGAGACGGGCGCTTCCAGCCCGAGCGCCCGGAGAAGGCGACTCGACGACGCTTTAGAGAGTAGGTTCCTCGCGAGGAGATGTGAGAGGAGCCAGGACACCGGGGGTCGGACGGTGGGATCTGCCGCATCGAGAGTGCTTGGGTTGTGCACGAAGGACACGCGGCTCTTGGACTCATCGTCCTGCACGACACATCAGCCCCGTATTCAAGACCTAGGAGAGGGTGAAGTACGTACGATCGAGAGCAGCGCCTCCTTTAAGAGCCCTAGTCCAGCCTCGGTATCGAAATCCGCCACGACATACATCGTTAGCGCAATCTGTGGCGTCTCCGCTGTATATTATACGATAGTCAGTTAAAGCCCCGGGCCGAAGGGTACAACGACGTACCAGGATAGACAAACGTCGAAGGCGTAACGCGGAACCCGGTGCGTCTAAACAGGTCCGGGACATCGACGACGCGCAGGTCTCCCGACGCCGGGAAGATGTATCGATTGCGGCGCAGGCTGCTCGTCGGCAGATCGTAGAAATACGTCGCGATGCTCCCCGTAGTCTCGTCCGAGATCTTGCCGCCGTACAGCTGAAGCAGACAATCCGTGAGTACATGCGATAGAGGGAGGACCAGAGAACGCTCACCGCTTCCTGAAAGTGTTGCAGCTGCTGCGTGATCTCGCCCTGCATCGCGCGCCAGAAGTTCTAGGAAATGCATATCAGATTCAGCAGCCACCAAAGCACAAAAGGGCGAGTCACGCACATCGTCCATCTCGAGATGCTTCCCATTGATGAAGCCGTGGCCGTGCGCAGACGCCGCCAAGCCTGCGCCGAGTCGCTCGACATAGCCGCGCCCCTTGTCTAAGGCCAGCGATTCCGGGCCCTCCCCGCGTACGATCGCGTCGAAATCCAACGTCGAGGACTCCTCCGCGAGCTCGGCGAAGTTGAGCTTGACCGCGGCCCAGTCGATCCGCTGCTCCGCGCCATCACTCGCAAAAGAAGTCATAACCTATGCCGGCATCAGTGACGGGTACCAGAGCAGAGTTAGCAGGAGAGTACCTTCTGCAAGAAACCCATCGTCCGCTTTCGGCCGTACTCCCGCACCGAGTGATAGAAAAGCCGCGCCATCTTCGCGCCTGGCCGCAAGACATCAGTACGAGGACCACATAGCATGCGCAGGAACCCACCGTCTTCCGTCTCGCTGATTGGCACAATACCGAATGTGAACGGGAAGTTCCTGCCAATGATGCTGGCGACGGCGCCGGTGATGGTCTGCAGGCTGCTCGGCTGCGAGAGATCGAGCACGAGCACGACGTTGAACAGGTTTAGCTTGATGTTGTGGAATTGGCCGGGATAGAGTGGCCGGAGCATCTACTTATCGTCGGTTAGTAGAAGCACCGGAGGGAGAGTGGCGGTGGGACGCACGGAGTGGATGGAGGGGGACCATGAAGCGTATCTAGTTGTGATGTTTGTTAGAGGGATAGCGAAGACAGAATGAACGGAGAGTTCACCGGCTGTCCTTCTCAATATTGTTCCACCACACGATGACGCCCCCCTCCTCTGGCCGGTCACTGGCATCAAAGATGTTGTCCAACACCCCCGCGTCGCCCTGGGCTGCGCTGACATCCGGATGCGTCAGCAATTCCATCGCTTCCGCCCGGGAGAGGCCTAGCGAAGTGAGCGACGTCATCACCTTCCGCTCCTTGCGCACGAGACGAAGCAGCCCAAGAGGGTTGATGTCCTTCTCCGACAGTGTGGCCCCGTTCAACCAAAACACATTGACGCCCGCCTGCGCCTTCAGTTGGTTGACGTGCACCTCCTCCTGGAGGCTCTCGTTAACGACAACGCGCCGGGAGAGTGCGGCCATGTATTTAGGGAAGTTCTGGGCAAGGTGCGCGAGCGTCGCCAAGGGCTCGGAAGAATCCGCGATGAGCTGCGTTGCCTGGAAGCCGAGGGCTGCGACTCCCCATCAGTGAACAACAAGTCGGGGAATCAAGAAGGACAGACCAGATATTGCCTCTTCAGACAGCGTTGAGTCTGTCGCAGACGTTTCTGGCTCCGGATAGGCGTCGATGAGCGCCATGATTGGGTCGATATCTGGGACCTCCGTATCGGATGTGGCCTCCTGCGCGGCGACGTCCCTGGGGCCGGCATTTCTATCGTCGAGCGCAAGGTAATCCATCTTCTTCAGATCTAGAGAGACGCCGTAACCCGAGAGGAAATTGCGCTCGAGTGGCTCGTTCGATTCTGGAATGGGCCGGAGTACGTATTCGATCGTGGCTGACGGCTTGTTTGCGAGGGCGAACAGATATGAATGCAGCTCGCGGAAGTTGGGGGAGGTGAGGGATCCGTATAGTATCGCAGTGCGCGAGGGCCGCTCCAACGTTCGCGCTGGAGACGGGTATACGTGGTCGAATGTCAGAAGTTTCGGCCTCATGAAGGATGTCCTGTCGGTATCAGACGTCAGGCGGGGAGGATGAAAGAGTTGCGAGCTATCTCACGAATTGTGCGAAGAAGGATTGGTGGGGTCTATAGTCTCTATTCCCGCAAGATGGGATAACTTCTGCACATCGCAAACGACCTCCCCGTACCAATCGACCCATGACCCGCATTTGGGATCCTCCGCGTGCGTGAGGTAGTGGTGGTAGAAAGCTTCGATCTTTGGGGTCGCCGCATGGAGGCCGAGATTCATTTCCACAGCTGCCAAGGACCCAGGCTCGGAGAGGAAGCCATTGGTGGCAATCTGCATGGCGAACTGGTGGACGGCCTCGTTGGTCATCTGTTGTGGAGCCGGGATGAGGTCTGGGTCCGTAACGCGATCCACGAAGGGGAAGAATGCATCGGGATTCTCCAATGAGACGGTCTCACTGGAACAAATCAATATATACTTCCGGACTGTGGCTAGGCAAGCGTACATGATCTCCAATAGAAGCGGTGGTGCAGCCCAGGACGACCGTAGGGTCACCTTCACCGGTGGACTAGCAGCCACGGCACCTGCAAAGTAGCAAGCAGCAAGGATTGTTCTCGTTCGTCGCTTCATGGCTGAAAAACGGAGCCAGGGACTGGAACCAGCTAGACGGTCAGGTATCGGCTCGTCGACACCAGCGCTGTCCAGAGAACCAGGAAGTGGGGAAGGAGAATATTCGAGAAATAGCAGGGTACGTGGAGACACGTCAATGCCCAAGCACGACCAAAGAACGCGTCAACAGAGAACCAAATATCCCCGCTTCGAGAACGACCACATCTTTCACCAACGAACTGTACAGGGAGGTTTGCCAGTCCAAATTTCGAATATCCCTTTCCTTACTAGGAGCCGACCAACTAACCGCGGGGTTTTTTCCTCAACCATTGAACCAAACCTCAAATTTGAACCACCTTACAACATCCGACATTGCGAGGTACGAGTGAAAATTGTTGTACTGTACGTCCCTGTAGTGAAGCAACGGTCACGGTCACAGTCAGGGCCGTTGCGTTGCAAAATTTTGGGCCGGTCACGGTCAGGATGAGGGCCGTTGCCTCAGAATTACCGTGACATACATGAGAAAACTCCCCCAAAAAATCTCAGCTAGCAAATTCGTTTATGATGCGAGGGTAAGGTCCAATTAGCTGCGAAGATTCACTCAAACTCAATATAGCAAGGCAATAATTTATTAATGGTTGAAGAGGTCCCTGATGGTTGCAAATTTTTGCAACGGTCACGCTCACGGTCCCATCCGCTGCCTGAAAAAAAGGTAACGGACGTCGGAAATGTCACGGTCCTCCAGCCATTGCTTTCCTACAGGGACGTACAGTTTTGTCTGTTTATAAGAGACTAAGGTTGAGCTACTTAGCACGCATTTCCGTAACATCTGGTTCTCGTCAGAGGAACTAGGTAACTGCACGTATGTTGGCTTTTAGAACTCGGGAGTCGGAGGCGCGCCGGCCGTCGTCTACTTCACGATCTCCTGGACGAACGCAACGCCTCAAAATTGGAGGAAGTGTGGGATGGCGGAACAGGCAGCTAAATACAGGCATCAATTACGTACAACACAGAGATAAGAAATGAATGCACAGTCAAATCAGTATCAACTCGGATGGTAGACTGGGTTTAGAGGGAGCAGTCTTAGGCGAGACGAAGAATGCGGTGGACTGCGGCACGGAATCAGCTCAATTCGAAGCAGAAAATCATGACCTACACAGATTGATAAAGCTAAGTAAACGAAAGGGTTAGAATCGATCGAAGGGTCGAGCTGCAGCGAGGCTTACTCAAGCTGATAGCGCCGACGATGAACTTGTCCGGGGAAAGCCTGGCATTGATGCGGTAGGTGTCGTACACCACACACGCGCTCAAGACGATACAGCCGGCCCCGGCGTAGACAACGTCCAGTGTCCTGTCGAAGGGCGCTACAACGAAGTGCACGAAGAACGTCGTGCCTGAATACCCAGTCAGCAGAGCATCATAGGTGGGACCGCAACAGGAACGCACAGATGGCAATTAAAGCAGCGAAGAGGAACGGCCCTGCATCGGCGTAAATCAAATAATATGGATGCTAGGATTGAGAGGTGCGCACCTATTCCGCTGAAATCATACTACAAAGTAACGTTAGACGATTTGTGCTGTTCTGAGAAACAGCAGCATACCTTGGATTGTAAAGTGAACAATGTCAGCCCGATGAAGACGGCCAAAATGATCAACCTAGCCGCTACAGTGAGTCGACGCCAGTATAAAAACAGGAACTCTGCTTACAAGGCCCGCAGGACAACCATATTATCAAAAAACGCGACCGCAATCCCAATAGTAAAGACTTTTCACGCTGTTTTAAAGTCTAGACCGCGAATCAGGCGCATAAAACCCGCACCTTCTGCCAGGGTGAATGTCGACAACAATATCAGGTTCCATGGGTGTGTGTGACGCTTCCAATAAAGCAAGGCCGCGTTCACTATCGTCCCGGAAAGGGGAACAAAGAAGGCCCAGAGGCTGTTGCGCCTCTGTCAATCATACTGCATCCGTGGATCGGGACCACGCACTGATTCTTAACCCACTCCAGCGTAGACGACGACTGGAAGAAAAAGCCAGCGACGACAGCCGTTGCAAGCTGCCCAAGCATGTTATTACAAGCTAAAGAATTGCCGGGTCCGAGTATCTCACTATTTGGGAGAGCAAGATCGTGTAGACTTTGCGGATAAACGCCTTCCGAATCTGCGGTGCGCTTTCCGACACCGTCGTCCTATACTAAAGAACCGTCAGGACAAAATTGGCATCGGAATTCATGCGAAGCCTGCCTTGACATCGGCGGGGACATCGCTCGCGTCAGGCTGATCGAAAACGCCCCCGCCGTGGCTGCCAAGGCTGGCAAGGAGGGGGACTGTCTCGAATTTTCCTACCCAGGGATTGAATTCCGGGGCATCCTTAGCATGCGTGCTGTAGGTGGGCGGGGGAACTGGGTATTGACTCATGGGAGTAGCAAGGCAAGCGCCAAATTGAGCGCCTAGCTCAGCTACGGCGGCTTGATCCGATGCACTGCCTCCAAATTGAACATTCTCAACATCCGTGCAGAGGACCAGAGAAATGGCGTTATCGAGCCAGACACTCCGTAACGCACTCTCGAGGCTAAATGTCTCTACTCTCATGCTGTCCTTCAGCTGCATTTTCTCCCCATGAAAAACAAGGGAGTATGAATTGAGCAATTGGGATCGGCCAGAGCTTGGCCAGAGCGTACCAGGCATCAAAACTGATGGCGGTGATGTCGCACGGCGTCTCACACTCAAGTGCAATAACAATGTTGATTCATAGTTTAACGTTGCGATGAGGTACATACAGGACAGAGGCACAGGTCGGAAGACTCTGTCTACCTCCAGGTCTGCCCACCTCTGCCAAGGTCGCTCGGTAGAGGCTGTGCCGACGGACCCCCGAAACGCAGTGGGAGTTCACCCTCAATAATTCACGGTTGCAATTGGGATTCTGGATTCCATCACGGCAGCTGGGCCTGTGTAGTATGTTTCGGACCCCCAGGAGCCGCGATAAAGCGTGCGATAGTGTAAAGATGATTACCCCTGCCTGCGCCTCGAAAGGTCGTCAGATGACAACCTTGAGAGAATTCGGTACTTTGCAAAGTCCCAGATGACCAAACCGCGGAGAGACCACGGCGATAACATTTAAATTTAGTATCGCCGGAATCCCTTTTCTTGAAAAGAGGAGTTCATAGCTGTTGCTTTATCAGAGGGGACAAAGGCACTCATTATAGAGTAGAAGCTTAAAACCTATTTTTCAATTCACACTGTTATCGAGTTCGTCACCAACGACGTCTGATACAAAAATGCAGGACTAAATCTTCCAACTTGAATCCCACCCCACTACCCCATTGATCCGCGTCCACGAAAAGGAATTTGCTCAACGAAGACAATGCCCAAATGCTGCTATGCCTGCCCACTATGCCGGGCTCCACATCGATGCACAGAAGACAGCCTGCATTCACGCGAGCACCACATCTGGGAACAATGTTTGCACCGCGGAAAGTTGGTTCCCTGCTTCATGCACGCAGCGCACACGACACGCCCTGTCCCGACCCGCGAGTCCCGCTCAAGTGTCTCGAGCACCGGGTGAATCTGCGCCTTGCGCTGCGGCTGTGCCCGCGCTCGCTCCATTTCTTTCCCCCGCGCGCCCCAGCCAGGCGGTAGCAAAGCGCGCATCCCCTCGCTCTCTGAGAATGGCGACGCCGTGCGGCTGAAGGACGGGATGGAGTCGAACGAGCATGCGGGGGACGCTGGCGGCGAGTCACACGGCATTGGCGGACGCACGGCGGGGTCCATGTACCCGTGCTCCTCGTATAGATCTGCGCGGAGCGCGAGAGGACCGGGAGCGAAACAGCGGAGTGATGTACGGGCACACCCAGTGAGGGTGAACGCGCCGACGGCAACCTGCTGGTCCGTGCTGCGCGGGCCAAGCGGGGCCATACCGGCCGCAAGCAATATTTTGGATTCGCTGCGTACGCTGGGGATGGACACGGTAGACATCGTGCGGCGGCGTCGATGCTGCAGGACAACCGTTAGTCAGGGGGGGCAACTTTCTATGGGGACATAATGCGGTCAACACACTGTTTTAGGGGCCATAGGCGAGCTGTAATCTTCGTTAGGCTGCGAGTACATGCTGGGAAAACCTGTGTGCTCATCGTAAGCGCCCATCTGTATATATGTTGTAGAAGTGTATTACCTCCGTCGCCGTCATGATGGCGAAGGGTTGGCGATAAGCCGAAAACAACGTAAAGCACCCACGATGATTCTCAGAGGCCGTCGACTTGAAGAACTCTTCTTACGTATCGGGTAGACAACTCGTTTGTGACGTCGGACGGGGGGAACTTGTAAGTTGGGGCGGCCTCCGGCTACGTCCAGTGGAGGATAAGCTTCCTGTCAAGCACCTTCCAACTGTTCACGAATGATCCAAATGATCAAACAACGGCACCGTTAGATCTCGGCCGAGACTGGCCGAGACAGCTTGTCTGAAGCCAGGCAAACACCATGTAGATGCGGCGTAATTTCCCTCGTAAAGGGCGCCCAGGGCATGCAATCTCATTGACGGATCTGAAAGCCACAGGCCATTCAAATGAAGGTAGCCAAGGATGGAACAATGTGGGTTAGATAACGCTGCACCAATCGACAGGCAGGGAAGTGCTATTGGTGGCGTGCATCCTCCCAGTGCGTCGGTGGGAAGTATTGGTCATAAAAGAATGCACCCTTTGCTGAAGCGCCAGTTGGGGTGCGGGCGAGCCCTGCATTCGTTGAACCACCGTGCAGGCGGTCAGCAGTTGCAGAGTGTCGTTTCGGAGGCCATGGGCAGGGAGGATGTGGGGCCAGTACACTCCGAGGTGCAGGGGTTTATCGAGGGGTGTGAATTCACGAGGCGCCCGTGCGGGGCGAAACAGCTTCCGCAAATCACTAGGGGTATGAGGGCTGGCGCTGAATGGTGAGCACAATCTGCGGGGATGTCGCCCACAGTGTGAGATCCATCTGCGAGTCATGATGATTGGAATTCCTGCGCAGGTGGCCGATGAGACCTGAGATCTGAGAAGACGTTGATGTGCGACATGCGCGCCCTGTCAGAGAAGGCCGCCGCGCTGGACAACAACCGCGAGAATATCTGCAAAGCGAGCATCCGTTGAATAGAGTGTTGTATCACGCCGCGCTCCATGGGTTTGACCTAGGAGGAAGTATTTCTGAGCAGAGCAGAGTAGCAACGCACTCGACGCACGGGCGCATAAAAAAGTTCGGTGGGTGTGATTATTTAGCGGTCAACTTTCCCCCGTTCCTGGCGGCATCGACAGGAACCGCTCACCCTGTGGATACCCAGAATCTTGATACTCCGCTGGGTTACATTTCGGTTGAAAACATATCAGCCTACGCAATTGACCAAGGTTAATTATTCGCAAGAGTATGGCTGCCAGTGATGGTCCTAAGGCCTTAAAAATTGACCCTCAGAATTTCTAAGGCCTTAGGGCTTAAGTTAAGGCCGTAGGCCTTAGGTGATCTAAGGCCTTAGCAACCGAAAAAGGAAATTTATTCTCAGCTGTATTTCGGGCTTCCCGCCATGCCGCGCCAGCCATTCAATGACCGTAAACCTCGCTATCGTCGATTTCTATCTCCTTGTAATCAAGTGAGTCATCTTCTGCATCAACCTCGGCCATAACCTGCATGTACATCTCCTCTTCTTCCTGAGCACGGCGCGATACTCCGGTCCGAAGAGACACCTTCCGTGGTGAAGTCCCGAATAGCTTTTCCAGCGTCCCGGTACCCGGATAGAAGAATTCCCAGAGTGGTCCTTTCTCATTGCCCATGATGAGTGTCGCGGCTTGGTCGCGGCAGCCAAATTTTCAGTATATTATGTAAACCACATGTGATGTCTAAGGCCTTAAGCACGGGAGCAGCCTCAACCTAGGCCTTAGCCTAAGGCCTTATTTAAGGCCTAAGGTCTTAGGTTCAATCTAACGCCTTAGGTCTTAGGGCCAACACTGATGGCTGCATGGGTAATTTCAAGAAATGGAACTAATCTCTCGTTCTCTCTTTCCACGAGCGTGGAGCCGAGCCGTTACGGAAGGATTCATAAAGGTTGAGTACGGAACTTACGCTAGAGTTGGCAAGGTTAAGTTTCAGGCATGGGGGTTTGAAGCAAGGAAGGTATATCGGCATTGGATCGGCATCATGCGCGGAACAAATCGGGTATCCTCGGATTCCATCCACTGTACTTATGTAACTTCGGCCTCTTCGGGCGAGACGCCACATCCTGAAAGAGACATTGGTTGCATCTTTGCTGTCAATAATCTGAATCTGATTTTTTGTTCCAGATCCAAGTCATGGAAAGGGAGTTTTCAACGAAGATAATAAGCCCCATGACAATAGTAACCGACCAATAACCGACAGTGAAAAAGATAGTTCCAAATAAGGAACGTGTCTACGCCTTGTGTTGTAAAAAAATACACTAGTAGTGCGGGTACCCGTATCCGCAAGACTTGCCATAGCAGCGGGTTGTAGTCGTAGTGCACTTCGTGGAGTAGTACGTTGTCGACGGAGAACTGCTTGTGGGAGGGGAGCTAATGGTGGGTGGCGCCGTCGAACTCGCCGGGATCGACGTCGGGACACTCGAACTCGCCGGGCTCGACGTCGGGGCACTGGAGCTCGCCGGGATTGACGTCGGGAGACTCGAGCTCGGCGGGAGGGACGAGGTCGGGGGCGTAGTGACAACACCGCCGGAGCACAATACTGTCGCTTTCTGGAGAGTGACGGCGGTCTGCGCGTAGATGCAGCCATGGTCGATGGCATTGGTGCCCATCACGACGTTGGTCTTGGCGAGGATGTTGCCTTGGAACACTGCGTTGGCGCCCGCAGTAACCGTGCCCGCAACAACCCAGATAATATTTTTCGAAACTGCTCCGCCGATCAGAGTCATCTGCACATTGGCGGCTTGAACGAGGGTTCCTGAGATTTGGAAAATCCAGGCTACCGAGCCGCCGTTAGCGAAACATAGGAATTAAGTGTGGCACGCCATACTGTCTGCAGGACCTCCAGCAAGAGTGATGCCGGTTGAAATAGTTACTCCAGTCGTCCACTTGTACAGTCCAGGAACGAGGATGGAGCCCCCGATGAGACCTATGCACATTTAATATCTAGTAAAAAATGGTATGGAGCCTCCGCACCGGCTTTTAATCCAACAAAATTCGGCTGAGGTCTGTCTTGAAATTGAGGAATGTTTGAGTCCAATTCGAATGTGCAGAAAAGAGGCAACGAACTCATAGCATCAGTGAACGCGGTTTGCATGTCCAACACAGCGACCGTCAGCAGTCCCGGGGTAGGAAGAGCATCGGTGGCCCCCATTAGGCGGCCGTTAACCTGTGTAGAAGTCCAGAACTGCCTGCTGACATCTTGGGTGAGACTGAACCCAGTCAAGGAGGTGACCGTGGCAGGGCTAATTCCAACATTTCCGGCTGTTGAGTTTTAGATAAAGTGAAATGTGCGCACGAGCGGACGAATACTCACTGACGGCGGAGTTGGGGATGGTGGAGACACTCGTTTGGGCCACAATCGCAAAATTCCCAGCCGTTCTCAGCAAAACCGGCGCCGGCCCAGCAGCCATAACCCCCCCGAGGGCGGCCTGCAACGAAAGAACACGGTTAAAACAGAGCCGGAGGATATGAAGGAGGCGTACCAAGAATCCGAGGTACGCGATGTTGGGAACAAAATAAGGCATATTCAATCGAGATGTTGTCCGCGGTCGTGTATGAGGGAACTGGAGAAGAAGTCAATGATACCGAGCCCTTAAATAAGTTTTCCGGACACTCCCGTACGCATGCGTATATTTATGCCGTGTCATCTTCGATCAAGGAAGGTTACCTTGTTTCCTCCATATCTCAGCTAATACGTGGGTTGCTTGTCGCGTGAATGGATTGATTATGAGCGGCTTGAAAGTGTGCAGACGACTAGAGGGAGGGGGTGGTTGTGCAATGGCTTGGTATGAATGATTCTTGGGCGTTGAAGTTCATGTAGTTCAGCGAAGAGACAGAGAGGTACGAAGGAGATGGTGGCGGTCTGAATGTCATAGGGACGCGCGAGTCAAGCGCGAGTAGGGCGGAGAAATATACAACATAGTGAATGTTAGGCCTGGACTTGGCCTGGACCATGTCATTTCCGAAGCTACGTCATATAACTTGGGTGGGTCCCTCCAAGGCCGATATCCCTTGCCTCGCTGTGTTTTTGATGCAGATACAGCGCTGACAGGAGGGAATACCTATGTAGAATTTAGTGGCTCTCAAAAGTGGCCTGAGCTACCATGGATTTAACCCCAGGATCCACGGCCCATTAGCAGCGTACTATTTCCTCGACACGGAAATACTAAGATGCTTCGGCGCTAAGTCTGGGTCAATTTATCGATTTTGGGAGGGCTGGGGCATCAAGGCACTCAGTAGTGACCGAAACCGACTCGGATACCAAGCCGGCGGACACGCTGACCGGTTCAGCGTGCCCGTGAGAAGTCGTACCTCGCAGCCTCGGAGTTACAACTTACATCCAAGCGCGGAGGACCTGTGAGGACCGAGGCGGTGAGGCCTGATGGCTGATGGAAACTTGAAGGTTGTGGAAAATAAACGTAAGGGCATGCCAGACTTACCAGCGGATAAGTTAACGGGGCTGATGATCTCTCCATCTGAGATCTCCGAGTCCCTGGAGCGTGAAGCCTTGGTGAAGCCGGTGTGACAGTCAGACGTGGCATAGACTTATGCCAGGGCAAGATTAAGTAGGCATTGGTCTCTCGTAGACAAATGCTTCAACAAAATGCAGGTCGTACCTCTTTTTTTTTGGGGGGGGGGGCGTTTAGGATTATGATACTCAATCTGCTGCAGCATTCCAAGCTCATCCGCTTGTGCTGGTAGTTAGCCAGTCATCACCGGCTAAATTTGTCCAGGAGGAAATGCCGTCACGCACATGTTATCGCTTGTTGAAAATATACAAGAGCGCGCTGGGGGGCTTCGCGCCCCAGCACTTCGATTGAACAATAAATCTGAGCCGTGGAATAAGCTGCAGATATTTCAACTTTCCTAAATACAGAATAAATAAGTCGGCGCTGACTTTAGGGCAGGTCTCGGTGTAATCTCGGGGCGGAGTTTAAAAAGCTTCGGACGGACGGACACACGTAATTTTATAAAGAGGGTGAAAAGAGGGTGATGACATAGCGACGAAGTCATCGGCATTGGATCGGCATCATGGCGGAACAAATCGGGTACCTTACAATTGCGTTCCGAGCCAATTCTGAGGCCTTATGTAACCACCGCTCACAACCACGCAACACGCGCAGAACAGCGCAGAACAACGTTGATTCTCGGAGCGAGTCACATCCCCATGCCAAAAAGCGCCACTACCTCAATAAAGCTGGCAAGGCCGACAAGCGGCACGGCCCGCTACCTAAGGACTCATGAAAGATTTTATTCAATTGGCTCGTAAATGCGTCTTTCTTGGACTCATTGGCTGGCTCACAATCATAACATAACCACCTCCCCTCCTCTCTGGAAGTTAATATGTCATTGATGGAGGGCTGTGGCTCGCTCGATGAGGCATCAACATTCAGCATCATAGTATTTAGAAACGGCATGAAGGTGTCAGGTCTTTAGAAAGATCCGGTGCCTGGTTGGACTCGTACCGGGGTTGTGTCGATCGGAGCGTTGGTTCGAATTTGTTTTATATCAAACGGCAGAGCAGGATTATTATTCGAGATCCTGCAGACATCTCATTCATTTTGATACTGGAATACAGCAAAGGGTGTGGTCTTTCAACCATCTCATTGCATTCCGCTCGGGCGTGACATTCACATGCAAATGCTTGGCAGGTTCACGGAGACGGGGGGAAGAACCAACAAATAGCACAAATAGTCTAAGGGGCAATTCTGTCTTCCACTGGCGAGCAGAATATCTGCGACTCCGGATGATTTATGTAAGTAGGTTAAATTAGGATGTGGGCCTTGATGCCACGCAGGGTATTATGCAGGACTAGATCCCGGATCTTGAGTTGAATTGTCACATTTAGGGAGCAGGCCGAGAAATGTTCTGTTAGTCCCAGACCAATTTTATTTCCCCCATTTTTTGCATATATTAGCGCACTCTGGTAGTTGTAGCGTTTGGGCACTCGCTCTCATTCCATCGCCGCTAGTTTACCTCCGTGTAATATGTATAGTGCTACATGGGCCCCCAGGGGCCCGCGCGCACTTTAATTGAACTTAAATTAAAAAATTAAATTAAAATGGGCATCAGAAGATGTGATTTGGAAAACTGAGTACAAAACTGAGTACAACGTCCCGAGATCACATGCTGTGGAATCTCGTCATGGCAAACACGTAGTCTCCGCATGGCGGCGTAGAGCGGCGTGCATTTAAAACACACATTTTGAACACCTGAAACATGCAAATTCAGCACAGAAACTACGTTGGAGGGGCTTTCGGTAGATGTTTGTTTGTGATCAGCAGAGAGAATGATATTCTGAATGCTTTTGGGCATGTACGCAGGCGACGCAAATCACTCGGAAAGAGCAAGCTGCACAAATGTGTCGAGAGTGTAAGTTCTGGTCACGGTGTGGTGAATCAAAACTGGTCTGCATTCAATGTCCAATTTACATGTGGTATAGTTAAGAGCTCGGTGTATTGCTTGTGACTCGGCATAGAAACCGGAAATGCGAGATCGTGTAGGACGATGCTGGAGGCACATGTCACGGGAAATAATCAAAACAGTCATTAGAGTCATAGATTCAGTACTTCGGACAGACAAAGAGGTGGCTGGACAACAACGACAAATTGATGGTTCATCGCAGTCGCATACGCGGAGAGCGGCTATTTTAGACGAGTGAACAGGAGAGAACTGAGGTATAGAGGAGTGATGCTCACGGTCCAAGGGAAACCCTTCCACGACATCCATGAGCCAAGTGTGAGAGGCATGTGTGATAAACGTGAGAAGAAGATTAGAAATTTGCGCTCAAACTGTTGGCCGACTACCTGTGCGAGATCCGAGGTGAACAAAACCTGGTGTAAGATCAAAGGAGGCAGTCGGGAAAAGCCTCAGGGCACAGGAACAATCACCAAGACAAGGCCATAGAGAAGGGCCGAAGTGGCAGCAAGATCCAGAAACCATCGTCCGGCAGAGAGGCGATAGCACCGCGAGATCCAGAAGACAAGATACTCCAGAGCCAACAGAGATCCATTGCATTCAGGGTTGAAAGACGCTGCAGAAGTTTGCGGAGAAAGACATTGGGAAAGCAGACATGGGGCGTCGGAGAGGTGGTGGAGGTGGTGGACTGAAAGAAATCCAAGCCACGTTGACGTTGACGTGGCTTGATCGGCGCCGATTTCGCGCCGCGCTGAGGGGATGGTACTTTCTGGAACTTTACGCGAAAATTGCTGACAGAAATGTGATCCGACGGAGGTAGCCGAGCAATTTTGGGGGGAGAACATCAGTGCTTACGCGAAAAGTGCTGACGAAAATGTGATGCACGGCCAATTTTTGAAAATCAGGCTCTCTAAGACCCTTACCTTACGGTAGCGGGAATATTCTAACTATAAAGGTTCAACGAGTGGCCGGCCCTGCCGTCTGCAACCTTGCTAGGTTTCAAAAATAGTAGCTGACTCAGCCGGACAGTAAGAGACATGACCGGAATGCGGTGCGGTGCGGTCGATCGGTCGCTCGGGTTTATTTCTTTTGGGAAGAGATTAACGATCGGAGGGTAAGCAGCTCTGACTATGGTCCTGTGGATGGCTATTTGTTCCTGGCAAGAAGAGTGAGTTGAGAGGTTGGAGGAGCCGCTTGTGTTTGGAACTGTTTGTTCCTGGCGGAGGTGATTCAGGCGTTGGAGGAGCCCCTAGAGTTTAGGCTTATTTGTTTCTGGCAGATTTCGGCGTTTTGATTCTCACGGAGGGAGACCTAGACTAGCAAGGTGATGGGATTTCGGCCCATCTCAAGTTGATCCCAAGCGCCCAACAAGCGAGGCTCCAGTGGAAATTTTCAATCTGCATCCTTTGACCGGAAATATTAATACGTTATACAGCGAGATCGACGAAACATCTTCGTTACTATGGATCAAATCGCTCCACCTGAACCGCTCCCTGAACACTCACTTCAATCGAAGACCCCGGGTGTTCGACTCTTCCCCCGACTGACACGCGTTCAATGTGAAACTTTTTTGGCGGTCGCTCCTCGCTGACCTCAATGTTCTCTCATTTTTAGATGATGCCTATTCGGGGCATGGACAGTGCTTATGCTCTGCCAGTGCCACGACGACGTCCTCAAATCGGGAACAAACTTCCCTCACGCAAAAAAGGTCCGTCATTTTATAAGAGTGACCGAGATTTATCGAATTCCCTCACGGTGACCCAGATCGAACTGGGTGCCGCATAAGATATGCGCGCTGTAGGTCCGGTGGTGGACGTCAATAGTGAACAGCGTGGGATCCCGCGTTCGCTGACGCTAAAGTCCTTGGTCTTCGGGACAATGCATGAGGCCAGCTGTTCCTATGCTGCTTCATTACGTTTGCGATTCCATTGCCGGTAAAACGTCACTCTTTCCAAAAACCTCCCGCATTCCCTGCCAGAGGAATATATCCCGACGACTTTCAGGCAGGGCTAAAATTATTCTCAAGGATGGAAGCACATTAGTGCGGCGCCGCCAGCAAATCGGAGCCAAGATAATCCTTGTTCCGAGCTACATCTTTGATCTGGAAATCGCGGTAGATGCATCAAAGCTATCTATGGGCGCCGTTCCAAGGCTTCCGGTAACTAATGCTCATGATTCGCCGCGTCCCACCGCCTCATGTGTCACAACCTCCACAGACGCTGGCAAGACGTTATAAAACCTAAGTGTCCTCCATATCAATCACCAATGTTCGCGACGACCGCCCCCTCGCCATTTTGCGAACGCAAAAGAGCATGCATGGCGTGCTCTAATTGCCGCCGGCGCAAAATCAAGGTAAGTATTTGAGCCTGATTCTTACTTATTTGGCTTTGACGGCGAGTGTTCCATTTAGTGCGTTAACGACGATTCTGCCCGAGACCCCTGCGAAAGATGCTCGAAGAGGGGCTTCAATTGCGAATACGTTGCGGTTTCTGGACACGACAATTCAACCCGACGGACTCGGACGCCAGACGAATTTTCCAAACCTCATCGTACTCAATCACGAGTCGCGGAGGCTGCTCTTCATATTCCGACGGCCCCGAGGCGAACCCTGGACTCGTATTATCTCTTACAGGATCCGAGTCATCATCTCCCTCCCGTGGTACAAGCGCACGAGTATGCATCCCCGCGTCTTCAATCCTATCTCAGCCTAAACGACACACTACACTACGACCCCGGCGACTGTACGAACCACCCTTCTCCTCTCCAGGACCATCCTGGTTTTAACACCACCCCCCTCTTTTCGTGCGGCACCTTTGTCTCACTCGTGGATTACGGGCATGGAAAGCTCACACCCGGTCCAGTGGATAAATGGCATCCGGGCTACTCACGGATGTATGTCCCTCGATCTTGCTCGCGCCGTCTGTGTGATTCTAACTAGTCCGCCAAATGCAGGTGTAATATTTGCTCCCCGGCTCCATGCTATTGCTATTATGGGGAATCAACCCGGGCAGACTTCGACACTTGATTCAAAGAGCGTATCTCATGCGTATCTTCTGGCTCGGTCGCAATAATTACGCGGACATCCCGCCGCACGTCGAGCGCGCACTGCTATTGTGGGTCGTAGGGTATAGGGATAATGAAGTTTTGCAACGTCGTACTTGGCATTAGATCATCATGTCGAAGGCCTCGATTCATGGATTGTAAAGAATGATGTAGGCGTGCATAGCAAGGGGAATGCGATATAAAACTCTGCAAGGGGCTACGTTATTCGAATCATCATCTTTGTTCGCAGCTCATCTTGACCGAGCAGAACAGTGACTTCCAAAAAGTACTACAGCGGCAACGTTCAGCCCGACTGTAATGAAGAACAGGCGACAAATACCTTCAGAGACACTCCACCCCAATCGATGCTGGCCAGCATATTGCGATTCAGCGTGATGGTCCCTTTATGCAGACCGTCTGGAAGGGCGCGATGGGCATGTAATGTCGGATGCTCTTTCTGCTCGTTCAGCTGATGTCGCGGTCGTTTCGGAAAGCCGATGCACATCCCGTTGTAAACGATTCGTGTATCGGAGAAGCAGTGTGCAGGGAGGGAAGGGAGCGGTTTTTGTGGGGGATCGATCGTCATGGAGGACTGAGACCAGAGGGAGGACTTCGATTTTATCCTTTTGAGAACCTTGGTTTTGAAGCGGAGGGATCGCGCCTCTGACAAGCCATTCAGGAGGGTCTCGGGTGTCGTAGAAATCACCGCACTATCTTCGGTGATGGTCATCTGTCTCAACACAGAGATGGATATCGTGGCGTCGGTCGCAATTTCACGTGCCAGCGTCTTGGAGCGCGGCACTGTTGTAAATACGACGAAAAAAGGAATAGATGAGGTTCGTGCAAATGTCAAGGAGGTGGGTAGCGTAATCTGGAGGAATCGTTATAGTCTGTGGCTCGAATTATTTGGCACACTAACTGCGCATTGAAATGGAATAGGCCTATGAGACTTGAGAGGTATTTCGAGCCATGATATTCGGCCTTCAATTACCTCATCCAACGACTGAAAGTCGGGATCCGGGCGGATGACGATTGGGATCGTTAACCTGCGGCAAAGAGAAGGTAAATACAGATACTTATGGATAGCTGAGCATACTTACAATGAAGATTTTGCGGTCACTTTCAGAGGTTCCCATATTGCTGTGACTTGGTATGCTATCTCGAAGGGCGCGCGGGTGGAGTCGGACGGGGAAAATGTAGGAGGGAGAATATTTCCCCACTGCTTGCTACGAGCCAGCTCGAACGCGAAGGGAAATGCACGGGTTTCAGATTCCATTGAGTCGATGGTTTGGCGTCGTTTAAACATTTGACGAAACCCAAGCCGAGAAGAAGTCAAGTCGGAAGAACTGACGTGGATAACATCCGAGCGTAGGAAGAAGACGTGTCTCCGCTTTCCGGCGCGTTCGAGATGGTCCACATCTTCATCCATGGAGTCGTAAATAATCGTACCGGAGAGCTGGTATTCAATCAGATTATGCGCGGAAAGAATGCGAGCACAGAAAGTCACTTGCCGTTAACAAAATGCGACCCGAACGACAGCTTGGGTCGACGATTATTTTGCCGCCAACGACGTCGTGGTCTCCGTATGCAGGAAGTGTGCGGGTGGAAGCCCAGGCGGCAGACACGGTCTTGACAGCTGGACAGTAGAGGAGCACTTCAAGTTGAGGCGAGCTACGCAGCTCATTGTGAGCCACGGATACATCCGGCACAGTACGGGTATAGATTTACCGGAAGCTGGACACGCGCGAGTAGGCTGGGGTGTATGGCGGGGGGACGTCGCTGTGCTCGAAGTGATTACCACTGTTCGTTCTCGTACGTACACCGCGCGGGTTATCTGGGGAGGGCATTGCGTCAATGGCAGGAAGAAGTAACCGGGGCCAAGGGATTAAAATGCGATGATAAGTACTTGATCCACAAGAAGTGCGTTTGCGGGGAAGCTTCCTCAATCCCGGACGAATGATCCGAACTTGGTCGCCTGATGCGTGAACCTGGCGTCATCAGCGGCGTTGTCTGAGCGCAGGTTCATCATCTAGTCGATCTTTGATGCACAGCGAGGGAGGTCCCACCTCCATTTTGCCTCCATCCCGTTGAGATTGCTCAGGCTCGTTTCCAGTTTGAATGAAGATTAAGGTTAGCCGTGTCCACACGGAAGAAAAAGAGCGAGCTTCGAAAGAACACCATGGCTTGGGATAGGGACCGGCGACTCGGATTGGCAGTATCAGATGCCCGCAAACATCTACACTGTCCAATAATATGGGTTCAAGATGGCAATGCAGAGAATTATCAGACTGCAGAGCTCCATTTGACAGATCATACTGGTAGCGCTTCGCCCAAAGCTAAGGCTCTATGTAGCCGGGTACACTTCAGATCTCGTCACGAGGCTTGGATGTTACCACGAGCGTCGGAGAAGCGCCAGGCGGCCCCCGTACAGGGTCACGAACCCGGGAGTTAAAAAAAAAACTCAGTGCGCGCTCCATACGCCCTCAGAATTGAAATTTACCTCACTGGGCAGAAGTTAGAACAGCTTCATCCCGTTAGACGAATGGAGTCAGAACAAAAATATTTAGCCCCAAATCGATCAATGCAGATCGTCTAAAATAAACTGACCAGTAGTGTTTGACGGTTCCCGTTCGTTGTGTGTTCGGATGCACGGTGGTGAAAATAGAACCCGTTGAGGTACACTTCGTGATCACACACAAGCTCCTGTTAAGAGAAAAGACTGTGTGCTAGTGTACGCCACGGATATAAGCCCAAGTAGACCGTACACACGACTAAAGAAAAGCTTACCGCGGACCGGATTGAACAGTGCATGACCCGAAAAGGTAGCAGACGATATCGCAAGGCAGCGAGTGAGAGAATCTCTGAGTTTCGAGGGACCGGTGGCAAGTGCGAGCATTCGGGAGTGTAAAGCGACCAATATATGATATTAAAATGGTACCGCGCGCGGGACAGCAAAGCATGCATGCCAGTACTAGTAGTCAGCCTGACTGCCTGAGACACTTGAATTGCCATCCGACCACTCGCCAGAATCCAGATAGCAGAGTCCTCGTGGCATAAATATTGAACGATTGCGCCGCTTATTCGAGCTGGATTGAGTGCGCGTCGAGCTTCCAAGAAAACAAGGTGGCAGTCCAGTGGTGAAGCCGATTTTTTTTTGCGCCAGCTTGGGTCATCGGATCTCGGATGCCGAGATCATTGATCGATCAGATGCCGCCACGCGGCTACCCACCAACGGCCGCAGCGACCTTTCAAAGTTCTCGGTGTACGTTCTACAACGAGAGAGAGGTCCCTTTACCACAAAGCTATTGCTCACCCGGCATTAGTGATGACAAATTCGTTATATCGCCGTCTATGTATGCTGCCCAGGATACGCTGTTCCGCCTTCGAGCTGCATGATCCTTCAATTTCCACCACACTCTGAAGAACCTTAGACGACGAGTCGACGCTGGAAATTTGACACGAGGACATGGCGGACAAAACAATACCTTTTCTCTCAGCATCCAGCGCTTACTTGGGTGCGATTTGCCGACGTACCCGCTATCTTAGGGCTGTATTTATTTAGTGAGCGAATCCTTCCCAATCCCTGTCCCTCCTCATCTCGATGGCATCCCCCCTAAATATTTGCATCGTCGGTGCTAGACTCGGTGTCTCGTGGCTGCGGCTGAGCTGCGCCAACACGGGCACGAATTACAATCAGCGCTGCTCTCGCCATCCAGACTGACGTCATTCGCGTCCTCGAACATCGCCGACCAAGGACTGGATTAGCTGGAGCTGCCCAGTTCCCAGAGAAAAGAGACCAGGACCTGTTTGGTTCGCGGGCCTCCTTCACGTCCCATTTCTCATGATGCGCAGCTTGAAGCTCGCTGGAGGATGTGGTCTCCGAATTTCAAACCTTCCATCCGAAATATGTCGACTTTCTGGCGTTGGCGGAGGAGCACATTCTGCGATAGCAGCTGCGGGCGATCCTGCTGCTGCCGACGTGGATCACGGGCGCCTCGGCGACGCTGCCTACTATGGGCCGGGGCGCGGCGATGGCGCTCCAGGATGAAGGCATGCTCGGCTGCTGCAGGCACGAGCGAGACTCGCGGAGGTGCAGGAACGAGTCGAGGCATCTGCGCAAACGCGGAGGTGAACTATCAACCGGGAATCCTTCGAGAAAATTATCGTTCGGAGAAATGGAGACACTTTGCGCGCTGTACGTTGAGGAGCACCTCGTGGGATCAGGAGCGATGCTGATTTTATTTTTCCAACCGCAGAAATGCGAAATGCTGTTCTGGACTACGAAACAATCAAGTGGCCAAGGGGCACTATTCAGCGCACTTTGGCTCGCGTATTTCCCTCTTCACTCTGAACGAAATGAAGTATGATGAAAATGACAGACCGAGCGTAGGCAAGCGCTGAGGTTACTGACAACGGACCCCAACTCTGTCTGTCATTTATTTTCTTCGCTACTGTAGTTATGCCCCAATGCGGGTTCTTTGTTTCCTCTTTGTGCATATTTATCCCTCCAATTATATTGATTCAATTCAATCTCCGCTTCTTCCTCTCCCCCCGCCAAGGTCTCTCCCGTACGCTGGTCACTGCTCCCTCAACCTTCCTCGCTCTGGACACGCGCAGCTCGCAGGACCCTACCAAAGGACGAGTCTTTGTTCCGCTTACGACAATGGAAGATAGGAGGCGACTCGCGAGGCTATCAAAGGCGCCGCGTGCTGGAGCCTTCAGCCTCTTTTCCGCGCTTCACCCGAGCTAGAGCACAAGATTCTGCATGGACAATTCTTTGGCCTATACAATGCCATAAAGGAGAACACGGAGCTACATCCGCTGTCGCTCTTTCTTTCCGCGCCAATTATGCGGCCGTCTGGACGCGGATGTAGTTTCCACAGTACGGGACTGCAGTCCCCAACTTGGATGCGAAGGAGTACTGACTCGCCGCTAGAGCGTCGATCAGTCGTAATTCATTTAATTCCTATACGCGCGCCAGTCCCGACACCCGACATCCGACATCCGACATACGCGATAAACCCTCGTACATGGGCTCCCATACTCCCGGAGCTCCAAAAACACTCGATGCGCAGCCGCAGAGCGCCAACGTCCGAGGCCAAGGCTCTGAATAGCATGGTCGTCCCGAGATTCCCCATTTAGCGATTCAGCGCTCCGCGCGATTATTCGCCCAGCGGCTCGGAGCTGGATCGACCATTCTGTCTGCCAAAGATCCTTCAGTGCGGAGCTCGTTTGGGCTGATCACTCTCTGAATCCTCAGCGCGATCGGCAGGTCCGCAGCGCATCGCGATGCGGTGCAGTCGTGGCTATTCCTCTGCAGTGAACGCGCGCTCTGGATTGCAGTGAACGTGCGCTCCTAGATGACGCGCCGTCGAGCGTCGCGAATTCTCTCCTGGTCCATGCCGTGACTCGAAGCACAAGGGACATCACACGCGTGTGCGTTGCGCGAATTCGAAGATCAGACCAGACCGGCCTTCCTGGGAAATCTTCTGCAGAGCACGCCCTCGTGCTACTGTGCAAGTCGCGCTCGTCGCCGCCGAGGCGTGACGCTCATGCTGGAACTCGCTGCGCCAAAACGATGCACTGCATCGGCCAATTCATGAGGGGCAGAGGCGCGTACCGCCGTAGCCGGAACATCCGCCGACTTCGCTGAGAGCGCCAAGAATATCCGTTACGACATCCGAAAACTGTGCGCTTAGCAGTGCTAATTGAATGACGGGCGGCGGGGCTCGGCCGGAGGCGATTCCAGGGAGTACAAGGACAAAGTTGCGTTGATCCCGAGCGATTCAGGAATTTGGGAACAAGGGACAAGGGCGCGGTGTGCGACGTGGATTATCGGGTAAATGTGAATATTCGGGGATGTGATTTCGAAGGTGCGTTAATTCGACGGCGAGCTGGCTGTAGCCTGGCGTCTGGCAGCATGCCCTGATGATTCCTACCAGGCGATGCCGACCCAGCGGCTTTTCAGAGCCATCGCGCGCGGAGGGACGCGCCCACAACGCCCGTGCAAAGAGCTGGGGAGCCTCGTTTTCGCCGCGTATCAGTGAGAAGCCCAGGTCCCATTTGTCCACGGTCCGCCCTCTCAAAGGGACGACCGCATTTGGCGACTGACACCATAAACGGTAATGATAAACGAACGTCCGAATCAGAATCATCAGCGCGTGGCCAGGCATGCATCTGGGGTCCCTGCTGCTCCCGCGGCGTCGAGCCTCTCCTGCGCGGGGCTGAGGGTTACTCGGGGGGGGAGCGGAGGCGGAGAGCGACGCCGGGATCCAGGAGCGCGTCGAGTATCCAGGAGACACGTCGGACGACGGTCGCGGGCGGGGGAACCGAGGTGTGGCGAGCGGTATCCGGGGTCCGGGCATGTGGCCACTTGCGGATGGAAAGTGATATAAGGGCGAACAATGGCCCACGTTATCCCATTGTCTGCTCTTTTGGGATCCCCTTCTCCTCCACGACAATCCACAACGCACAAACAAGAATGCCTGCAGTACGACTCAGCTCGCGCCGGGGGAGTGCAGTGGGTAGACGGAGGAGCTCGCTCGCCGCAATCTGTACGTCCTTGTATTCGGTTTGACGGGCTGCGCTGACGGAGAGATAGCGTTCGCAAAGCCAGGAACGTATGGCTACGCGCCACCGACCTCGCCCCAAGCACCAGTAACGTTTGCGCCGAACATCACCCCCATATCATACTCGGCCCCGTCGCCAACACCGTCTCCCTATGGCTCGCCGTCGCTCACCACGGACCTTCCCCTGCCGCTGTTCCCACCCAGCGCCACACCCGCGCCGCCGCCAACGCGGAGGAGAGTCCCCCCGGGAAAGAGACGCAGCCAGGGATACGTTCCCCGCCCGCCGAATGCCTTCATGCTCTTCCGCGCAGATTTCGTCAGGCAGAAGCACGTCCCCGGGAGCATTGAGACAAACCACGGCAGCTTGAGCAAGATCATTGGTCGGTCGTCCTTCTTCCGTTGTTACTGTAGATCACTAACATCCGATCTACAGGCAACTGCTGGCGCGCCCTCCCTCTCCCAGAGAAACACATCTGGGAAACAAAAGCCAAGCACGCAAAGGCGGAGCACAAGCTCAAGTACCCCGACTACAAGTTCCGCCCCGTGCACAACAAGCGTGGTGCCGCTCCATCCGACTCGACGTCCAATCTTCCGCCACCCCCGCCGGCGTCGAGGAGCACCAGTGGGAGCACTGCAAAAGGCCAGCTGTCCCCACAAGAAGATGAGCGCCGCTGCGAGGAGGTCGCCGCCCTCCTGCTTCAGGGGAAAAAGGGCGAGGAGCTCGCCTGGGCCGTCCGCGACCTCGACTCGCGTCGCCAAGCGGAGCTTGCCCATTCCTCCCCGTCGCCCGTCCCGATCCCCTACCACCACAATTCCAAGTTCCCGCACCCGCTCAACCTCGACCCCATGTACTACCCGCAGAACCACTCGTCACCCCCGTCGTCCACCCTCACCAGCTCGCACGCCTCGGGCTCTGGCGCCGGCTCCCCGTACACGCTCCCCATGCCCCTTCAGCACGACAGCAGGGACCAGCGCGAGTCGAGGCGCCACCGCCGCAGCTCGAGTGTCCCCCTCCCCAACGACTACGCGTACACCTTCCCCCCGTTCATGTACGGGGAGGGCAACGGCGCGGGCATCACGCTCCCCTCGCTCGGCTTCCCCTCGCCGTCGGGCTACAATCTCCCGCCGCCGCCGAGCTCATCGGAGGACTCACTCGCAGGGTTCCCCCTGTCCATCAGCGGCCCCGGACGCATGTCCTTCTCGTGGTCGGGCACCACGGCTTCCACGAACAACTTGGAGGACGCCAACAGCACCTTCTCGTGGCCGCGGCCGAGCTTCTGTTTCGGCGCCCCCCTCCCCGGCTCCGGCTCGCGCGGCTCGTTTTCCATGGCAGGCGCGTTCGGCGGGATATGGCCCGGCAACAACAACGGCCCCGGCGGCCGCCGCGCCAGCAGCGCGCAGGCGTTCTTCTCGCCATCGTCGTACGCCAACTACTCCTCGCAGCAGGAGCACGTCGAGGAGGAGCTCCCCGACGCCGACACCTCGCTCTTCGATTCGGGCTTCCTCAACTCGTTCGGTGCGTCGGCGTCCGCGTCGCCCGCCAGCGACGCGGTGAGCCCGTTCGACGCGGCGCAGCAGGTGCTGCATGCGCCGCAGCCCGTGCACGCGGTGTCGCCGCACGGCGTCGAGTTCGCGGAGCAGCAGCAGCAGCACTCGCCGCTGCAGCAGGCGTACGAGCAGGAGCAGCTGCAGTACCCCGGCGACGATGTGTACCCCGCTGACGGGTATGCATCGCACCGGTCGACGCCCGCGTCCTCTTACGAGCAGGAGGACCCCAACGCCCTGTCGTATGCGGAAGACGGTGCCCGCGGCGAGCAGCAACAGCAGGCTGAGGAGCAGTCACAGGAGCAGGTGCACGAGGAGTACCCCCCGTTCGAGTTCGCCTCCGAGCACCACCACCTCGGCTTCGCCTCCGAGCTGCACGCCTCCATCGACATGACCGCGCAGTCTCCGTCGTACGACATGGAAATCTCCGCCTACGACAGCTACGCCAGCGAGTTCGTCTAACGCCTCGCCTCACGTCCTCTCCGCCATTCACGACTCTCTTCTTCCCTTCCCATCGCTTTGCTGAATTGACTCTGTTATCGATTGTTCTTACGTTTCCTTCCCATCTCTTTCTTGCCCACCATGTAGCTTTAGCCACGACCGCACCCCCGTGCATTTGCAGACCATACCCGCCTGTGTCCGTAATTATCTGTATCTATACATACCGCCCCGCCCCGCATCCCTCCCCCACCTCCCTATCTATTCACCTACACACATGACTCTTGACGAGACCCATCCCATCATATTATATTATTATTGTAGACGCTGTATTTTTGACGCCGAATCGCATTGGTACCCCTCCATCTCCTTCCTTTGCGAGTTCTTGTTTCTGCTCCGTCGTGGATCCCGGTGGACGCGCGGCATTCCCCCTTCCGACTTGCCACCGCATAAGAAGCGAGCGCATCCCAAATTGGCTGCGATTGCCAAATCCGGACAAGGCGATGATCGACCGCTTGCGCCTTGTACTCTTGCTTCCATTTCGTTCTGTCTGTGAGGCGGACGGGCTGTGTGGCCTTCTTCTCTCCTTGTTTTGGTCTTCGTCGAAGTGTCCCCTTGAAACACGATCCGACGACGTGGATTGAGAATGGAAGGGATGTGGGGATGGCGATAACAGGGCAATAACAGGGTAGGCCGACGAAGTCCGACAGACAACGCCGTACACCGACGTCCGTTCAGGGTCCGGGCATATAACTCACGCGATGAGAGTAAGAAAATTAAAAAATAGGTGGGTAAGATTACTAAGCCAAAATACGCAACAGTACGATCGCATGTGGACAGTTTTGATTTCCACAAATTTTGCCATCTGGGTGTTTCCAGACGCGCAATCGTAGTTTCAAAATAGCGACATTCTCCGAAATCCTGGGAAGGAATGGCATACATGTCATACTCCAATAAATAAATAACTGACGTCCATACCAAAAGTCCGACAAAATCACGCAGCGAACAGCTCCTGTTTCTTCTTGGACGAGTACGAAGCAGAACGGTTCACTGTCATCTCTATTTTGACGACGGGACTATCATCAGAATGGCCCTGGTCAGGCTAGAATTATTACCGTGTCAGCGTTGCCGTCATAAGTTTTTTCTATGGGCTCGTTCAAAACCAACGTGAGATATTTCTCTCGTTCAACCTCTCCTGCGGAGGGTCGATATGAACCTTACGAGGCAAAATCAGCGACGGATCTATTCAGAACCCGAAAATTCGAGTACCACAGCCGTCCGGTGGACATCTAGAGCACGCATCGCGTCAGCCTCAGTAGATGCAGAGCGCGAACCAGAAACCCACGAATGCCGCCTTTGTCGTCGCCGCCTTCGCTCTGTGCCTGATTTCTGCGCTCAACGCGAGTCCCGGAGTCCGCACCCCAAGACGTGCCCATGCTTGACCCTGTGTTTCTGGTTTGCCTGATATTGAGATTCGCGAGCTTCAAGTTTTGTGAGACCGACCAAGGCAGATTTTTTTTTATTAGAATACGAACCATGGTCTGACAATAGACGCGGCCTAGGCAGTAGGCGATGCCGGTGGGGACTGAGATATGTGAGCCTGGGATGGAAAGCGGAAGGCTGGGAAACTCGCCGTTGCTTTCCTTGTTTGCCAGATACCTGAACGAACAGTTGTATGAGTTCGACAAATGCCGGATATTTCGGGCACCTACGCGACTAAGGTCGCCAACGCTATGGTCGCCCCAGCGGCTCCGGTCTGGATGGTTTGTGCCACTAGTCTATTGAACAGACTACCAACGAGAAGTAGATCCGGTCAGTGATGCTGACCCACAAGCTCACCCCCGCAAGCTCACCTCCTGGTCTCCTTGAACGAGGACTTGACCTTCCTGAATTCCAACAGAAGGGCCAAAGTAATGGAAATGTCCGTCACGGCTTCGGTGACAAGCCAGGTTCTACATTCGCATGTTAGTTCAAGTCGAACAGACCTCAGAAGAGATGCCGACACACGTGGCAGGGATTATGACTTTCCCCCGATCATGATATCTAGGGAAGATCGCGATCGTGACGGCAGAAGCGAACGCGCCGCCGATCTGTCAATTGAAATCAAAGTTTAAAAGTGTGGAGGAGGGATAGAAACTTACTGCGACCGTGATGAAGAGGAATAAAGTAAGGGTGATGAATTTGTTTTTGGTTCTAGAACGAGTTAGGAGCTGGGCCACGACACAATGATATAACGCGCACAGGAGCCAGTATCTAGCAGCCAGGAAACCTTGGGCCAAAGCGGCCACGACGCCAGTCGCAAAGATATAGAGCGGAACAGGCTGTTTGATAACATGCGTTCGATTATGTTTCTTCCAATAGGATCAAAATGACTTGCCCAATACTGGTTCTGCAGATACGCCAAATTTCCTGAGAAAAAGCGAACTAGGTCAGCGACAGTGGTAGATCAAATGGAAAGACACACCCCAGTTAGCGATTGTGTACTGCACATAGCATATATCAGCCCGTTCATGTGGTGGAAGAAGGAGATACACACGAGATATACAGAGGCATAGTTTGCGATCATCGACACGGAATCGATCGCGATGGCAGACGTTACTAGCAACTACGAGGCGGGACGGAAGATCAGGGAATTAACACGAATACACGACCGAAGGATAAAACCTTCAACATCCAATTGTCGTGTTTGAAGTGGCGGTAGTAGTAGGCTGCCTGGAGTTAGTTAGCATCTCTCCACCATGAACTTTGGACCCACATACCTGGATAACTTCGACGGTGTACAGAATCTAGCATTCATAATTGTCTCAAAATGCAACAACGTGCGAAGACAAATGCCCACTGTATTTGCCCAGGTTCCCACAAGCAAAGCCCTAGATGAACGAAGTAGGCCGTGTTTCGGAAATTCAATGAGAAGGAATGTACCCAAGAATGGTGTCCAACTTGAAAGACATCGCGGAAGGAAGGGAAGAAACAGTTTGCAAAACGAAGGGGCTGATGGCTTTAATATTATCGAGACATGGGCGATCGCTCACAAATTACCCCATACAGTTAGACTCTGCAGGCAGCAGATGGCAAAAATGCGGTAAGCACAACCCTCCCCCATATTTCTCCGTCAACCCTGTAATTCGCTTCCGCGATGAGTGCTTGCTATTTTTTCCCTGATAAATCGGGCGATATAAGAGCGAATCTGGTGCCCTATGATGGCGTCTGTATCTTCGAAGGAAGTTGGGGGGCAGATACTCGTGGGAATCACGTACGCGATCCAGAGATCACTCACCTCTTGGCTCATCGCGGCGTTTAGACGGAGATTCCCAGGACCCTGGAATATACCGTCAAAGGATAGGTCCGGTGCTGGAAAAAAATTGGCAATTTGGCTCCCAAAGGACCAAAATGGGGGGTCGAGCGCAAAAATCCTAGGTCCCTGGCCGGACAGATATTGAAGTGTGGCCCGGGCTTGGGGGGCCATTTTTGGACGGAAACCGCCCGGTTTAACCTTTTTCAGTGCAGAATGCGCTCGGAACTGACAGAAACACGCGAAAATCAGAACGGGCAGAAAAAATCGCCATTTTCTGGGTCGCGGGAGCCAAAAACTAGATGGAAATGAACCTTCATGTGGTAATTGAGAAGATGAGCAGAGAATGAAAGCAAAGACAATAGACAGGAAGGGATCACGTCAAATGGCATTCTCTTGGCTAAGCCTTGGCTAAGCTTTGCGCAAGCCGCAGTGATAGAAAGACAGTGTTGAGGCGACCGCTTGCCCAGATAAATGGGGAAAACTGGAAAGGGAGGCAGCGATTAGTGTTGTTCAAAGTTGCTCCTACTCGGCTTCCTACTTGGTCTCCTACTTCGCTCCTACTCGGCAGTTTACTGCCAAAACTGCAAGTAGGGAACAAAGTAGGAGAGCAAGTAGGGCCAACTTTGAAACCACCCCCCCTGCAAATTGCAAGTAGGAAAGCATGTAGGAGAGTTTTCTTGTGTCGGAGCATCTTCGGCAGATATCGGCAATCCGTGTGCCGTTTGAAACTCCGTTGACATGCGCTATTCGGCATTCTCTACCGGCTCTCGAGCTCCGTAGACAGTAACTCGCGCCGTGCACGGTCCAAGCGTCCAAGGTTTGTAGCCTTGATGAAAAATATAAATTCAATGAGCAGGCCCGCTATGATACACGGTCGCCCGCCTCCTGAATAATCTCGAGTCTGATTCAATTTTAATTTCTACTTAATACTTACCACTCTTTGGTAGGAGCGGCGTCTCGGCAGGAGTCTCTGGGGCTGGGAGGCCTTGTCAAAGATTTGCCCATGGATATATCAACTGTAGTCGACTAACAACAAGGTGATAGACAGGAAGGATAACAAGTGTGAAGGGGAAGGCAAGTAAAATGATTTGATGTCCGGTGCGGATTTTGAAAACTGAGCGCGAGTAGGAGCGCAAGTAGGAAACCCAAGTAGGAGAGTTTTTGCAAAAACGGCCTCCAAGGCTCCTACTCTCCTACTTGTGCTTCCTACTCGTTTTCCTACTCCGAGTAGGAGCGCGAGTAGGAAACCGAGTAGGAGACAAAGTAGGACAACTTTGAACGACACTATTGAGTAGCGAAAGGAGAGGATGCACGATGGAGAAAAAGATGAATGGAGGAATGTACAAACACTTACAACGAATCGTGAGCCATCTCGTTAAAGAGCGGTTAATGGAGATAGAACTACTTGGGACAATCGCACAGCTTTGGCGCCATTTGCTTAAAGAATGGTTAATGGTAGTGATGCACAGGGCCCAGCCTGAAGCCCTGAAGCCCTAAAGCCGGGCCCGCTCAGGTCCGAGCCAAGCCAAGCCTGACGTCGGGCTTCGGCAGGCCTAGGGCTTGGGCTTGAGATTTTGAAGCCCAAGCCGAGCCCGCAAGCCGGGCCTGGGTACTCACCTCGAGCTGGGTGAAATCGGACTACGAATAATCGTTGCAACTGTGGGAAAATTGGTCGTGCTTGGACTAACGGAATTCTCTTTTTTTTTGCGGCAGGTACGAGGCGAATCTCTGCCGTGTTTTGGAGTCATTCTTGACATCATGCGATAGAGTTTAAGCCTGCAAAGATCTCAAAGCTTGCAGAAAGGGTTGCCGATCTATCTGAATGGTATAGATTCATCTTTTCAACATGTTGTGATGCTCACTTGCTATAAGACACGCATGGATGGCCAAAGCATTGGCTCACTCGAAAGCCCGGGCTCAGGCCCAGCCAGGCCGAGCCGAGCCCAGAGGGCTTGGGCTTGGAAAATTTTGAGCCCAAGCCCGGGCTTTCAGGCCAAGCCGGGCCCTGGGCATCACTAGTTAATGGTCGAGGTCGCGCATCACGTAGGGCTCTGTCGACCCCCCCGACTGTGACATGGGGCCAAAACTGCCTGGAAGACGCAGAAAAGGTAAAATTTTCGTTTTGGATATCAAAAATTTTGGGGCTGTTCTGCAAAATTTCGGCTGGTGTCGAAATGTCGAAATAGTCCAACCGGGTCACACGCCACGCATAGGTTCGATTTGAACAAAAAATTCAAGTGTTCAGGGAGCGTAGACAATTCAACAACTCATAACTTATTGAGCCCGGTTAATATTAATATGGGATAATTCTATTCAGAAACCCCAGTTGCACAAATTCCCCGCGAGTTCGGCCGGTTCGCCTAGTTGTCTTCTCCTTCCTTTGCGACTCCTCTGACCGTTCCCTCTCGCTTGGAGTCTCGCAAGAGTCTCTGCCCCTCTCCTCCTTTCTGCGTCTTTCTCTCAGAAGGCTCCTTCCTCTTTTTTTCTCTCTCTCACCATGTTACTCTACCGTTGATGGTTTACTCATCCCCCCATGGTCCACTGGCATCTCGGTCCTTCTACAAAGCCTAATCCGTTCACGCAATAAAACGAAGCTTCTCGTTGCTCCTACGGCCTCTCTCTTTCGTTGTCGACTGGGTGATTTCGACCTCCCGATTGAGCCGCCTACCTCCGCGATTCTATCATTGCTGGACTTCTTGACCTCCGGCTCGATAGCTCCTTTGACGCTTGGATGCTCCCCACATGTAGCTCACCCCTTGTCATGTCTGTTGTCTTTTGCCTCCCTCTTCGCTAAAATGGTGCTTTCCAGCTCACGAAAGTGTTCCTTGTTCCCTTGAATACCCCTTTGTATAGCACTCTCCCTAGTCATCGTCATTTTTTCCGTCATTAAGACCAATCTTAGGCTTATTTTTTCTCCCTTGATGCCGCCCCCAGAACTCTCCCTCCTTTGCCATGGTCTTTAGTGCTCCCGTGTTTCGCTAAGATATTCTATAGGTCATCCGCGAAACTACTTATTATACTGGTTCTGCTGCCGGCGTACCCTGTTCCTGCAATGTTTTCGTTCTAATAGTTCAGTAGATGTTCCCATCGCCTACTGATTGACGACAATCATAAAAATTTATAACCCCAAAAACTTAAAAATCACCTCGACCGTCCGTAGCTTTGATATCGGTCCGATTGCTCCCTCCTCCCATCCATCTCTTTATGTCACCCCTCAATCAATGGCTTTCAATTTCTACTTTTCACGTTGGTCAAGCACATACCTCAATCTCACGTCGATCACCTGACCGTCTGCCTAGGTCTTGCGGTCGAGTCAAAAGGAACCACTCATGAAATCGAACATCACATTGAAATGATGGGACTTCCATATTTCAAACGGCTACTGATTCATGTAAAGTTCGCGGTCTGCAATGTCTGAAGTGAGAAATCCATTGGATATACCTGGAGCTGCGAGCACTTCCCAAACTCACCGTGAAGTAGTTGAAAGCAATTTCAGCCAAGTCCGGGCCCAGGACCGACCTACATGTACACTGGGCCCTCAGAGGTTTTGAAGCCCGAGCCTGCCACGACCCGAACCCGAACCAATCCCAACCCGACCCGGAAATCACTATGCACTCTGAACCGTCGTCTCTCATGTGGTTTGCTGTGGCTTAATGAGCTCCCTAAACCAAACGAAGTTCTTCTTCACCATCGGTTCACACACACGCCTATGGTCCGGGCCAACTCTGTTGTTACCTCTGACTGGTATCTTTCCTAATCTCCTTGTGCCGCGAGGAGCGACCAAAGGTCGGCGATGAGCGGCACGGAAGAAAGAGCTTTGTACCGGCAGAATAATTCAACAAGTGAGGTACTGGCCTTCCGCTGTTGGAGTTTCTGTCTTAAGCTTCGAGAGGATACTGTGTGCACTCCTCATATTGTGAGGTGCAGGTCAGCGATGGAAGGGGATCCGCAACCACAGACAGTCACAATACGTGTGATAAGTAAGGCGGGACAACTTACTGTCTCACGGAAGTATTTGAAGCTGCAGCATCGTGCAGGCGGCGTAAGTACTTACAAGGTGCTGGGGAATTCCCTCGCAGGATGGCTATACGACCTGCAGATCGGCTGCAGATGTTATATTCGGCGCTTCGATGAAACAGATTGACAGATTAATGGATGATGTCCTGCAATCCGTGGACCGTGAGTCGCTTCCTGAATTCATATTGGGCCGCTGAACGAACATGGTTAAAGAGGTACATGTTGAATGGTTCTATACTTATTCGGAGAGCTGTATCCAATCGTGTGCTGGGTACCCGGAGCAGGTACATGGACCATTAAGTCGGTGATGTGGTGGCACCAAAATTTTACCGCGACAAGGAAAGATAGATAGCGGGCATTGCCGCGCAGCGGGCTCAGTCGGATCGGCTTAGTTTCGAGCGAAGCGAGCAATTGATGCGGCTGAGGGCTGGGGTCTGCAGCAAACAGAAACAAAGCGGTTGAAGTGTGGCTGACAATCCTTGAGTAAAGAAAGGCTTCAAAATGCATAATTCTTGACCAATCAGCGTGGAACTTAATCCATACGATGCCTTTCTCCTTGGTGGTTCGAGCGATACTGGAATCAAGGCGGACGGGCCAGAGAAACTCGCGTTTGAAGTGGACGGGGAAATGCTGGGAAATGTGGCTGACACCGGGCGAGACCGGGTGTCCTTCGCGAGCGCCCGGGGCCTCAGCAGATCCCTAGTCAGGTCCGCACTGCCCAGACTCCTCATGGCGGCGGCCGAAGGCTCTTCGGAATCGACCAGAATATCAAAAATGCAACTGGTATTTGATCTACCCACACATTCAAACAGACGACTCTACCACCACTACTTGTTGAGATCGATCGTGTAGTCAATTACATCCATGTTTGGATACTATATTTGATCAGTATCGGAAGCAAGAGCGATAGCCCCATACTCACCTCGGGGAAGTCCAAGATGATAATCCACCCCCGCCCACCGAGCGACAAGTTCTTAAGTCTGCCTATCGCGAGTGGATTTTGCTTCTCTGCTCCCCATTTCTTCAGCGACGATGTTGCATAGGTGGCATATTCATCAGCGGTCGACGGGCTTTCAGGCGGGCTGAATGACAGCCCGATACCGTACATCTTGCGGTTGCCATTGGTTGGTCTTTCGTCGTTCCCATTCCAGTTATAAGTAGCAAAGAACTGCAAAACAGTGAGCGTCGACTCGACTCTGTGTCAATGGGAAAAGAGAATCAAATACATCATCGCGATGGATAAAGTAGTCGGCCTGGCTGCTCAAAAGATCTTTGTTGTCGCACAGGATGACCACACGATCTCTTGACTCGATCAACTCAGTGTACGTAGCGTGCTGCTCTAGGCGCGATTTTGTCACGTAGAGTCCGGTGAAGATATCACGGAATGTGGCTATCAAGTCTTGAACGCGATTAGGTTTGTCCTTCAGACCATAAGAATGCTGAATGCTGCAAGAGGAGAGATGTCATCAAGCTGTCATCTTAAGCATATAGAGGCTTACTCAAGTATGATAATTTCATCAGGGTGATCGTGCATCCAACGGCCCATAGGTTCGAGCAGTTCACGTAACGTCTGATTTGACTCTAGGGAATGCACGATCCGTAAGGATTCGTCGTGCTTCGAGACGCCGATCCGCAGATCGAAAAAGCGGACACCAGCGCTCAGTTGACCTGTAGGACCCATCAGCTAGATGCCTTCACAAGGCCGCTGGTTACTCACCCACAAAATCTAATTCCTGAGCCTTGGCCTACAGCCTTTATCAGTCGTGGAAAACATCGTGAGCGAGACATGTATTACCCAATCATGCACGACACCTGTGGTCACAGGAAACTGTATGTCCACGCGTCGGCGCAAAATAACAGTTTACAGAGTGAGAACCAAACCTTTGATAGACCAGACACCGTATTTTGAGCATCGAGAGCTGTTTCAGTTGCAAAAAATGAGGTTAAAGTTCACTACCTATGAACAGGAAAGGCACGTACCATCACGATGACTCAAGTCAAATGTACCCGAGTCATGAGTTCCGGGCTACAGCAAACTGCTGTCAGCCACCGTCTGCGGATGATAAACTGTATGACTTACCATTGAGATCTGATAAAGACGCTTATTTTCGAGATGAGCCTTGTTTTCCCGCATCCAGTTTGACCGATCTCCTGGGGCTGGGTTTCTCAGGCTATGTACCAGGTCGCCCACAGCGGGCAACCTCTCAGCCACATCCCCAACAATATTCAGGGGGGCTTTGACTATGCGCATAGGATCCGGGTCGTTGACAAATTCATGCACTTCTCGTGCCGTCGACCGGTAGCCTTGTGTGACAATCATGCCAGTCTCGTTTGCGCTGTTGGTACATTAGAAATGGGACGACCAAGATAAAATCGAAAGTGAGAACCCACACATCTTTTACGACTTCGACCCCTTGTATGGCAATGTCGCCTGCGTCATTCGCGCTGTGGGTACATTAGAAATAGGACGACCAAGGTAATATCGAAAGTGAGAACCCACACTTCTTTTACGACTTCGACCCCTTGTGTGACAATATCTCCTGCGCCGCTCGCGCTGTTGGTACATTAGAAATAGGACGACCAAGATAAAATCGAAAGT
Source organism: Mycena vulgaris (assembly GCA_029204335.1). NCBI lineage: Eukaryota > Fungi > Basidiomycota > Agaricomycetes > Agaricales > Mycenaceae > Mycena > Mycena vulgaris. The sequence continues at coordinate 639,387 of JARGYA010000024.1, forward strand.
GAGAACCCACACTTCTTCTGCGACTTTGACGACATCATTGATGACATTATCGAACCAACCCATGGTGGAGTTAGATTTCTTGGTTGCAGGGATGTCCTGGAGTCGGAGCTTTATATTCATCGACTCGGGTACCTTCAGGAACAAACTTGAAAGTCAGGAGCAACTCTTTGTGCACTTCTGCCATTTCGGTGAAATCTTGCGTCCGATCCTGTCACACATCAGTTGGTAACTCCAGGGACAAGGGACGAAATGAGAACAGATTTCGCTTACGCAGATGGAAGCTGAAACCGACTTGTGCCTCTAATGTACCTGACTACCGAATAGCGCCTTACGTTCCAGGGGATAGTCATTAACTAACTAGCCTCCGCCAATGTCATGACTGATTCGAGCGACCTATGTAGGCAAACCAGCGCATGATCTGGCCAATTGCGATTGATAAGATTAGGGACAGTCAGAGTAGCGGTTCTGAGGCGGTTCTGGGGCGGTTCTGATGGCGGTTCTGGAGGCGGTTCTGGAAATTGTTTTACATCAGAACCATGTGACAATCGTCCAAAACCGACCTGAATTTTGACTGACCTACTTTTCAAGACGGTTCCATTGTCGGTTTTGACCAGGCCTTTAAAAATTATAGCGACTAAATGAATTATTTCTTGACTGCTGTGGCTATACACCTAATCCATCATGCCTCCCGCCACGCGACGCGGCGAGCGCGCAAACAAGCTCTTGAAATGGTACATCCAGAATCACAAAGGAGCCTCTCTTTTTTGGGGGTGGTTTCTCGTCCACTTCACGAGCTTCCTCAGCTGCAATGCTGGCAACATCTTTGGCCTTTTGCAAGACGGTGGCAGCCCATTTAGGCTTACCTCCCATTTCCAGATAATAGCCTGACGAGCCAGTGACGGCGGACTCGAAAGGAGTTGATGAGTGGACTCGGAATGGGGAGATGAATGGCGCGCCAGATTAGTCAGTAGTAAATCTAGTCACAAAGCAAATCATAGTGAAAGTAAAGATTACTGACTGAGAACCGGAACCGCCTGTGAGAACCGTTGTAAAACTTCCTCCAGAGGAGGTTCTGCATTTCGAAGGCGGTTCCGGTTCTCGACGGTTTTCCCACGCTTATTAAAATCCAGAACCGCCATCAGAACCGGCTGTCAGAACCGCCTCAAAACTGCTACTCTGACTGTCCCTATTAGTGATGTTTGAGCTTAGTTTGACTTTGAAACTGGGGCTTTGACTTTGGGACCAAAGCCCTAATTTCGAAGAATCTACATGAAGGTTGATTAATTTTTTTCATGTTTCAATGGATAATCTGGTTTGATGTCTGATTTGATCAAACAGAACAGGGTTTCCAGGCCTTATTGGGCCCTGAATATCTATCTCTGTGGGGTGCGACAGCGTCCTGTGCTGGGGAATTGCGATCAATCAGTGATTTGATGTGTTTGAACCATGTTTAAATCATGTTTAAACAGAACAGATTGAACAGTGTTCATCTCGGACAACAAAAAAATGCTAGACTGGAAGTCAAACACAAAACCTCCGCATAATAGTGAACTCAAACCAAAGACTTTGATAACCACTACACCAAATCAACATGTAGTGAGTGCAATTCAACCAAAGACGTACCGATAACACTCGACAGGAGGAGCTTCTTGCAGCTTTCGATTCTGTCCTACGGTTTCGTGGAATCTCCTTGACTTTCCTACACTGTTGCATCACAAAGGCTGAAGATAAATTGCCTGCTGGATACCGCCAGTGACATGACAGCATATCTCTTGCAAGCGACGAGTGCCTGAGGAAATGTACGAGTACCTGAATATAACTAGAAGGAAAATACCAAACCTATGAGAGTGGCCGCCCTCCATAATGTCCGTCTTCCCCGCAGGTACTTGAACCGCCGTTTGGCAAAACAAGGTACGAGGCGGATCTAGATACTTACCAAGCTTACCATCCGCCAAACAGCTGTCACATCTCTTATAGTATCAGCCGCGTTGCCGAAGAATTCGTTACGGGCGTGAAAATCCCCTCATCTCGCTCTTTATCTTCGCCAGACTGGCAGGCGCCGGCAGAATCCCCTTTCCTTCTCTACCGGGATCTTGGCGTCGGACGTTAAGAAGAGTTGGTGCAAGACGTGAGGGGATGTTGGAATTTGAGTCGGCCGCTCGGCGCTCGCTGTCACCGGCACTATTGACTTGAGGTGACAATGTTTTATTCAGGCAACAGGTACATTCCGTGCACCTTGTCCCCCTTGCATTGCCGTGTTCGGCATCGCATTATCCACCTTGTTCCTTGCTTTGCGCCAGTCGGAAGCATCTGGATGCCCGCGAGCGCAATACTAGGAGCCGGAAAAGCAGCGGTTGCTTGAGGAGATGAGTGTCAAGGCCAAGCTGCGGCAACGCGGTCCGGTGGACCCTTTGTTGAACAACGAGCAACGTGATGGGCACCGCCACCATTTTTTCGTTCTTCCGCTACCACCGCTACCACCACCATCTTGTGTTCCTCGTCGTCTCCTGCTCGCACTCCTCCTCACCTCCCTCTGCTTCCTATTGCGATTCATGCACCCTATCGTATCGCTGCTGGTGCCGTATGGGTTTTATAATAAAACAATAGGCGGGGGCTGGCCGGCTGCGTTTCCTGCTGGTCGGACGGCGTGGATAGCGAGCTGGCTGCGGTGCAGGTATGGCGGGAGGGGATGGCGGGGGTTACGATGTGTACCCGCAGGTTGTCTTATGCTGGAACTGAGCAAGGAACCAGAGGAGGCGCAATACTTCCAAGTACAAGCCGCTCTCTGTCGACCTGGAGGACTTCCCACCCTCCTCTTCACAATCCCACCGCCGGAAACGCCCCTCCAGCTCTTTATCGCCTCTGGACTACGTCAGCACCGCGTCCCACCTCCTCGTATGGGGCTGCTACCTCTCCCTCGCCATGTTCGGCGTCTACATGCTCAAGACGTACCGAGTTGCGGGGCGACCACCGATTCAAGTCCGCTATGGAGCGGCCGGAGGGGTGTGGGAAGGGTGGTGAGTGGGCGTTCTCGCTCTCTTTTACGCGGTAGTGATGATATTGTGGTTGCAGAAAAATTCTTCATCGCAGCCATGTTCTACAACAACGGCGGGGTACTCCCGTATTGGATCGAAGCTCATACACCACTTGGTTCCCGTATGTCTCCCCTTATCCCCTTCCTTTCTCACTCTGCGTGCTCGTAGGAAAACGTTTACAACTCCATCGTCGAATCCAACTCGGGGACAACACCGCGGACCTGCTCACCGCGTGGGACGACGGCATTCTGTCTGAGCTCGCGAAGCCGAAGGGCGAAGGAGGGGGGGCAGGGGCGTGGGCACCGGAAGAAGATTCGGGTGAAGGATGGGACGGTGCAGCGGCCGGCGAGTATGGATAAGGGGCCGGTGAGTGATTCTGTTATCATCTTCGCTCGGGCGAACGGGTTCTATTCCGATTCTGTTCTCCTTCCCTCCTTCACGACGACTACTTCGTGCGTCGCGGAGGGAGAGCGTGCCTTGCCTTGGTTGTCTTGTTCGGCGAGGGAGCTCGCTGGCGGTCTTGCTTGCCTTGCGCTTCCGAGTCGAGCTTCGCTTGATGGACGAGCAAGCGAGAGTGTTGGTTAGGCCCTCTCGTGCGATTCTCGATTCTCGAATCTCGCGAGCGTTCTGACCCAGACCACTCCCTTCTCTCGCGTGCGTGCTTGACGAACGCGACTTGGTCATTTTTCTTCCTCTCCCGCTGCGAGCGAGCGTTTTCCATATCCCACTCCTAGCTCCCGCTGAACTTCCGCTTTCACAGGGCGAGTTTTCGTCTTGCTCGTTCATTGCTCCCCGTAGGAACGAACTGGAGTCGCTTGCAACTGATTGATGTCCTGTGCTCTTCCTCTTCCTCTTCCGCTATTCTTTCCTCTCCTATATCTTGTCACTGGCGCGGTTCCGTTTCCGTTTCATTTCCCTTCGCCTTGATCCCTCACGCCTGTGCCTTTCCTTTTCCTCTTCCTTTTTCTTATTGATTGCTTGCTGTTGCTGGCAGCCGCGCATTCAATTCCTCACCGCGGTGCGTAGCCTGGTGCGCATCTGCGTCTCCCGCCAGCGACGCGGTGAGCCCGTTCGACGCGGCACAGCAGATGTTGCATGCGCCGCAGCCCGTGCACGCGGTGTCGCCGCACGGCGTCGAGTTCGCGGAGCAGCAGCAGCACTCGCCGCAGCAGCAGGCGTACGAGCAGGAGCAGCTGCAGTACTCCGGCGACGACGCGTACCCCGCTGACGGGTATGCATCGCACCGGTCGACGCCCGCGTCCTTCTACGAGCAGGAGGACCTGAACGCCCCGTCGTATGCGGACGACGGTGCCCGCGGCGAGCAGCATCAGCAGGCTGAGGAGCAGTCGCAGGAGCAGGTGCACGAGGAGTACCCCCCGTTCGAGTTCGCCTCCGAGCACCACCACCTCGGCTTCGCCTCCGAGCTGCACGCCTCCATCGACATGACCGCGCAGTCTCCGTCGTACGACATGGAGATCTCCGCCTACGACAGCTACGCCAACGAGTTTGTCTAGCGCCTCGCCTAACGTCCTCTCCGCCATTCACGACTCTCTTCTTCCCTTCCCCATCGCTTTGCTGAATTAACTCTGTTGTCGATTGTTCTTACGCTTCCTTCCCATCTCTTTCTTGCCCACCATGTAGCTTTAGCCACGACCGCACCCCCGTGCATTTACAGACCATACCCGCCTGTGTCCGCAATTATCTGTATCTATACATACCGCCCCGCCCCGCATCTCTCCCCCACCTCCCTATCTATCCACCTACACACATGACGCTTGACGAGACCCATCCCATTATATTATATTATTATTGTAGACGCTGTATTTTTGACGCCGAATCGCATTGGTACCCACTGAATCCTCCCTCTCCTTCCTTCTCTGCGCGTTCCTGTTTCTGCTCCGTCGTGGGTCCCGGTGGGCGCGCGGCATTCCCCCTTCCGACTTGCCACCGCATAAGAAGAGATAAGAAGCGAGCGCATCCCAAATTGGCTGCATTGCTAAATCCGGACAAGGCGATGATCGACCGCTTGCGCCTTGTACTCTTGCTTCCATTTCGTTCTGTCTGTAAGGCGGACGGGCTGTGTGGCCTTGTTCACTCCTTGTCTTGGTCTTCGTCGCGGTGTCCCCCTGAAACACGATCCGACGACGTGGAAGTTGAGAATGGAAGGGATGTGGAGATGGCGATAACAGGGCAATAACAGGGTAGGCCGACCAAGTCCGACAGACAACGCCGTACAGCGACGTCCGTTCAGGGTCCGGGCATATAAATATCCTCAAGTCCCTTATTTTTTCGTCGCGATACAGTCTGTCAAGTGGCAAAGTGTGTCTGCAAAGTTTCTGCAGAGTTCGATGCAGTTCCCATGGTACAGCCGGTAGGAGCGTAGATACCCCAGTTCAGTTTCTAATTTGGTTGTTGTCCTTGTGCCGGAGATCTACAGCCGTGAAAGCGGTGAGCTCTTCAATGGCTGTGAGGCAGCAGCGTAGCACAGTGTATTTCTAGGCGGATGTACTGTACACTACACTCCTGGCATTTTCCGAAATGGGACCGCGCTGGATTCAATTTATCCTGATTCTTATCCTCACGCGATGAGAGTAAGAAAATTAAAAAATAGGTGAGTAAGATTACTAAGCCAAAATACGCAACAGTACGATCACATGGACAGTTTTAATTTCCACAAATTTTGCCATCTGGGCGTTTCCAAACGCGCAATCGTAGTTTCAAAATAGCGACATTCTCTGAAATCCTGGGACGGAATGACATACATATTACACTCCAATAAATAAATAACTGACGTCCATACTACCAAAAGTCCGACAAAATCACGCAGCGAACAGGTCCTGTTTCTTCTGCGACGAGTACGAAGCAGAGTGGTTCACTGTCATCTCTATTTCGAGGGCGGGACTATCATCAGGATGGCCCTGGCCAGGCTAGAATTATTATCGTGTCAGCGTCGCCGTCATAGAGGCTGAACGAGAGACATATCTCACGTCGGTTTTGAACGAGCCCACAGAAAAAGCCTCCTGCGGAGGGTCGATATGAACCTTACGAGGCAAAATCAGCGACGGATCTATTCAGAACCCGAAAATTCGAGTACCACAGCCGTCCGGTGGACATCTAGAGCACGCATCGCGTCAGCCTCGGTAGATGCAGAGCGCGAACCAGAAACTCACGAATGCCGCCTTTGTCATCGCCGCCTTCGCTTTGCGCCTGATTTCTGCGCTCAACGCGAGTCCCGGAGTTCGCACCCCAAGACGTGCCCATGCTTGACCCTGTGTTCCTGGTTTGCCTGATATTGAGATTCGCGAGCTTCAAGTTTTGTGAGCCGCGACCAACGCAGATTTTTTTGATTAGAATACGAACCATGGTCAGACAATAGATGCGGCCTAGGGAGTAGGCGAAGCCGGTGGGGACTGAGATATGTGAGCCAGGGATGGAAAGTGGAAGGCCGGAAAACTCGCCGTTGCTTTCCTTGTTTGCCAGATACCTAAACGAACAGTTGTATGAGCTCGACAAATACCGGATATTTCGGGCACCTACGCGACTAAGGTCGCCAACGCTATGGTCGCCCCAGCGGCTCCGGTCTGGATGGTTTGTGCCACTAGTCTATTGAACAGACTACCAACGAGAAGTAGATCCGGTCAGTGATGCTGACCCGCAAGCTCACCCCCGCAAGCTCACCTCCTGGTCTCCTTGAACGAGGACTTGACCTTCCTGAATTCTAACAGAAGGGCCAAAGTAATGGAAATGTCCGTCACGGCTTCGGTGACAAGCCAGGTTCTACATTCGCATGTTAGTTCAAGTCGAACAGACCTCAGAAGAGATGACGACACACGTGGCGGGGATTATGACTTTCCCCCGATCATGATATCTGGGGAAGATCGTGATCGTGACGGCAGAAGCGAACGCGCCGCCGATCTGTCAATTGAAATCAAAGTTTAAAGTGTGGAGGAGGGATAAAAACTTACTGCGACCGTGATGAAGAGGAATAAAGTAAGGGTGATGAATTTGTTTTTGGTTCTAGAACGAGTTAGGAGCTGGGCCGCGACACAATGACATAACGCGCACAGGAGCCAGTATCTAGCAGCCAGGAAACCTTGGGCCAAAGCGGCCACGACGCCAGTCGCAAAGATATAGAGCGGAACAGGCTGTTTGATAACATACGTTCGATTATGTTTCTTCCAATAGGATCAAAATGACTTGCCCAATACTGGTTCTGCAGATACGCCAAATCTCCTGAGAAAAAGTGAACTGGATCAGCGGCAGTGGTAGATCAAATGGAAAAACACACCCCAGTTAGTGATTGTGTACTGCACATAGCATATATCAGCCCGTTCATGTGGTGGAAGGAGATACACACGAGATATACAGAGGCATAGTTTGCGATCATCGCCACGGAATCGATCGCGATGGCAGACGTTACTAGCAACTACGAGGCGGGACGGAAGATCAGGGAATTAACACGAATACACGACCGAAGGATAAAACCTTCAACATCCAATTGTCGTGTTTGAAGTGGCGGTAGTAGTAGACTGCCTGGAGTTAGTTTAGCACCTCTCCACCATGAATTTTGGACCCACATACCTGGATAGCTTCGATGGTGTACAGAATCTAGCATTTATAATTGTCTCAAAACGCAATAACGTGCGAAGACAAATGCCCACTGAATTTGCCCAGGTTCCCACAAGCAAAGCCCTAGATGAACGAAGTAGGCCGTGTTTCGAAAAGTCAATGAGAAGGAATGTACCCAAGAATGGTGTCCAACTGGAAAGACATCGCGGAAGAAAGGGAAGAAACAGCTTGCAAAACGAAGGTGCCGATGGCTTTAATATTGTCGAGACATGGGCGATCGATCACAAATTGCCCCGTGCGGTTAGACTTGTAACCAAATGTGGTAAGCACAACCCTCCCCCATACTTCTCCGTCAACCCTGCAACTCGCTTCCGCGATGACTGCTTGCTATTTTTGCCCTGGGCGACATGAGAGCGAATCTGGCACCCTCTGATGGCGTCTGTATCTTCGGAGGAAATTGGGGGGCAGATACTCGTGGGAATCGCGTAGGCGATCCAGAGATCACTCACCTCTCGGCTCATCGCGGCGTTCAGACGGAGATTCCCAGGACCCTGGAATATACCGTCAAAGAGTAGGTCCGGTGCTGGAATTTTTTTTGGCAATTTGGCTCCCAAAGGACCAAAATGGGGGGTCGAGCGCAAAAATCCTAGGTCCCTGGCCGGACAAATATTGAAGTGTGGCCCGGGCTTGGGGGGGCACTTTTGGACGGAAACCGCCCGATTTAACCTTTTTCAGTGCAGAATCAAAGAATGTAAAATCCGGTCAGGTCTACGAATCTTTGATCAAAATGATGTGAAAGGGTTCAATAGGACAAAGAAGCAGGCAGGATGCGACAGAAGAGGAGAGGATTTGCGATTGATACCTGCTACTGGTACACTCCGTGCGAGAGCATTAGAGTTTAAATTGAAGAATAGAGTTGATTTATATTGATGGTCACTGACGGCCCACGGTCTAAGGGAAGCCCAGAACGAACCCAGCACCTAGAACTTCCGGACGAAGGGAGGGAGAGAGATGAATATCCGGCTCGGAGGACTGGTTCCTTATTTATGCTCGGCAAAATTACGGAACGCTACGTGGCCGCAGGTTGAACATTACTGCGGGACAGGTAGGAATTTATTCCGCGAAACTGCGAGGAACTGCGAGTTGACAGCAAAATAGTCAGCAAAGGAACTATTAGAACATGTGTTGGCTATGAATTAACTAAATTCGATGTCGAGGCTGTATAATTCTGTTCTGAGATATCGACCACTGTGACTGAAATGTTCTGCGTCATCTCCCGCCATTCTGCGGCACAGTTTGCGCAGTGCGTAGCTGTTGCAATGGGGATATCTGTGAATTCGAATGGTGAAGGAATCCGCGAATTTTAAGGACAAGAAGAGCCGACGAGAAGAAAGGAAAGCAAATGGAAATGAACCTTCATGTGGTAATTGAGAAGATGAGCAGAGAATGAAAGCAAAGACAATAGACAGGAAGGGATCACGTTAAATGACATTCTCTTGGCTAAGCCTTGGCAGCTTTGAGCAGGCCACAGTGATAGAAAGACAGTGTTGAGGCGACCGCTTGCCCAGGCAAATAGTGAAAACTGGAAAGGGAGGCAGCGATTGAGTAGCGAAAGGAGAGGAGTGAATGGAGGAATGTACAAACACTTACAACGAATCGCGAGCCATCTCGTTAAAGAGCGGTTAATGGAGATAGAACTACTTGGAGCAATCGCACAGCTTTGGCGCCATTTGCTTAATGAACGGTTAATGGTAGTGATGCACAGGGCCCGGCCTGAAGCCCTGAAGCCCTGAAGCCGGGCCCGCTCGGGCCCGAGCCAAGCCAAGCTTGAAGTCGGGCTTCGGCAGGCCTAGGGCTTGGGCTCGAGATTTTGAAGCTCAAGCCAAACCCGCAAGCCGGGCCTGGGTACTCACCTCAAGCTGGGGGAGATCGGACTACAAATAATCATTGCAACTGTGGGAAAACTGGTCGTGCTTGGATTAGCGGAGTTCTCTTTTTTTGCGGCAGGTACGAGGCGAATCTCTGCCGTGTTTTGGAGTCATTCTTGACATCATGCGACAGCAAAGATCTCAAAGCTTGCAGAAAGGGTTACCGATCTACCTGAATGGTATAGATTCATCTTTTCAACATGTTGTGACGCTCACTTGCTATAAGACACGCATGGATGGTGAAAGCGCTGACTCACTCGAAAGCCGGGCTCAGACCCAAGCCAGGCCGGGCCGAGCCCGTTCAGAGGGCTTGGGCTTGGAAAATTTCGAGCCCAAGTCCGGGCTTTCAGGCCAAGCCGGGCCCTGGGCATCACTAGTTAATGGTCGAGGTCGCGCGTCACGCAGGGCTCTGTCGACCCTCCCGACTGTGACATGGGGCCAAAACTACGCAGAAAAGGTAAAATTTTCGTTTTGATATCAAAATTTTTGGGGCTGTCATGCAAAATTTCGGCTGGTGTCGAAATTGTCGAAATGGTCCAACCGGGTCACACGCCACGCATAGGTTCGATTTGAACAAAAAAGTACAGTATTCAGGGGGCGTAGACAATTCAACACCTCATACTGAGCCCGGTTAATATGCAGGAATTCATTCCTTCAGTCAGGGTTAGGTGACGTTCAATTAACTCGGGAATTCCCGATTAATTAATCAGACTGACGGTTCCGGAAACTTGCAGTGTTGACTCGATTGTTAGAACTCCCATCAGATCTTGCCCCATTTGGATCACTGTTCGGTACCCAACGCTAGCCAAGGTTTGAATGCGGGCGGTCCTCATCGGCGCAGTTCTGCATGTTGCACTTGTTTTCACTATAAATCACGAGGAACAAAATGAGAAACATCCCAAATTTAAACCGGGAAGATTCCGGACACTCCGAGCCCAAAACAAATCCTTTGGTCGGAGTCCATTGGAGGCATTCGCGGCCCCAAGTAACACGTGGGTGTCGAGGCGGCTTCTCGTTTTCCATCGGGACTTCCAATGGGTTCTTGTCAGCGCCGTCCTTTTCTTCAGTAGTCTGGGTCAAACCGCGAGGTACGTTATCCGTTTTCCCAAGGATACTGCGTGGCCATGACAGAAGCACACAGTGGGACCTCCCTCCTGACACCGATAAATATTATTTCTTCCGTGCCGTTGAAAGGAACAGAGATGGATCTTGCGAGTGCTTATTTCAGTGATGCTTTCCCTCAACCGTGGGAGACCGGCCTGAATGAATCATCTCCACGGCGTCGTCGATCTCTACTAAATGCTCGCGGGGAGCTATCGTCGACTCTTCTGGTAAGATTTTATCATGTGCGAAATCTAAAATCCACCGCCAACGCACTATGCAAGGAATTCACCTCTCAAGGAGCAACAATACTCTCTTCGCGCTGGGTTGCACAGATGTCGATGATCTGGGTGCGACGACATACAGTAAGCATCCAATGCAAACCCCGTTTAAACTCCACTGTCGGTGCCATTTGAAGCCGTGATTATCGACGGCCAAGGACAATACGATTCCGGGCAGACACTTGTATGCTAAATATCGCCCGAAATCCAGAACATGACATCCATCTACTTGAACGCGTTCATCGACACGGATTTCGATGACTCCTCGCCCGCGATCGATGCGGGTCCCGTAGGCTATGCAGGCGTCTAGGTGTTGCTCGCAGCATTTTCATACGGACAAACCGAGGTCCGGAACACTGTTGGGGACTCCATAAACACGATCTTCAGGATTCACACAGGGTCTTGCTGAAAATTGTGGTGCGTACTTACGTTTGCCTTGAGCAACTGAAGCCTATTTAATTCTCCCGCGAGTAGGAGGCGTATCTGACTGAATCATCGAGTTTGTCGCAACAGTATGTTCGGCTACTTCTTGTTACTCTCAGGGGTTTAATATTGAATCTATATTGCAAAGCAGTCAAAGGGGAGCTCTCCTTCACTGGCAACGGCAGTGCTGTTGAAGGTGAAGGCAAGCCTCCTGGGGACACGACTAGAGCCATAGTGGGAACCGCTGCGATCGCTACGATTGGATGGGAATACGGCACGAAAACTAGCCGGCTATTCCTCATCCCGACGACCTTCATCGCCGCCCTGTTCATCTTCATAACCCTCGTCACGCAGTGGTACAACCGAGGTACTACAGTGTTCCACGCAGACGTTGACCCAAACGACCCGTGGCGGCTGATGACCGCTGCCTCTGTTGGAGGGATGAAGCACACAACCCCCGGGTTGAGTGTTAAGGAGGGGTTTACGAAGCGGGTGCAACTTGGCCAGGTGGGGGTAGGGATGGATTCGTTCAAGTCGGATGAATTTGTTTGCACTGTATACAATTCGGTTCCGAGACCCGGGACGGGACAGTGAATTTCGGCACTAATTGCGTCACAAAGAGATCGGAGCTTTGATGATAATACAGTAGGGCATCTCCCAGACAGAGCAGAGACTATAACCAAACTACAATATTCACTGCGTTCCGACGCCCCCTAAACTCAGTCAGCCTAGCTGTGGTGAGCCGTGTTAAGCTATGTTCAAGTCAACTTAGGCGCTGGTTAGGGGTATAAACAGACTATGTCTAGCTATCTAGGCTGACCTGAATAGAGCTAAACACAGCGAGGCTGCTGAGTCTAGGCGACGTCGGAATGCAGTGAATAGTCGCAGCTCTCACATCCACGAATTGCTGGTCGTTAGACATGAGAAAATGGCCGCGCGGAAGGTGCATACAAGCACCTCTGGATATCTTTCATGTATGTAGATGCCGTTTTAAAAGGTTTTGAGTGTCTCACCCAAGTCTCACCGGTTGAAGCCGAGCTCAACCCAAATCGACCGGTCGGCGCATCACGAATGATCCGAGCCTGTCTTGTTCGGAGTCAATTTGTTCCGACAAAAACTGCCACCGTACACAGTTTTTCACCTTTCCTCCTGCTTCCCATGGCCGCCGGTTGCTACTTTTTTCCTGTTTCCAAAAACGAACTCAAGAGGAGCTATGGTGCGCATCACCTAGCTACCACTACCTCGTGCTTGAGAATTTTAGGCCGCAGTTTTGCCCGGATTTCTTATCCCTCTAGCAAAAGTGCTTCTTTCATAATACAAGAACATCTGCTAGAGAGATTTCCATTTAATTCAAAACTGAGTGAGTTCAAAATTTATTTGGCCTTTGGTTTGGCCCCATGCGGTGAAATTATTGAAAAACCGCCCACTTGGGGCTGTGTATAGGCCCCCAAAAAAATCTCCGGCCAATTTGGCCACTAATTTTAGGTGGTGGCAGCTAGGTGATGCGCACCATAGCTACCCACTGCCACGGCCTCGGGCTTGGTTCTCCGCTCAATCATCCCACGGCCAAGTCTGCGTATTTGAAAGCTCACAAGTCATCCCATTTATTAAGTACTTTCACCAAACTTCCAGACTACGCCAGCTTACGCCCACTGCACATCTCTCCAAACGCTTCTAAGCGAGGCAATGTAAGAGGAGATCAGAGGAGATCTCGCTTCGCATTGCCGCTCTTGACTGCTGGTCTGATGAGAGATCTTCGCGCTAGGCACCATCGGATTCGTCCTTCTTCCTATGCGCAGCGTACAGTAGCATGTTCTTCCGCGCCTCAAAATTGAACTTGGTCGCAGCGCGCTGCTCGAAGGAAAAACGAAGGTCCCTAAGCGCTAAGCCCTTGCACTGTTGGAGTTACGAGTGCTATGTGCGCGCACTGCCTTGCTAACTGCTAACTGCTCGATTCATTCCCTCTGTCGCTGTACTCTGTGTTCGACAAGCTAAATGTGTGCCTTAATTACAGTAAAGTAGTTTATATGTTCTGTAGCTAGCGAAGAATTCCCCGCGCGTTTGCCAACGGGTTCACTGCTAATACTGGATTGCTCTATTGATTCCAACATGCACCTCCAGGAAATCGCCATCAGAGGCTACACTTTTGAAACCACAGATCAATGATTGACCCCGGTACACGCGACGATTACCGTAGTGCGTGTACACCGGGTTGAAAATCCCTGGAAACCGGCGTGCATGAGTTGGACCGTGCCGTGTAATTCTACCTACCTACCTACCTACCTACCGACTGCCGAGTTCGCTTATAAGTATCTCTAGCGGTCAGGCGCCCCTTCGGCTTTTTCCTTCTCGTCCGGCTCGACGCTCACCATTTGGTTCCATGATTGCCTCAGGAGGTGCGCCGGCCGTCTGGACTCATACTGAGGAATACTAACAGAATGCGCCAGGTGGTCGAACATGGCTTATTCTAGTTTTCATTCTGTGTAATATTATTTTCTTGCGTGCGTGCCTACCTCTTTCCTTCTTATGGGGCGCTCACGTCACCGCGAATGAAGCTGTCCAGGCCCGTTTTCCTAAACTCCCCAAACCCGACGACATCGGACGGAGGGACGGACTCTCCGCGAGCGGACTCACATCCGCGTCTTGGATATGGGCGTCTGCTCCCATCACAGGGAATGTCGCGTTCTTGAAAACAATCACTACTCCCCCAGGGAGAACCGCAAGTTCGGCAACAATCACGATATCTGCGGTCAACCGCTATACGCTCTGGGTGAACGGTCATCCTATCGGAGCGTCTGGACACGGGGCGGACGACTGGAAGCTTGCACAGGTGTTCGGCGCTGTGCTCGCGGGCGCGGACACCACGTTTTCGGTCTTGGCGGTGAACGATGCCGACTCTGGCGCACCGGCGCCAGGGCTCGTGGCTACTATCCACATCAAATTTGACGATGGCTCGGCCGACGCCGTCGTGGTTTCCGACTCAACTTGGACGGTTTCTTCCGTCATCCCTTCGGATTTTCCCACCCCTTCCAACACATCTCAGTTCGCAGCGGCGACTGTCGCAGCACCGTTCGGATCTGGACCGTGGGGAACGAATGTAACAGTTGCGTTCCCGGATCCCAACACTCCGACACTTGCCGGAAGCGAATGGATCTGGTCCACGCCGGGCGCAGCCACCAACACCACCCCCACGACTGTCGTATTCCGCAAGACCTTCACCACTCCGAGCGGACGAAGCCCTCAGTCAGCGACGGTCCTCATCACCGTTGATGATGGGTACATTATATATCTCAACGGCGACTACATTGCGTCGTCAGCCTCGCCCATACTTCCTCCACCCGCAGCTAATAACCGCGGATCTCAGTGCTACTTCAAATACATTTACGGTCATTGCGAAGAACCTACCAAGGGTCTTTACAGCGGCTGAACCGTCGCCTGCCGGTGTCCTCGCAGCGATCAGGATCCAATATTCGGATGGGGGCAGCGACGTCGTGAGAACAGATAGCAGCTGGCTGAGCACGAACTTTACGTCCGTTGCCGCCGTTCTATCGGCGCCCGACTCTGAACTGTTCCCGACGTTCGCTATCGGAAGACTGGGTGATATGCCATGGGGCCCGTTGGACATTAATTCGAACACGCTCGCTGCCGCGGAGGTTCCTTCAAGCCCATTTGCCAGCGGCATCGCGCCACAGCCCTCAGCTGCGGATGAGCACGCCGCCCCCACCTCCACGGATGGACAAACTGTCCCCATCGCCTTGATCGTCGGGCCTATCATTGGTGGGCTTACCCTTATCGTTGGCGGATTAGCCATATTTTTGTGGCGCCGCCGGCGAAATAACCGCATCCATGTCAGACCGTGGAAATCCTTGGACAGCCCGGGTATTCCGCGTGCGGATATGGCCTCGGTGGAGTCCCAGGGTGCGACGAGTCGGGAGGGCCCGGTCCGAGCGCCATATCCGACTGTGGTGCCGTACCCATTGCCGCAGGCCATAACGATCGGCGGCCACTATCCAAAGCCGCTGGGAATTATGCCGCCCACCAAGCTCGAAGCTGACCGCTCGACCACGTCTCGTGGGCCAACGAATACGACTCAACGGCCGGGAGAGATGAGTCCGTCTGGTGTTCGGCCGCCGAGCTATGTATCGCACAGGGAGATTTTGGGTTGAACCGTGTCGTCGGAAGGGATGAACGAAGGATAATCGTAGCGGCACCCTATATTATTTTTGTTATAGTAAGTATTTAATAGCGTACGACTGGATCCTGCCATTTATTGTCCTATAGTAGCACTATTTAGTGCGGTACGCCCTTCACATGGCCTCGTGCGACTCTGACTATATCTCACAGATCCGGATAGCTTTCCATATCTTCCAACCCTCCGCAGCCCTCTGCTTCAGATACTTACGTCTCGGCAGCGCTTCTTCAGATCAATGAAAGACGCGAACATAACATCACGTCAAGATCCCGCGATTGTAAACGCGGCGATTTATAGGCGTTTATAATTAATGTATGCACTTGACAGGTGATAAAGTACTTGCTGGACAGTTCGCAACAGAGTTCGAAATCCCGATATCATCTGGATATGTCCGTGTGTCCGGCACGTAGCTGATGCTGTAAAACGAAAGGTGTAGCCATCCAGGCTATTTCGTCCACCATATCCGCTGAAATCTCAAATAGTAGCTATCATGGACCAAAATTATGTGGGAATCCTCCCTTGTGTTCAACGCTAGGTAAATATGGTTAGCGCCTAACTTGAATGATTATTGTCAGAACTCTCACGGTGCAACAAGTAGGATAGGCCGCTCGTCAATAGTATATTAAAGCCGGCCGATGGACTATTTTCGGAAGACGTTTTTGGGCCGCAGCCTCGCAAGATGTTTATTGCTTTCGTTACACAGTTCCTGGAACTTCGACACGGCCTTACAGCTGATTTGGTCTCGGATCACTGAGCGACTACAACGCTAACGCTCAAACACACTACTGTGCACGCTAATATAATAAACGTACATGCTATTTTTATTCCCGTTCGGTTCATGTCCAACTTGATGTTGTATCCTGCATCCTGCCTTGATAGACAATGCCCTGACTGCCATCTAGCTTCGATTCCCTGCCGCCCAGCTCCGTGGCACGATATATAACTGACTGGATGCTGTTCTTTGAGCAGATGGCTCCTCCCTCTCCCCACGACCTTAATATTCATCCCTACCCGCGTATATCATCGCAGTGCCCATTCGATGAAAATCACTCACCTCTCCAGTTTGCCTGCAGTTACCAATCTCGTGGTCACGTACACACCTGAGGCAGGCGACCCCGCGGAATTCTTCTTTGAAGTGGTAGGACAACGGGAGAAGATTCGATGTGGCGAGTAGGCGGCCATTCTCCGGGAGTGGAACGTTCACCACGATACCCGGTGATGAGGGGTATGTACTGAGTTCAACTATCTAGAAACTGCTCGGAATCTGAATCCTCTTAAGTCCTCATTTCATTGAGGCATATAATTCCACAGCTGTTGTGTGCGTTCAGCCCGTAGTATCACTCGGAGAGTCCTGACGGTGTTTTAAACCAGCGGGCAAACCCCACCATTTGCAGTCGGCCCCACGTACATGGTCCTTCCACCTGGGTGCGATCCTATGAAGCAAGATTTACGGCTTCCGCTGATTACTCGACCAGTTCGACCGCGGGACCCACATCTACGACAATTACAACAAGCCTACCAAATACATCATTACCACCCACAGTCGCTACTCCCACAACCCCAACACTAAGCACTCCCAGGCCGTCGACTCAGAATTTTAATTTTGCTCCGACTCAGGGTGCCAGCGTTGCGCCAGATCCTTCAACACCTTCAACTTTGTAATGTCGCCGTTAACATATTATATCCATCAGTTCATCTTCTCTCTCAGTTCTAACCCGACTACCGGGACAAGCCAGAGCCCGACGTCAACACCTCCACAATCTTCCATCATAATATATGAATCGGGCGTCGGCAGCATCAGTACGATAGTGATCGAGCCTCCAACATTGTCCGGTCCGACCTCCAATGCTCTGTACGTCCTGTTTACAATTAACGCAACATAAATTTCGGCTGACCGAATCTATCATTTCAGACCAAGCGAAGCCAAATCACTTAACATTTCCGCTATTATCGGGGCTGCCGTTGGTGGTGCCGCCGTTGTCGCCGTCATCATTTTCCTTCTGGTTGTGCGACGCAAACGCCAGAAACCAAGAGCTGGGGCCCTCATCTCGAATTCGCCGACGGCAATCGACCCATTCCTCTCCTTTTCTGCCAATCCAAATGAGAAGCACTTGGGGGGGCTCACTGAACCCAGCTATTCAGCCAGAACTTCGGTCAGTCCGTCGGAGAGTCGGAGCAGCCGTAAAACCTTCTCAGATTCGACCGACTCTATATCGAGAGTGGACCCAGGTATCATGGCCGGTATGATATCCGGACCGCAGATGGAATGGGTTCTGCGCCCGACGAATGATCCGCCTCCGGGATACAATCTAGCTGTCTGAGTGCAAGCAGGATAATCTTCGTTGTGTTTTATCCGTACTTGAATCTATTGTTTTTACCACGAGTACACACAGGTATTGGATGTGCGCTAAAGAGACAATTAATTTGACCGCCGTTCGTGCTGCATTTCAAGCCTTTTGAGTCATCAAACTTGAATCCGACCGGTCCTAGATCCAACAGGATTTTG
Source organism: Mycena vulgaris (assembly GCA_029204335.1). Classification (NCBI taxonomy): domain Eukaryota; kingdom Fungi; phylum Basidiomycota; class Agaricomycetes; order Agaricales; family Mycenaceae; genus Mycena; species Mycena vulgaris. The sequence continues at coordinate 657,422 of JARGYA010000024.1, forward strand.
CTTTGAAAACGGAGAGAGGAAGATGACTCTGCGAGAAGCGAAGAAGCGAGGAAGCGAAGTATGAGCGTCATGCGTCTACAACCATTTACGGGTAAATGTCACCAGATATTCACCAACTTTGCAGTCCTCCATATCCTCCGCAACGCGTTCTCAACGCGTTGAACTTGCGTGTCGCTTCGTGTCGCGTACTGATCATGATGGACTCATGTGAGGGCGGTGTGCCACAACAATGCCACATAAACTCTAGTCTCTCGTAGACAGATGCTTCAACACGAAGCTCGTACTTCACTAGTCACTTGTTGAAGGTTAGTATGTACAGTGTTGGATCCGATCGCAGTGCTCGTTATTATGTAATCGCGGAGTTTAAATTTCCCTCGGCCAACCCCGCGATTCCTTTGTGCAAGCCTCCTGGGTATTAAAATGCCACAAAATCCTTCTGGAAGCCATTCAATACCTACACAAGAGGCATTGTAATATCATGGGGTATTATAAGGTCATTTCCACCTGATTTGAGAAATGCCGTTGAAAGTTGATTGCGTAATCGCACGCCCGAATCATCGTCCCGTTTTCGTGATTTCGGAGACACCTTTCCAAATTCTAACGAGACAGACCTTCATACACTGCCCCGGCAACCTAGCGTATGTCAAAATTCCATGAATTATCGCGTCTTATGCAACGCGCGCATCGCGACATGAATTCAAACTCCGCGATTACTTAATAACGGAGCACTATGATCCAACCACGTAAAAACTAAACGCCGCTTAGTGCGGCAGAAAAATGATTGGAACAAGATGACAGCCCGTATCATTTTGCAGCTTGACCATGAACTCCTCTGGCTACCTGAAGGGTCGACACCCATGGCGCTTTCCGCGATTCCAGTCTCGGTGGGCCACACTGGGTCTTTACAGCGCTATCGGCCTCCTCCTCCTCTGGTTATTCATCCCTCGCCAGCAACTGCCGCCTGCGTTCCCCCCCATGATTCTGGACGCCATTTCTCAAGAGCTAGGCCATCCGACATTCGCAGAGATCAGACAGTACGAACGAGATCTTCCACAGCACACAGCGCCGAGCTCGTTGATCAAAGGGATGGCCCATCCGAGGTACGAGGAAGCCAATAAATAAGACCTACGACCTTGGTAACTGACATGACTCATTCGTCGAACAGATACCTGTTCTTTGCCCAAGCTTCTTGGGGATCGGGGTTAGTCTCATATATACCGCCCTTGTGGCATTCGTGAATGCTGAATGCTTGCGCTGTTTTTTCACGGTAGATGGAACAATGTCTTCCAAGAACAGTACGTTGACCATCGCGCAATCGTTATAAGTTCTGAACTTGCTGTAGGTTACTCAACACCCACCTGGCATATTTGACGGACCGTGCCTACGTCTTTCCCAATTATATCCCGAGAGACCACCCGCCATTCCCTGACACCCTTCCCGACGGTACGCGGCATATGCTACATGTCCCTATGAACGCATTCGTCTCTGGCCCAACAGGTGGTGGACCCCTCTCATCTGATGGCAGCGACAGCCTCGCGCGGCGGGCAGTCTCGGAAGAGTGGTGGAACGTCGTCTGCCCGCGGAAAGACGTTGTAGTGATCAAGATGTACGAGACGATGCGCAAGATGCGGCTCGACGAGAGCAGTGATGGCGAGGAGATTGTGGCCCGATGGGCGAACAAGCTCCTGAAAATGAGCGCACCATGCGTTTCGATTGAAACTGGTCCGCCATTCGACTACATGTGCGCCATTTACTACACGATCTTCGGACGCTGATGGAGTTTAGATTCATCGGCTCTCGGAGGGTTCTCAGCGTTTGGCCATCTTATGGGACCTCACCGACGCTCAAGTACTTTGCTTGGTCTCCACTAATTACCGCCGCGCTCTTCCGAAACTTCCACCTCCTCAGCCCGCATGCCCTCCCCGAGTTTCTCATCCCCCAAGGAGAACCACCCCACACGTTCAAGTCCTTCCGCCCCTACCACCCATCTGAACCCCCGGTCGCAGGGCTGCTTGGCATTCATGTCCGCCGCGGCGACTACGAAGGGCACTGCGTCAACCTCGCCAACGGCGGGGCCGAGTACAATGCATGGAATCTCCTGGGCGAGCCTGAGATCACGATCCGGCCATCCGTCCCTGGATTTCAGAGCTCGACACCGCAAGGATACGTGTGGCCGGCGTTGCCTGACCACCTCGACGTCCCCGACGGCCAGTCGCGTAGGGATGCGGCGTTCGCGCATTGCTGGCCGTCGCCCGAGGTGATCGTCGAGCGCGCGCGCAAGATTCGAGAAACTTCTGCATCGGGGGTTACGCCTCAGGCGCTGCGTCGGGTGTACGTGTCGACCAACGGCGAGCGGCAGTGGGTGGCGGGGCTTGTGGCGCTGCTAAAGGCGGATGGTTGGGATCAAGTTTTTAGCTCGTTGGACATGGAGCTTACCCCGGAGGAGCGGGGGGTGGGACAGGCGGTCGACATGAGCGTATTGACGGGCGCCGAGACCTTCATTGGCGTTGGCGTGCGTTGCTTTCGACATCTTCGCCCTATCGTGGCTGACGCTGACTTCTGCAATATAGTTTTCCTCTCTGACAAGTAATGTGGTTCAAATACGCCTGGCGAGCGGCCGAGATCCAAAAACAATACATTTTTGGTGATGTCGGCTCGAAGCCCCCGTTTATTTCCTAAAAGTGAAAAAGAGTGTTTACATAAACCATGGCATTATTAGTACATCGAAGGCCCTGCCACCTGTACATTAATCCGATCCAGTGAAGCATCTCATATAGCATAAGGCGCGCGCCCCACTCAGAACTCGTGCTTCTCCTTTTGGACATGGATGACGAGGTCGACAGTCGCGGTCCGAGGAGCCATCCCCGCTCTCGAGATCTGCCTTGCGCGTGCCGTATGTAGTACCGCGCATGGGAATGGCGTCGGCGTCGGATTGGTAGTGCGTCTCCACGTCCTGGCGGATGCGCAGAACGGTGGCCGTCGTCTCTACGCCGTTTGTCCGCTTGGGACCAGAGCTGCCTTGCGCTTCGGCCAACATTAAGATACGATCGTTGAGGTTGGAGAGCATGGATCTAAAAGACGTTAATGAACTGGGATGTGCTGAGGTGGTTCGCATCTTACAGGGTGTAGATTCGTCCCATAGTCATCTGGCCGGCTGTTAGTCGAGCTGGAGACAAGAAAAGTGAATGCATACTTCAATCATCGTGGCGCCTGGAATACAAGTCAGTTATTGGATCTGAAACACTAATGGACAAAGACAACGCACTGTTTGTCTCAGGTTGAATCTTGAAAACAATGATTGCGATGAGGCTGCATGCGGGTCAGATTAGATTGGGTGGATTCGCTCTCAACACGTACGTCATGATGGTTGTAATCGATCCATTACGCACAGCAGCAATGGATAGACGGCGGAGCAGACTAGGAACATCAGTAGAGAAGTGGTAAAATTATGAAGAGAACGCACTCCTTGGTGCCAACAAAGGACGTCTTGATACTGCTGGAATTTCCATACCAGAACACCGGTAATAATGGCAGTCCGCTGCGGCACATCCCGATAGCCAGACTACATTCGGATATGTTAGAATGTGGCAGAAATCTAGAATGTGGAACTGCACTGGTGACATATTTGACTGAGGGCCAAGCGTGATGTGTACGAGGAGTCGAGGAAAATTTGTCCAGCGGTGGCGCCAGAACCCGTGATACCGGTGAGGATGAATACCCCGATAGTTGGAATCCAGAACCATTGACGGGTACTTGTGATTGATTGGTAAGGTGCTGGGGCGATGTTGGAGAAAACTTACAGATTCCAAACCATGCGTGTCAGCCAGACCTGGACGACGGCTGGCTGTGATACCGGTCCCAATGACTGTAGAGCTGGGCTCGGAGGGTGAGGGTTAAAGATGCAGGGCCGAACGATTTACTTACCGGAATGCACCACGGTCTTACAGAGGAGAGTTAAAATATAATATCGGTGTCACGCCAGACAGAGACTCACTGGCTCTGAAGGTATGTCTGGAAGGATCGTCAGTCTCGAATGCAAGCGCCTGAAAATCGCCAGAGAAGACTCACCTCGTCTCCTGAAATGAAGTCCCTCTTGTAAGGATTGAAGATCAAATGTATTTAAGTTTAGGCTTACCCCAGTGCTGAAAAAAACCTGTCAGAAAACACTGACAGATGTGACGTTGAAAACTACTTACCGTGACCATGTACAAGTATACGGAGGATAAGCACGCCAACACAGTCGTGAAGTCGCTGCACAGAGTCAAAAGTACGGATCCTTTGTTAAACCATATATCTGCAGGAAGAATTGAGAACTCAAGGAGCGCAATGACCCGAACCCAACGCACCATTAGGGTATTTTGAGAAGTAACGATAGGTCCTGGGAGGCGTTGACCGGGTCAAGGTCGCGATCAGACAAAATTGAGATAAAGGCGTACTGCATGCACTGCAGAGTGAAGAGACTGTTTCGCCGGGTGAGCACATCGACTGTACTGATTCAAAATGATACGCACATCATGTTGGCCCACGAAGCGAATAGGAGACAGCTGGGGCAGCCAGGTTATGTGAGTGTCAGAGTAATATCAATGGGAACATACCCAATGGTGAGATCTAAGGCTGCCATGGTGTGGATGGTGTGGATGTGAGGGGCGGAGAAGGTGGGGGGGAAGCGTGGGGGAAACGACTGGCATTTCCAAACCAATACAACGGGTTTTAAATGCCCTCAGTCCCGAGCTCCCCTGATTCACGGGACGATAGCCGATCGATTGGGGTCGATCAGTTCGTAAGTATCCGCTGAGCTTGGATTCCATTAGTCGATGATAGTCGTTAGATACAATTTGTAGCTTGGCTACCTAGCCTCCCATATTGAACCGATATCCTGAGTCTTATCCGTTCAGATGGAACGAGTGTGCGAGTGGTTGTGCATGACACATTACGTTGGAGCCTCTTGGAGCGGAAGAGGTTGTCGCCGGGCGGAGGTGATCGTCCAAGACACTGCCACGACACCCGATCGTCAACAAAAATATACCTTTTTGTCCAAGCGGCACGAGGGCAGAGAAGATGAGGAGGCATTCTCTTATGCCTGTGAATGGAGATAAGCTGATGCGGGAAGGGAGGAGAATTGACGATAATTCAGTAATCAACTCAGAGCAGCCGGTTGTGATCGGCGGGTGTGATCAATGCTTCGAGCGGAGGTATTTGCTATTGGCCTCCCCTGTGCGGACACTGCGGGCTGAACTTCTGACGCACCCTTGCGACATTGCGAAAAAGTCTTTTTAACTCCAAGTTTTGTTGAACGACGCCAGCTTGATCCGAGAACTGCTATTCGGCATCCGCTATGCCGGCTGCAAGCCGGCTGTTTAATTGGAACATCGCCATTGGCAATCTAAATCTTTAAGGCTAGCCCCAGGCGGGCCGGATCTTGATGGTCCTTCTGTGAAGCTGAACTGTCGAAATTCATTTCCGTTATTGTTGGATTCTGGCTGTTCCAATCAGCTCTCAGTCCGTTGAGGCTAACCATAAGTTTAATAATCGGACCACCAAACTATCGCCTTCTATTGGCCCGCGACTGCGTCCCTGCCTGCGAGTGCAAGATATCCATCAACAGTAGTAGCCACGGAAAGTTTCAATCACATACCATCCACCAGTCGATTTCGCATTGTCAGGACGACATATCTAACGTGAATATGTGAGATAATGAGCCGCACTCCAAAAAAAAAGAGGATCACTCTCACGCGATTGCAAATTCTTGACCTCTCGCCGAATGGCGGCCAACTCTGAAGGAAAATGACTCAGTAAGAGAAAAGATGCGGCGTGCCTGATGAAAACTTTCCTTCCTCCGATTGCTGGAGTTGTGCAACTACAGAGAAAGTCAATATCACCTCGGAAAAGCCATCGAGCAGATCTCACACCTGCGATTCGAGTTTGCTTCTGTGCTGCTTCGGCCTGCTTTTGCAACGCTTGGACAGCTACATGTGTTCGGTATTAACCCGTCGAAAGTAGCCTCTCACCTGCCCGCATTTGTTCGAGCTCCGCAGAAGACCGCTGTTGCGCTGCCGCCAGGGCTAAGCCAAATAACCTTTGAATGTCAATTTTCGCGTGGACACGAGTGCACAGACCGGCCACCAGATCCTGTTCTCGCTTCTGGTACGTGTATGACACTGAGGCAAGTCATTATGAACAAAGGAATTCAAAACAATGAACAGCGACGCACTGCCGATCACTTCCTTCTCCTTATTCCGTACTGGCAAGTGGATGTGAGGGTTCGGTCAAGAGTCTTGGACACTGAACTGACGTTGCGCAAGCTCCCGAGTTTTCTGCTTCAATTCTGAGGGAATGGGATCATTATCTCTGTTCGGAGTGTCTGAACGCGCTCACCTTGCTTGGACTTGAGCTCAGCGGATTGCGCTCTTCGCATTTTGTCCAGTGCTTTACGCTGAATGAATTTCGGAGGAGACGTTGGAGAAAGACGGACACACCGATCTCGACGCGAAGGATGTCGTGGGCGCTGGGGGCTGAAGGAAAAAATCGTCAAGTTACAGATGGTTCGCAAGGAGATTCGACCGCTCACGTTGCACTGGCGGGGAAACTGCGCTCCCTGGAACTATGGAGCGTGCGTATGTATCGGACGGCATTCCCACTCCGACGGGACCGCCAGAGCGAAATTCGTTCGGGGAAGTATGAGAGGGAGGACGGGTCTGCGGTCGGGAATATTGACCGGCAGGCGGCCGAAGAGGCGAACCATGCTGCGAAGACTCGGACGAGGAACCGGTCTGGGAGGAATCTCCACCAAGTGGCAACCGATGCATGGGATTCAATGTAGGTGGATAATTTGGCTGGGATCCGGCGCCATTGACGGCCTTCTTTTCTCGCTCCAGCATCCTGGCCAAGACCTCGGAAACAAGGGCGTCGACATTGGGAGTTGAACCTGGAATGAATTTTGCAATATTGCGCCGAATCATCTGCACCCGACTGGCACAGAGCTCGTCCTTGGAAGTCCAGGTTACGCCGGCGGGGTCGACCCAGAGATACAGGTCGGACCCTTCTGGGCTTCGTGCCCATGGGTGTGCCACGAGATATCGATGGAGCGGGACTTTATCGAGGAGCAGCGCGGTCCACCTCCTCCACGGCCCAGCGCCTGCCCCACGCACGCCACCACGCTCCCGCCAGTGCAAGGCCCGCAGCTGTGGATTGGTGTCAATGTAAACATCCCCGCCGTGGCCGAACTCGGTGGAAGGTGGACCAATTCCCCGAAACTCGTAGAAGTGGATAGTGCATGAATTGCTCGATGCGTTAACTGCATATGGATGGTCAGGGGCGAGGACAGCAGCGTCGACAGAAAAGGAGCGCCGAAAATAAAACATAATTTTGCTTTTTTACGGGCTTGATTTATTTAAAGTAAATGTCGAGCCGTGAGCAAGATGCATCGGGGGACGGTGTTGTGCTGGTATTCAAGTGGCCTGGGGGTTGAAACTGTTAGCTTTCCAGTTGGGTCCTTGATTTACCGCTACGAGGTGAGCTGAAGCCTCGTTGTGCGGTCGAAGGGTGGAGCCTGCTGTCAGACGCATTTCCTCGAAATAGCTGCGAAGAAATTCAGTTGGATATCCTGAAACTGACTCGTTGGTTGATGATCATCACGGTTAAATCAGCTCACTTGATATACATGCTGCGAAGTGTGGGAACCGGATACTATGTTGTCGTTTTGCCCTTTCCACTCCTCCATCTTCCATGCGATATGCATGCCGCAGCTATTGCGCCTTGCCTGGGCCCGGACTTTGAGCAGTTGGCAGATCGAGCCACGTTACCACCAGACCCACATATGAGATTTCGGGATCCGTGGCAATATATTGAAGAGGAGAGCTGTAAAACGCAAATCTGGATGGCCGTCCGGCTGAGCGTCAAGGCCTGGTCACACCGGAGGGGCAACTGAGTTCATCGCGCAGCTGTCCCATGAATTCAATACGATACAAGACCCCGAATAGACTTTGTGTTTCACTTTTCGATACCCGGTGAGGATGGAGGCTTTACCGGTGGGAGCGTATAAAGACGTACTTCGTGCGACCAGCATCCTGGGCCTGTGCCTGCGGCTCCGCCGTAAGTAATACATAGGGAGATAGTAGTCGAACGTTACAGTTACTGTGATTTATCGCCCTGCAGATCCTATCAGTTTGACGACCGCGACCGAGGAAAAATATCACCCCGGCTGCAGATCTTGACCGTAGGGGATATATGAACGAGGATAATCGGCCATCATCGAGACAATCTGAGTTGTGAACGAAAGAGCAGAGCTTCCTCCCGCGTTCCCGCGCAGAGACTTAGATTTTGTTTTGATTTTCGTTGAGACACCGCGAATAGGATGAGCTTTTTGAGCCGGCATCTCTCTTTTTGCAAGTCCGCTGCACGGGGGGGGGGGGGGGATTTATTATACTCGCGTGGTCCACAGGCTGAATAGCTCGTTTACCACAAGAACCTGAGCCTTCAGCTGCCGATAGATTTGAGGGAAGGCCGCGGGAGACGCCCTGAGCAGGGAGGGTCGGGTAGAGAACAGAGAGATGTAGGAAACCACAGGAGACAATTGGGAACCAGTAAGTAGTCACAGTCGTCGAATCTCGTGATTATTTGGCACTTGGTTGCGCTTGTGTGCTGCAGTTTGACATTTATCTAATCCGTCTCTTCTGTCAATCCAGTGAGATCCAGTGCTTGTTGCGTCCTGTCTGTTTACTTGGACCACTTGACAAGACTCTCACCAGCCCAGCGAGTATCCTCAACTTGGCTTTCATCCCACAAATGCCGACTCAAGAGACGAATCGAGATCGATCCATATGGGCCCGCATGGCTTGCGCATGGCAAGCGCACGCTGCATATGTGAGTGTCATAGCGCGATGAAAAAACACGCTCGAGGTTCCCTCTCTCTCACGTGCAACGATTCTGGCAACCGATCTATCGACACGATGGATTTCGATGTGCACCACAAACCGCAAAGAAAATGCCGACTCGGCGTCCCTGACAATTCTTGGTACGATTTCCGGTCGAATAAAACTCAGGACATCGTACGAGCTGGCCTGCGCGTCGCTGACTTTAAACTATATGCGTCGTGAGCGGCTCCCTGCCGTACACCAAAAGCTCAGTCGAGATCGATCCCTCCCCTTATCCCCGCCCATGCTCCTCCGCAAACAGTCCGCCCCAGACGTAGCTCTCCACGTGCGCGGAGCCACACCCACTCCGAAACCCACATCGAACCACTTCAAGTTGCTACACGCCCCACCTCACACCCGGTGGGACGGAATCTGCTGAAGGTAGCTCACATGCGACTCAATTACATATTGTCCGAGATGTGTACCCATCCTTCAAATTGCCATCCCCCGCGCACACACAGCGACAAGGTAGAGCGTGTGCTCCTCGTGTTCGGCGCGGGGGTTACGTTTGGGCCCACGAACAGCGGCGTTTGGGATTGTGAGGACTTCGGAGGCTGGTATTGAGGGATTCGTTCGATAATGTATTTCCTCATCGAAATGTACAATAGCCCATTGTGTCCAAACCACATTTGCTAAAATAAATTATGTAACTCCGAAGCCAGCGTAAGCGCCCAAATGTTCAAGTTACGAACTCCGCAGCCAAGCCCTCCACCCCTTCGTCTTCGTCTGCGCCCGCACCTTCGCCTCCGCCGCGTCCCTCCTCTCTTTCTCCGACAAAAGCATCTTCTCCATAATCCCCATCTCCCTCTTCTTCATCTCCGCCTCGGTTATAAACCCCTTCCCCCCATCAAGCTCCGTTTCCTTATCCCCCTCCGACTCGTACACCCCACCCTTGATCCCCGCGACGATGCACACTGCCTCAATCTTCCCGCGATACCACTCCCGATAGCGCATCCCGTCGCGCCACTCCGTAGGCAGGCAGGTATACCCGACCAGCGCGCCAACGAGCGCGCCCGCGACCGCGCCGTTCGTGTCCGCGTCGCCGCCGCACAGCACGAGCGCGGTCATCGCGGAGCGGAAGGTGTCCTGCCGCGTGAGGACGCGCCGGAGGGCCCACAGCGCCGCGCCGAGGCACTTGTACACGTACCCCATCGTGCGCTCGACGAGCACCAGCGCCGCCAGGTCCTCCGCATACACGTGCTTCTCGAACTCGCCGCGGTCGAGAAGCGCCGCGCGCTCCGGGTCCGTCTCCGCCATGTACACCCACGCGCGCTCGATCAGTGCGTGCACCTGGTCGGCGTCGGCGATCTCGCCGCGGCACAGGGCGCGGATGAGGGCGGAGACGATGGCGACAGAAAGCGCGCAGCGCGGGTCTGCGTGCGTGACCGCTCCCATGCGCACGGCGGAGGCGAAGGTCTCTTCCTCGGTTTTGGGGATGCAGATGACGCCGACAGGCGTGGTGCGCATGAGGGATCCGTTCGGCGCGACGTCGCGCCCGTTCTTCTCCCAGTGGCTCAAAGCTGTCCCCGCGGGGTCGGATTTATAGGCGGACGAGAAGACGACGCTGCCGACGGTCTCTGGTAAGTGGGTCAGTTGGACTGCATAATATGGCTGAATATAATTCAAGTAAGGACGTACTCCCGAGACCCATGGGGAGGCGATCGAGCACGCGCAGACCTTGCTGGCACCTGTAAATTTTGTCACACTGGGAAATCCTTGAAGACACTTGAGATACCAGGAATGGAGCCTAATCGCGAAATCGTTCGGGGAGAGTTCGCGCACGCGCAGGTAGGAGAGCATCATTAAGATGGTGTGATCTGTATCGTCGGTCCATGCTCTCTGGCAGACGGTCAATATCCTCGGCACCGAATTGTCATCGTGACTTACACTTTCAAAACGGCCTGCGGCGGGCGCAGCATTCAGTTCTCGTTTGTCACTGTGAACGAAGGGAAAGACCCACATCGATGAGTATCAATGTGGAATTCTGTCTCCGGTTCAACGAGACTGAAGGTAGGATTTGGTCCATAGGCTTCCAGGGCTTGGCCAGAGGTCATGAACTCTGTCCAAGCGGTTCAAGTTGCGATGTGAGGAGGAAGGTCGGCGAAGGTACCAGTATAAATGCCGATGGCGTCCCCCAGGGCGGAGCCAAAGAGCGCGCCCTCTGCTCTGTCCAGTATCTTCGGATCGTCCATGGTGGTGGTAAGAGTCAGAGAGTCAATGAGCTTGCTTGGCTTGGCATGTCGTTGGAGGCGGTGTTATGGTGGTGGGCAATGCATTGAGTTTTGATCTTGTTCCCACGCTGAGTTAGCACCGCCACCGGTGCTCGGAATTGACCCCGATCTCGCGGACACGTTTTTGGAGGTTAGATGGCCCTCAATTAATTCGTACCATTGGGAAGAATAGTTCCAAATGGCGGGCGGCATGTCGCCTTCAGGCTGGTTTTTCCAATTTCAGCAAATATGTGAGTCGCGGCCGATTTCGGCCGCCAAATATGATCTGATAGGGCTGGAAAGGCGAAATCGAAAAAAATGGCCTGAAGGGGACATGCCAGGAGGTATTGCAAAGAGGGTTTATCAAGTGACTTAGACCGAACTCGGGGATCTGAGCTCAAAAAGATTTTCGCCCCGGCACACGTCCCATCATTTTGTGCCTATTTTGAACACGGCTCACCCTCTGATTGTTACATGGGCTTCTCCCACCGACGTATAATCCACATATTTTTCGTCTGGGGTGGTCTATGACACGATTTGACCCTTATTCACTTCAAATTCTGCCCTACATCTACCTTTACAATTGACCTGGTTGGCGGTAGGCCGCAGAGGCCGGTTCTTTGATGCACGAAGTGTCCAATATTACATGTCGCTCAGACCAGGAAATAATCTACATCTTTGGAATCATGGTCTCCACTATCCAAGGAATAAATTTGCTTCCAAACGTTTCCGACCCACACAGAAATGTGTGGATAGCACCGCGAACAAGTCGTGGGTCACCCGAATTGATCGAGTTCCAATTGATCTTGCACGTGGTCATCACGGCGGATCAATTGGGATTGCCCACCACCACGGGCCGGGTGTTGCTGTCCATCAAATTACAATGCCTTAGATTAAACGCGGTCACGTGGAGGCGCGTCGACCAAGAAACCTGAAGAACAACAGGGACCCACAGGCGCATTTGCATGCAAAATACCTCGCAACAAGCAATTTTGGACGTGAATTTGGTATTAATACAGAGTTTCTCTCTCCCGATCAGCCACCAGCCCAATTTCGAACGGTGGCTGACACGCTCCCCTCATTTCCGCAACTCCCTCTCATACCCCCACCACACCCCCACACAGCGCACCTCAAGACGCAATGCTCCACACCATTCTCCTCACCTCGCTCCTCTACACAACGGTTGTCTCCTCCCCCTCCGGCCTCGACGCCCCCCGCCCGCGTGCCGCACCCGATAACGTCGTCTCCATCTCCAGCGAGAAGAACTTCTGGTACGTCACCCATCTCACCTCCCTCCAGTTCATCCGAGACTGAAAGCCATGCAGCATGATAATGCCCCGCGCCGCGCACACTGACATCGGCGCGAGCGAGCACCCCGGCGGGATGAAGACCTACTGCTCCGCCGAAGGCCACTACTCGGCTGACCAAGGCCTCCTCCCCGACACCTTCTGGCGCAGCGTCGCATTCATCACTGGCGCTGGGACGAACGGGATGAAGTACGCGCAGTGTATGTGCCCTCCCTCCCTCCTCCTCAAATCCGCACGCTTACAGGTTGCGCTACAGTGACAGGCTGCATCCGCCCGGCCGAGTTCAGCCAGCTCAACGCGGGGGACGCCGGCGGGCAGTACGACTCCAGCGGCGGCGCGGCGGGGCGCGGCAACCCCGCAGGGTCCGCGTGTCTTGGGTGCGTGCCTCCCTCTTCGCTCCCTCTCTCCGCGTGCTGAGGAGCCGATCTTCCCATTCCAGATACAACCACTACATCGAGCTCGTCGAGCCCGCGAGCCCGCGAGCCCGCGCGCGTGCATCCGGTGCTGCGACGACCCCGCGGATTGCCCTACGCATGCAGATACGGAAGGCTGCCCGAGCGTCATCCCGGGGGCGTATTTCGACTGTGATTGAGTTTGTTGGTTTTAGAGTTTGAGGTTTGGGTTTGGATTTGGGCTTGGTTGTTGTAGTTTGGTAGTTTTGGTATACGTCGGTCTGGGAATGTTAGGGAATTGGACTGGGAATTAGTTGCATGACAGAACCAGGACCGATTGTTGGCATGGAACACCTCTGGCTACCTTTGGGTTCAGCAATCAATTCCGATCAGCCCCATCAACGATTAGCCAGTAGTGAGTGAGCGATGCGACGGCAGAATCTCAAGAATCGCAGTCGGTAGACTAAGAGAAGCGTTGGTAGTGCAATGGTCACACGCCTGACGTTCATAGTTCTGTGGTGACTGTGCACTTCATTCGCCAACGAGGCGTCTTTCCTTCAATACAAAGATAATAAACTCCGGTTTATACTTCAGCTTGTCCGTTCTCCATTTCTTCTGTCTTTCCCTCCTTCAAGGCCAGTTCTCAAATCCAAGCTCGACGGCTGCAAGTGAATGCGAAAGTCAGCGTCAAGAAAAAAAGAAGAGAGGTAGAGGGAGGCGACGTACGCCAAGGGGGCATGATGAACCGCTTCTGCTTGCCCGCCGCCGCGAGCGCGTCGAGCGCCTCGATGTCCGCCGGCTGCAGCTTGCCCAGCGCAGCGAGCGGTCCTGTGACGTTCGACGCGATGCGCGAGGGCGTCACCGACTTGGGCAGCGTCACGATGCCCTTCGCGACTGAAAGTGCAAGCTTAGCTATGGGGCGGATTAGGTTGGAGTAGACGACGTACTGAGGTACCCGATGAGGACGTCCGTGGGCTGCAGCGCGTACTTGGTCGCGAGCTCGGTGACGAGCTCGTCCTTGAAGAGCGGGGAGCCGGTGGAGCCGAGGGGGGAGTACGCCTGCGGGTGGATGCCCTTGGATTTCAGGTACGCGAGCAGCTTGTGCTGCGGGTTGTAGATGTGGATCTCAAGCTGGAGGAGATGGTGAGTAGACGGGAAAATGAGGGAGAAGGAGACGCACCTGATCGACGGCGGGGATGATCTCCGCAGTGGGGAGGATCTTCTCGAGGTTCATCTCGGAGAAGTTGGACACGCCAATGGAGCGGACCTTGCCTTCGGACGCAGAGCCAGCATCAGAAAAATCGCAGCCTGCCGCCTAGTATGAATGAGCGCACCTTTCTTGACCATGGCCTCCATCTGCTTCCAGGTGTCCTTGATGTCCCACGAGTGGTCGACGTCGCGCTTGCCGTCCGGGAGCGTCGGGATGAGCGGGTGGTTGCCCTTGGGGTTCAAGGGGATGGGCCAGTGGATGAGGTAGACTAGCGCGCTGTTAGTGCGCGGTCGACAGCAGACTGGGTGTCCCTAGACTCACGATCGAGATAATCAGTGCCGAGATTCGCGAGGGTCTGATCCAGACACTCCTCGACGCGCGAGTGCCACGTCCCCCACAGCTTGCTGGTAATCTTCGGGCACATTAGATGCGGTGGTTATCTTAGTAGATGGCTCCACGCACAAAGATCTCCGAACGCGGCACCCCAGACGCTGCGATACCCGCACCCACGTCCTTTTCGTTCCCGTACCTGCACTACCCGTTAGCGAAGGGCGATTTCGTGAGATATAACTCACCCGAAGGCGCAGTCAATGTGCCGCAAGCTCGTCTCTTTCAAGGCATACGCGACAGCCTTGGTGACCTCCTCGGGGGGAGATTGCCAGGTTCCTACATAGTCCTGGTTAATCGCGCCGCAGGAGGATCCAGCGGTGGCACTAACCAAGCCCAAGGATGGGGATCTCATGGCCGCTGTTGAGTTTAACGGTGGGGATGGACATGGTGGTTGCGGGGAAGGCTATCGATTGTCGGAGATTAAATAGCAGATCGGCTGCGGCCCGCCGGAGCCGCCGCACCGCGAGCGGACCGTGGTCTGAAACACCGAAAAGGGAAAGTCCGATGACGGAGGCCTTCACGGAAGAGAAACAACGAGGAGAGTTGAATCGGAGAACATTTCAGAAATGCCGGGTATCTTTTACAGAAATCAAATTTCCATGATTGGAATGGATTCGCCACCAATGAGATATGAGTTTTATTTCCCAACTAGAAACAAAGTAGGAAGGAACATTTCGGAAATATCCATTCTCCTGAAACGATTGAACTTACATTTTAAGACGTCGTTACAGACACGATTTAGGTGCTCCACCGAAACAATGGATTCAACAGCCGCGGTTTCACCCGTGTAATAATATCGCCAATCTGTCTCCCCCAAAGGTTGAGCCCCAACGAACAGCATATGAAGCAGCGGGCGTATTCTCGTTGCCTTCAGCGATGTACCGCCGTATTTTGTGACGCATTTAGCCTCACCGCCGGAATTAGACCCATGGAACCTTCGGTTGAACGTCGGTTTGCATCTTCTGGCTTTCCATGTGTCAGGTAGGTGATGTTTTTTGCCGTGCTTTGGTTACAGCGCGCCCGTAACCCAAGTATGGACCACGTCGAAACACGCCATCCAGAAATACAAGTCGCTATGCCTCTCTTCATTCTCCGCGCATGCCCCGCTCGGCATTCACCAACTAAACTATCTAGACAGCTAGTAACGAAGCATGGCTTCGCAGTGACTCAGTCCGCAGTTCTGATCAGCGCCCACTCAACGCCAGTGCCAAGGTCCTTACAGCACCGCATTTATTGATACTGATTAGATTTGTGTTAGGTTTCTGTTAGGTTTCCCGTCTGATCACTGGATCATTCGGTGCCGGTGTAAACGCGCCAAAGTAATTCCCAGCGTCTCCATAGTACGATGCCATGACGAGGTTAGGGCGGCGGGGGAAAATTCATAAAATGTTAACGGGAGTTCAGCCCTCTCAGTCTATAGCTAGGATACAGTGGCAGTAATAAATACACGCGATACAGTGGTGGGCCGGTTTATACAAGGGTGATTCTGAACGATATACGTCATAAATAGAAGTCCGGGAGATATTTTGAAGTCTTTGGAAAAGGTGGCAGAGCGGAAAGAAATATAATCGACTAACGAGGGACACCCTCAGGCTCAACGCGTATTGAACCCATTGAAATTCGCGCCGCAGAAGCACGGTCCAGGCGGACAAATACATTCACTGCAAGTCGGTTAGCAAAGTTTACGTCGAGGAATTCAAGAAAGCTCACCTCGGTGGCATCCCCTGAGGCCACTGGTACGCCGTAGTGTCTGGTTGAACCGGCGGTGCATACTGCTGGCCATAGCCCTCATTCAAGTTGTAGAACGGACCGCCGGTGGCGCCGCTAGTCTGGCCCGATGAGTACGGTGGGAGCGGCATCTGACTGGGCCCGGCATTGTAAAACTGGGGCGCGACATGTCCTTGGCCGTAGTATGCGTTCAGGGACGCACCCCGTGCATGGCCGGCGGCATAGGGCAGGGAATTATGCGGGGGCGCGTGCGAGAGCTGGGGGTTGCCCATTGTTCCAGAGGGGCGCGAAGCGTTGGGGCGATATGGATACGGGTATGCCTGGGACCCGGGCTGCGGGTACGGTGCGCCCGGGCGCGGGCCCGGGCTGCGGTTGGAGCCCCGGGAAGGCGCGGGTCCAGGACCCAAATAATTAGTGATGCCAGCAGACGGGGGCATTATCTGCGGTTGGAGCCTCTGCCCCCAGCCAGAGCTGTGCGATGGGCCCTGAGCGTCTGGAGACGGCGTGCTAGGGCGGGAGGACGAATAGTCATCGTAGTCTGATACGGCCAGGAATTCGCAGGGGATGCCCTTCTGTGCACATCGTGTGCAGGGCCTGTCGTCGGCGTCCGAAATCGTTATGCACTAGCGAATCAACAGAAATTCAGTGTCAATTCACCACTGAAAATGGGACCAAAATCCGCACCTTGATTTTGCGCTTCCTGCAGGTCACACACGCTACATACGCGCGCCGACGTTTCGAGGAGGCCTTGGAATAGGGGGCTGCTGGTGCGGACGAATCAGACATGGAAAGCTCGATAGAGGACACGACATCTACGCCCAAGCTTTATACGCGCGTAGCTCTAGCACTATCTCATCATCCTTCATCTAGTCAATGATCACTGCCACGGTGTAAGATTAAGCAGCCGAAACGTTCACATACGTACCCCTCCACATCGTCCAAGAACCCGTCCGCCAACTCCTGACTCAAGCGGCATGGAGGGTCGAAACATTATGGGTCAGGTTACCATGCTATCACCTGACGCGTCGCCACCGTGTCAACGTGGCTCGCCAATCAAGATCTCAGCGAAATCCGAAACCGCCAACTAGTAGGCGCCAGTTGGTGAATACAATTGCAAGGGCTTCAATCCAGCAGTATATCCCGAGAGCTCGGGAAATAACCAATGATACATGTCTCCATGCAAATTCAATGTTGAATATTTTCTCTGGAACGGCTGTTCAGTGTTGAATCCACGGCATGGCAGGGAGCTGACAGAGGCGGACTTCCGGTGGATCACTCTATACCTAATCTTGGAGCGTTCTGTAATTACTTTCGATACAGCTGTCTCCGGATCAATATAGAAAGCATCAAGAATATGGGGCATGCTGTGTCACGGTATTGCCTCGGGAATTTGTGCCGGTGCCTAGCATGAATTCCCAGCCCAGTGCGCCATACGCACGGAAACCGCTAGTACAATTTTCGTATTCATCATAACTAAATCTCGATCTACCACCGTAAGTTTGCGTAGCTGGAAAATAAACTTGGGCAGCTGCACACGACCCTGGAAATTTTGGAGTGCGACGCTCGGCAATTGCCTTTAGGCGTTACGCTACGGGGCCTGTAGCCACGGAGCGCCGAGGATTGTCTGGCACAATTGCATCGGTCAATATAATTAGATTTCACAATGAACCTACTTGAAAGACAATACCCGCAGAGCGGCCAGGAGACCCCGACATGGCACCCATGGGAATGTCTTATTCTCGCGTGCGCCGTATTCGATTACCGCCGCAAGTGGGGCGGGGACTAATGTAATATGCCGTGAATAATGAATCCCTTGTTCCAAATGGACCTGGGTTGAAAGCCCTGACCGGCAGACAGGACCGAAACATACCAACCCAGAATCATGGTCGGGTTGCCGTGCGTAGGAGTCGCATCGATGAGCTTTGCGGGTCTCGGAAGTTCAGTGAACGTTAGATAGTCAAGATGCACGAAGATGCGCACATTAGTTTGAGCACAGCCCGAGTACAAGATGTCGGCGTATTCACCGAGGAGTACTGTTATTTCCTGTGCCCAACATCCATGAAACTTGATTTAGGTTTAAGCTGCCTTACGACCCAGTCGTAGCGTCATCGTTTCTAGACCTACCGACTGCGGAATGCATATCTTGACCAGAACAAGATTTTGGGAAATACAGCAACCCCAGATATTCAAGCCACGCCTTCCGTGATCTGTACCCGAATACGGGGCCGCAGTTCAGGGCAACGCTCGATAAGGCCTTGTCCATAGAATTTTGACTGCGGGGAGCTTGATGCGGAGTCGTTTGTGGGCAACTCGACTGCACTTGATTAGAACTCCCTCGCGTGTTGAGGCGAGGCCACCATTCGAGCTCGCTTCATTTCACTCTGCGGTAATATGCGCCAATACCAAGGAGCTCGTGGGCGTAGAAAAGGCACAGAGTCGCGGTGAATCAGAGGGAATCACTGAACTGCGATGCCTTCCCGATCAAAATTGATCGGGCAACCTGATCGGGTAGCTATCACTCCGTCCATCTCGCGTGGCACGGATCCCGAGAAACGTAACTTTCTGCATTGAACCAAGTAGCTGCAACGCTGGACTGCCCTTTTGGCGACTCTTGATCTCAACCCGCTCAACTCCCACTCTATGCGCAGCACAGTACCCGCCACACTTGTTGAAACGGTGGGTTAAGCTTAGGCGAACTTTCAAAGTGTTTAACATTACAACAACCCATTGACACGCGGCCGGCAAACAACTCCTGTCATTATGTAATTTTGTCGATCGGCGTGCGACAATGAGTCGTAAAGGGCGCCCATGAACTGGCAGGAGTGATGGGAGTGATGCACTTCGCTTCAGGCGTACAAACATGTGCCATGCGAGCGCCCATACATATGTTGCATGACTAACGGGAGCCCCACCATCGCTGGAGGAAGTCCGGCGCACTTTTGACCTTCTTCGTGGCATACAGTCATGTCTTCAGGAACACTCATCGGAATTATTGGAGGCATCTCCACAGGTGACTATTTCTCGGGTCCAGCCAAGGTGCAGTTTATCGATATCTCCCAGAATTTTCCACCCGAAGCAAGGCTCGGGCACCTAAATTTAATTTATGGCTTGGATAATGCC
Organism: Mycena vulgaris; assembly: GCA_029204335.1. Classification (NCBI taxonomy): domain Eukaryota; kingdom Fungi; phylum Basidiomycota; class Agaricomycetes; order Agaricales; family Mycenaceae; genus Mycena; species Mycena vulgaris. Next base: position 676,691 of record JARGYA010000024.1, read on the forward strand.
GCATGCGGGCCGAAATGCCGCAACCGCTTGATTCAGATTGCTCCGGTACGCCTCTAGGAGCTCAATGCCAGTCTGGCAAATTTCCCTAGAGAGCCGCTCCTCGCCGTATGTACCTCAGAAGACCTCCAACCGTTGGGGGCGTGCTGCATCGGGAGTCAGTCAGTGTCAGACTGAAAAGGCACCGTTGATCACCACATCGTGAACGGCGCGATCGTCCTTCGCTAAAAAATAGAAGCGAGCATTTCATCTCATTCGGCTTGGATGGATAACCAAGCAGGCCATGCCTTGGCGTGCTCTCGATAACTGTCATTCCGACTCCCAGCGTGTCAAGCGGCGCGGCCTCACCTCCTACCGTCGCGCAATCCAGACATTACTTCGGCGCCGTTCAGGCTCCGGCAGAGATTCTTGATGGTGATTCACACGGAATCGTACCCCGCATCTCCGATATAGCTAACACTAGGGGAGAACTGTGGAGGCTCAGTCATGCCAATCATTCATGGACAGTTATATCTCCTACCGACCGATCAGCGTCGGGTCACAGAACCTGCGGTCTATTCAGACGCATTCGGAAGTGCGATGGTTTCGCGAACGGGTATAATCACTAGTGTGTCTTAGCCAAATATCGGTCGCAAGCATGTCCCGTCAATTTCCCGTTTTACCGGCGGCTCAGCAGCCGCGTTTTATTCAGGGCGTTTTACGAGAAGGATCTTTTCGAGGAGTGTTGTTGCCAGAGGCACCGCTTTCGCCCTCGGCTTTCACCAAGTCTGTCAGCATTGTGAGTTTTGTTTCATACCAAAACTGAAGCTTGAGCGCTTGAGCAGAGGACCTGAAGAGAAGCTTCTCTAATTTGGGACCTATGGATGGTTCCGAACTACCCAACTCAACCACAACTCACTGAGATAGGGGCAATTTTGATGTGTTGATGGTAAATCGGTAGATCATCTGATATCCAAAGAGAGACCCGGCCCGCCGGTCCGATCAACCCTGCTTACCGATGCACGGTGAGGCTCAAGTGAGGCTGCATATTCATGGAGCGATTGGGCATTGCGGTGGTCCATTGCATCGCGTTCAAGGCGGTTGCACGGCAGTTGGACCTCGTCTTCCGAATCAAATATCGGTGAACATACCTGCGACTCCTATTTGACTCGACTAGGATTTAGGTCCAAGTGGAAGGTCAAAATATATTATATTGCGCGACCTGGAGCTCAGGATTATTATTTATGTACAGATATCCGAAATACAATGTGCACCAAGCCCTTTGCAAAAATCGTAAGGCTCAGGAGGGAACGGAACCGGCTCTCAACGGACAACTCTGTCTCGTTCTGTGTACATGTTACAAAATCAAATTCTCGGCGAGCATCATAGAACAACTCTAAACGTCGAGGTACAGACATGGATGCGGGGCGCCCCGGCGGGTATGGACAATTCAACGCAAATACCAACAAGTACCTTGGACTGGTTTCCTCAATAATGTCTCCTCAAAGCTCAACGCCTGGAAGAACGCCCTGAACTGCACAGTCAGGTCGACACAAGGCATGGGCTCGTCCTCCCTCGTCAAACCCTGCACATTGATGTCGCCTTTCACTACATACATAATTCAAACTTCAGCGCCGTAAAGACAGGGATAGAAATGCACATGCCTTTCGGGGCGTCCTTCGGGATCTCGGCGCGCTGCACGATCGAGTACGCGCCAGGCGCGACGAGGCACGAGAGCGTTGTGTTTGCGGTGCGGCTTCATACATTACATACAGTAGACTGGTGAGCGCGCGGAGCGACTTGGGACAGGGGGGAAAGCACATGTACGCTTCCTCGCAGAGGTCGACGGCCTTCGTGAGGGGTAGTAGCCATCTTCGTCACTTCGTTACTTCGCTTATTTTCACGAAACCTCGTCACTTTGATCGCATTTAGGGAAAGTTCGTTACTTCCGATGATTTTCTGTGAAAGTTCGTCATTTTAACTCGGCACGTTCAAGAACCCGGAACATCGGCCATCATTGTTCCTTCAGCACAAGGCCGGGCGGGTTTTTTCATATAGATACCTTACCCTAACACTAACCACTAACCCTAACCGCTAACCGCTAACCACTAACCACTAACCACTAACCACTAACCACTAACCACTAACCACTAATCTCTAACCCTAACTTAGGCCCTGATCGGGTCACCGGGCTTAACAAATCCGCCCTGCCAAATATCAGCCAGATGGCTGATGGGACCGAGCCATCTGGCTGATATTTGGCAGGGCGGATTTGTTAAGCCCGGTGACCCGATCAGGGCCTAACTGGCTAGCCCGAACCACTAACCTCTAACCACTAACCAGCTAGCCCGAACCTAACCGGCCAATCTCGGCACAACACTGATTCTGTGATGTGCCAACAGGCACGCAGTACGTTGATCCTGGGAAAGTGACGAACACTCATCGAAATTTCCTTGAGCTCACGAACTTTCATAGAATGCCATCAAACTGATGAATTGAAACGAAGTAACAAAATGACGAAGATGGCGCGGACTCCTTCGTGAGCTTCAAGCGGCCGATCCGACCCATGACGTCGGCGGTCGCGCCTTCCTGGGACGAGGATCAGAGTCATGCAGCCCAAGAAGCATCGGCGCTGGAACGCGGACGTACCTCGATGGTCTGCAGCACGTCGGCACCGATGGTCACCTCGAGCTCTGCGCCGAGCTGGATATCGACGTTATGTGCACGGGGTCCGTTGGCTCGCCTGTGAGTGCGTCAGACGGTGGGCGGTGAGGAGAAGTGCACATGTATCGCGCGCTGCAGGACTGCCAGCCCCAGCTGTCGGTGGGGAGGGTGAGGTGGGATCGGTCGGGGAGGACAGTGTAGAGGGAGGAAAGGGGTCCGAGGAGGAGGAATGCGATGGGGGGGTGGAGCAGCATGGTGGTAGGTGAAAGAGGTCTGGTGGGAGCAGATTTAGAGAGCGGGATGACGTGGGGATCAAGGAGGTTGTCCGAAATAACTTGATCATGAAGTTGATGCACGAGGAATATAATACAAGACGAGCCGTGATAGGCGCCTCGGCAATCTTTCTTGGGCTTGGATGTAGAGGTGCTGGATTTTTCCAGTGCTTTCATAGCTGGATTGATGAGAGTAGTGTGCGCGGGATCAATGCTTGGGGAAATAATTGTCTGTCTTTGACGTCTTGGCAAAGACGCCAAAGACGCCAAAGACAAACATGTAGTTTGCTGATGCAGTACGATCCAATGAACGCAAGTTAGACGTTCCATGGCACTTCAAAGCAGGACAGAATAGGCGGGCGGAGACATGAGGATCAGACACAGAGAAAGGCGGTCGCTAGCAGATCCAAAGCGATAATGGATGGTCGACGTGAATGTACTCAAGAGTGTTTATCACCGCAGGTCCAGCTGCCTTCCGGTACAGAAAAAAAGAAATAACCGATTACAGAATTTCAAGTTCTCGGCGAAGATCATAGCGCTCGGGTGCAGATAAAATGTGGGAATGCCAGGAGGAGGGCGATGGAGCGGAGGAGCGTGATGGGTGGGTGGAAGAGGCCTGGGTGGGAGCAGATCTAGAGAGCGGTAAGACGCATGGAGATTAGGGAGATTGTCCGAAATAACTTGATCATGAAGCTGATGCACGAGATGAAGGGGAGCCGTGATATGCGCCAGCCATAGATTTGTCCCGTGGCTAGCGCCAGCTCCTCGCCAGATGGCTTGGTGAAAGTGGTGTGCTAAAATGGGATCCAAAGGGTGAGACATTGCTTCACGAATTTAATGTGAGGGACGTCGCACAGTTCTAATCGGTGGCCTCGAAAGAAAATGATTAAACCATAAAGGTGGGCGGAGACGTGAGTAGAATGGATGCGAAGAGAGAGCGAGGATTCAGGTCGGACTTGAGAATTATCCAGTGCCAGGAGTCCACCTGGGTTTGAACATAAGTGGAGAAGAAGAAAAAACCGAACGACTTGTATTCGGTCAGCTCCAGTGCAAATCAAGCAATGAAGGCCGCACGTCCAGAGGCGGATTACGGGTACGGAAAGCGGGAGATTTAGCAGGGGGAAATGAAGGCCCCGCGTCCAGGGGCGATGCGTTTGAAGTCTTGGACTGGGAGGATCAGATTATGTGTCGAGCGAAGAGCGCAAGAACGGAAATTCATCAGAATAACCAGTCGCAGATGAATCTGAGGATTTTAGAAACCCCGAAGTAGATGTCTAGGGTTGAGAGCTGTTGAGAGCAAGAAAGGTCCTCCGCAACTTACAACATCGCGAGGTACGAGTTCATATTTTTATAGCGTCTGTTTATAAGAGACTATCCGCAACTCTTGCAAGCTCGGTCGGTGCCTGCTGAAGTTAGGCTTTGATTTGAAGATTGGGTTGCGTCGATTTGCGGCCCATCTCAATAAGATCTCGCTCAATGTGTCGGAGATAAGCTTGAATGAAGCTCCAAAAAATTGGTAGACGCCGGGCCCGGGAACAAGGTGGAGGCACGAGTCAAGCGCTGTCGCAACTCGTGACTCGTGGCTTGTACCGTGACCGTTACGTTACGTCACTCAGGCCTCGTCCTTTCCTCCTGCCCTCCATGTTCCTGCGCTCTGCCCCCATATTCCTCCTCGCGAGCTTCGCCTGTCTCACCGCCGCTCTCCCGGGTGCGCCTCAGCTCGCCCTCGCTGAAACCTCCCGCGTGGCCGATAGCTGGGAGTGGAGCAGTTGCGGTACGTCACGATGATAAGTCCCTGCTGGACGCCTCATCGTCTTACACGGACTGTACCCAGGCGAAGTCGGCGACCCCGTGCAGATCAAATCCATCACCGTCTCTCCCGACCCGCCCAAGATTGGCGCGGAGCTCACCGTCTCCATCAACGCGCAGGTGGTGGAAACCATCGAGGTGCGTGTGGCGTGATACCTAGCGCGACCAGGCCTGAACGAGCTCAACAGGAAGGCGCGACGGCCGACGTGTTGGTCAAGGTTGGCCGCATAAAGCTGCTGCAGCAGACGTTCGACATCTGTGAAGAAGCGTGCGTCATCGCGTCGTCGGCCCTTCCCCGTACTCACCTGATCCATCCAGCCGCAAAGCGAATGCCACCGTGGCCTGCCCTGTCGAGCCCGGTGAGTACGCGATCGTACAGAGCGTCGAGCTCCCCAAGGAAGGTTCCCAAGCGTACGTGCGCCGATTCCACGTCCCGATGATAGGTGCTAACTCGCAAGCTAGTCAAATACGTCATCAACGTCCAGGGCTTCACGGTCGACGAGGATCCCATGGTCTGCGTCGACCTGACCGTGCAGTTCCGCCCGTTCTTCCAGCTCTGGGACTAGACGGACGGATCGAAGGTGTTCGCGGAGCGATAATACTTGGCTGAGCGCTGAATCCTATTTCATGACCTTCACGCACGAACTTTCCCATCACCCACCTTCTCTTCCGTCTTTCAAATCCTGTAGCTTACTACCCGTTGTCCAAGAATCTCTGCAGTATTACTCGTTTACAACAGGGAACTGTGACTGGCTATCCCATCCTTCTCTTTTGAGCGCGCAGCCCTAGAGCTTCGTGCGGAAGTTGACGAAGAGATCGAGGCACAACATGTCCTCGTCGTCTACCGTATACCCGCGAAACGCCACGTTAAGCGCCGCTGGGGGCGGTTCAGAAGGTAATTAGTTCCGTTTCAGTCGACGAGAAGTTACGCTGCCCACCTGGCAGGATCTCCTTCGGCAACGCCGTGTGCACGACCAAGGACGCGCCTTCCTCCACGGGGCACGCCACCGACGCGTTCGCCTTCCGGCTGCATTGTCCACGCGCCGGTAATTAATAATCGCGAAATGAGCAGGGGGAAGGGAACGGAGGCACGCACGCCTCGTCGCACACGTCGAACTGCCGCTTCAGAAGCCTGATGAGCCCGAGCTTGACGGTCACGTCCGCGTACGCGCCGTCCTATTAATCACACAATTCGTTCGCTTCTCAGGTGAGCGGATTGAGGGACAGACCTCGATCCTGCGGAGGGCGCGCCCCGTGGCGGTGATTGTGAGCTCCTTGCCCGCCGCGGGCGGGTCTGGGGAGAGCGTGAGGGAGGTGAGTTGGAGGGCGTCTGTTGGGAGGCCTGTGATGGTTCCCGCCAAATATAAATGAACGAGACCCGTCAGATATAAATAAATGAGTGGGCGGAGAAGGTGTTTGTTAATTAGTGGGTGGAGAGAGAGGGAAGGAGGAAAGCGCACCGCAGTCGATGTAGGACCAGCCTGCGGCTGTTGTTGCGAGAGGGCCTTGCGCGAGGAGGAGTAATGCGAGTGACGAGAGGGGCAGGGCGGCCGCGATGTGCATGCTGGGTGGTGAGGGTGAGGCGGGTGGGAGCAAGTCTAGGTAGGTGGAGGGCGAGGGGCAGGCCACGTAGGCGGGGCTGCTTCTTATGTTAAGCTAGGTGGGCGAAGGGCGGGAGCAGAGGGTGCATTGCTCTTACTCGGATGGAAGCGCCGGTATCTGATGTCAGTTCAGTCTGGCAGACGTCGGCACATCAAATGCTGGGCTACAGGACGAGTAGATAATAGTGCATTAATTACTCTTACTCGGCTGGAAGGAGAAGCAGCGAATGGACAGGGAAGCGACAGGATGCGGCCGGGCGGAAGGGCGGTGACTGCAGGCACACATGCTAACTAACGTATGTTGTAAGGTAAGTTAGGCTTTGACGACATGACCATTTTTAACTTGGGCTGCGTTGGGCTTGAGCTGATGTAGCCGTGGCTGGGTGATAACTGCACAGTCGAGGTGGGGCTGCTGCCGGGGGTTGAGTGGCCGAGGAGTTGGATGGTGTCAATGAACGTCGATTCTCTTGACTCGCTCGCGGATGGCTTGCGAATAAGGAATAGTGAGATTGCGAATAGCGCGAATATTAATAGGAGGTCGGTTCAGTTCTGGATAGTACTAGTATGTAAATGCATTTGCCGTTCGTGTGCGTATATGTATACCCTGCCTAATTCGAGTCCTTAAGTAAACTTCCAAGGTACTTTGTGCCAAATTATTGCTCATACATATACACGCCGTAGCGTTCAGAATTGTTCTATGAGCCTCGCGGAGGGTTTGAATTTTGTAACACAGAACGAGACCTCGGACAGAGTTATCCGGTCGGAGCCGGTTCGGTTCAAGTTCCCTCCTGAGCCTTACGATGTTTTTTGCTCGATTGAAAAACCTATACATAAATCGATATAATGGTCCCGAGCTCCTGGTTGCGTACCTGCAATATGTTGACCTTCCACTGGACCTAAATTCCAGTCTAGTCAAATAGGGGTCGCAGGTATGTTGACGGATGTTTGATTCGGAAAGCGAAGCCAAGCTGCCGTACACCTCCACGCGTTGAACACGACCCCCATCTTGCAATGGACCACCACCCACCAATGCCCCGATGCTCCATGAATATGCTCTGGTCACCCTCCCATTCACGTCTACCCGGCACTCGCACTGACAATTCGCTGCAGGAACACGCAAATCGTGAATACGTGCATCGTGTTCCGCTCGTGGCACGTCAGCTCCACCACCGCCTTCATCGCATCGTGCGCCATTATCATGGCCTTGGGGGTGTTCTACGAGGCGCTGCGAGCCTTCCAGAAGAAGCTAGATGCCCGCATCGCCCTCGAGCTCGCCAACGCGCCCGGCAGCGTCCACTTGCCCGTCGGTGACGACGCCGACTCGGAGGACGGGCGCCCGCGCGTACGCACGCCGCCTAACGGGTACGGGTCACATTATCGACGCCGGTGAACCCGAAACTGAGTGACCTGCAGAACTACGGTACCCTTGATCCCCCGCGTGCTGCGCGCAACGCTGTACGGCGCCTCCGTCTTTCTTTCCTTCTTCCTCATGCTCATCTTCATGACCTACAACGTGCGTCACGCGCACTCTGTGATACTGCGGCTGACGGGCTCACTGCAGGCGTACCTGATCCTCGCGACCGTCCTCGGCGCGGCCGTCGGGCACTTTTTCTTCTCCGGGACAATCGATGTGGATTACCTCCTTCACGAGGAGAGCAAGGGGATCCCCTGCCATTGATATAGTACATTCCCTCCCTCTATGTATTATCGACTCATGCCCGTTGGAATAGTCCGCGTACTTAGCATGTTACTCATTTCTTCAAATCTCATCTAGATCTCGTCCTCAATTATATCCCCGAGTGAACCGACAGTGCCTGCAAGAATCATTTTGAAGAAGGACAACAGCCTATTATTTGACATCGTGCAGGAACAGGTCGCGTCGTCTGCCGTTCCCAGACATCTGGCTTGCTGATACGGAGTTCCCCGTCGCCGTCCCAACCATGGCTAAACTAAATGCCGATGTTACAGTGCCGTACACGCGAGCAACCCGTAAATATCAATACAGAAAATCCACTCTAGATCGCAAACGCCTCTGCACAAAATTCCACGCCCACACGCCTTGACATATTAACGCGCGCGACAGCATTCCCCGCATCGCGGAGAAGGCATGCAGGACCCACCGCCAGGACTGGCGACCCCTCCTCTGCCTCGCGTAGCTACCACGTACTCACCTTTTTCCTCGCTGGACGCCGAGTCGGAGGCCACAAGCAGCAGCTCATCAATAAGCGCGCGCACGGTCGGGCGCCCAGTGCGGACTTCGCACCCGCAGCAATCGGGGACGGTCTTGGTGCCCGTTACAAAGATGCGGATCCGCAGTGTGAGTCCGCTTTTTGGTCGCGCAGCCATGGCCGCAATCTGCGCGAGCTGGGGTGCGAACCAGCCGAGCGCGTCTACAACGAACCTCGGGTCAGTTTTCCTTGTTTATAGCCATAACCTAAACGCGGGCAGACGAAACTCACCTTCGTGCTTCACGCACCAGACCCACTCCACGTGACGCGTTCGTTCTCCGTGCGTGCGGCCTCTGCGAACGCAGCGGCCCACAAGATCATCGAGCTGCCCTAGCGTTGCCGTCACGCCGCTCCCGCCCGCGAGAAACAGCACGTCGGCATACGCGCCGGCATCGAGCGTCGGCCCGCCATAGGGCCCGTCGAGGATGACGTGCGCCGCGCGGCCCTCGCCCTCCCCGCTCTTCTCGCACTCGTCCGCGAGCTCTTCCTCGGCGCCGCCTCCTTCCGCATCCGCTGCCGGTAGCGATCCCGCGAAAAGCGGCGTAGGCGGCGTCCCGCGTCCGAAATTGTGCAGGGCGCGGCTCCACGGCCCGCACGCGCGCGCGGCGAGGAGGAGGCCCGGGGGCGGGGCAAGGCATGTCGTATCCGGCGGCGCGCAGAGGATCGTGATCGGATGGGCCTGCGCGAAGGCGCGCGCGCCGACGAGCGCGCGCAGTTGGACGTGTTGGCCGGCGCGCCAGCCCGCGTTGGCGGCGGGGACTGCTGATCTGCGGGGGGTGAGCGTGGGATGGTGGGGTGCGGGGGGTGCACTCACGATGGACATCCCGCCGGGGCAGGCGCACACGCGGCCCACGACGATGCGGAGCTTGAGTAGCCGGAGGAGGGTATCAACGGCGTAGAACGCGAGTGGAGGTAATATCCAGGGCGTCGCGAACGGCGTGTGGTAGCAGATCGTGATGAAGAATGCGGGGAAAGTTAGGTAGCTGCGCCGAGGATCAGCCCAGACCAGGAGGACAGAGATAGCAGGATAAGACATACTGGGCAGTAATAAATGCACTGTAGCTCCAGCGGCGCAGGGGCGCGACGGAGGTGAGCACAATCACACAGAGACACGCGAGCGCTGCGACACCACTGGACTCTTTCTGACGGCTGAGGATGGGAAGGTTCCACGTCTGCGCGAACATGACTTAAATGAACAGCGACAGGCAAGAACAAGACGATGCTCACGAGATGATTCTGGATCCACAGCGCACCGTGCAGAGCAGCGCCGAGGACGAGCCCGCGGCCAGCCCATCGGTGCACGTAGTTGAGCTTCGTGTAGTCGACGCCCGGACCGAGAAGGAGCGCGACGGGCGAGTTTTTCATGGCGAACAGGAAAACAAGAGGTAGCTGCGTGAGGGCCAGGAAGCCTGATGCACGGTGATGAGTACTTCGTACTGAGAATGAGGAAGTAGAATAATAAACACCCGGGCGGTTCGGATTCGACATGAGCGGTGCATTGCGGATCATGGAGATCAGGGTGAGAACGCTATAGGCGGCAACGACACACACTGTATGGGGTACGAAGATACATATTAACATTGCGGCCACGGACAACGATAACACGTACTTTGGCCAAGGTTGAGGCTTATCCCAGGGATGTTCCAAAGCGTGAAGCTGCTCAGCAGGCTCGCTGTGGTGTGCACCCAGTTCCGTGCTGGGCCTGCACTTGGCCCGCTGACACTTCTGGCGCTACCCACAGCGGTGGTTTGACTCAGGGCATCTGCATCGTCGTCGGACGGGAGCGGCGCATACAATTCAGCCACCCGCACGCCTGCGAGCCCGGCGAGGGCGGTGCCACTGCGCAGGCCATTGATAACACGCGGTGCGGCACACACGACGCAGACGCCCAGCAGCGAGCCCCAGATTATGGTGAAGCGCACCTGCCATTTCGGATCCTCGATATAGGTGCTGCGCTGGCGTTCAGCATGCTGAGGCGCCGGGCACGCATTAAATCCAGACTGACTTGTACGGGAGGAGTGCCTCAGGGATGACCGGTGGAGTTCCGTGGCTCATCGCCGACGACGAGGACAAGTTGAAGTTTGTTAAAAAGTTTTTCTGCCCTGTTCGCTTTTGGATGTGCGTGTTTGGCGGCGGCCAAAGCGACCTACCTGGTCCTGTTAAGTGCTAGACCTATTGCCTGCGAAACAATAAGACTGCATTGGTTTCAACTATTGCCCCACTGATAATCTACGTCCCGCTCAATGCGCCGCGCCCGCGGCACTCGCGTACCGGCCAAATATCATCTCCCCCACGCCAAAGCCGACAACGATGGAGATGATAAACGCAGCTTGAAACGTCCTGCACACCCCATCAGCACAATCAATTCAGGGACTATGGCGAGGAACGCACATGACAGCCAGCATGAACGCAAACCCGAAGAAGGCTTGCAGCGCATGGAGCGCGCCGCGCGCAATGTCGTGTGCAGGGATGAAGGGCGGCGCATGGAGGCGCGTCTTGGGCTTGGCGGAGGCACGGCGGGTGCGCAAGGCCCACTGCGCCTCGAGCAGGGCGCGGCAGGCGGCCAGCCAACGGTCTGCGACGGCGAGGAAGAAGAGGCCGATGCACGCGGCCGCGAGGGCGCCCTTGCTCTCTGGAACCCAGCTCGCGAACCACAGCGTGTCGCCGCGGGTGAAGTGCAGCGCGCTCATCATCATGCTGTCGGACGTGTCAGTGGTGCTCGAGGTGTCGTGTGCAAGAGCTTGGTGCACGAGGAGGAGTAGGGTGAGAAGCATGTAGAGTAAATAGCTATAGGCTATCTGAGAGGTGTAAGTCGCAGGATGACAGTCGACACATAATCGTACTTTCAATGATAACAAGGGGGAAAGAGATCGGGGAAGTTTTTACCGGACACAGAGTTTTACCGGACAAAGAGGATTCGGAAACCTGCGTGGTCCAATGAAAGGCGGAGGATCTCCGAGTCATTCCCCGAGTCAATAAAGATCATCACTGTAAAAGATGACCCGATCACACAGTAACCAGGGGATTGTCGGGCGACAGACCGGAGATGGCGCGCGCGCGGCATCGAGTCAGGAGTAAGTATCTTGCGAGTAGCAGTTACGAAGAGTTTGGAGTACATCGATTGAGGGCTTGCGTAAATGAAAGAAAGACGGGGTCTGGCTTCGTGAGTACTGCGCTCTCGCTTTCCCCCGTCATTCTTTCATACCGAGGCGAGATATGAACAGTAAGGCCCACTTGTGGTAGGGATAGCGACAATAGAGTGGCGGAAGCAACGAGCAAAGTCAATAAGTGAAGGAGGGCAGAATCCGGTGGAAATTGAGGATATAAGATGACTCTTAGAACGAGGAACGAATAAGCTCCTGAAGAGAGACTAGACCCTGGCAGCGCCGGAGAAGTGTCGACATTTTGGCGAGCAGAAAAGGCTGAGGGGCGACAGGGAAGTCCAGGAGCGAGATATGGGATAGGAACCCTGACAAGTGGGTGGAGGCAGCAGGAGATGCGGGTGAGCTGGAGGAGGGAAACGGAGAGGACCGGGGATGGATGTGGGAGTGGAGACGAGGCAAATTTGCGTGACTGATCACGGTCACACAAGAGACATTTGTGCGATCAATCCCGGATCAATCGGCTTGTTCAAAGTTCAGTAGCCAGCCGTTGGCGCATGCATTAATGCAAGGCCTCTGTGGCGAACTAGGAAGTTTTCAAAGGATTTCATCTTGTAAAATCCAGATCAATCCAATGGATTTTTCTTGAGAAAGAAAAGACCTGTTGGCGGCGCAACCAGCCATCGCGACCCAAGTTCAAGTTTAAATTCAACCACCGGAACCCACTTGATAACTAACCCGAGCGCAATGTACATCAATATATCATCATCCCCAAATGTGTGTTATAAACACGTAAGTATAGCAGTCCGAATCAGAATCACCGTCCAAAATCCAAAGTTGAATTTACATAACAGGGCCACTGGCAGCGCCGGTCGACCCTACCGAAAGAATGGGGTCGATGACGATATCGGATAGGCCGAACTGCTTCCGGATGCATACGTCATGGGCTGCACGAACTGCACGGGCCTCGGATATCTGGACGGCGGAGGCACCGGGGGGCCTGGCGCCCCATGGGTGCGCTGGTGGCGTTTCGCGTTTGAATTGGTGTTGAACATCTTTCCACATTCTCCAAGTCCGCAGGCGTACCCTGCTATGTCATTCAGGACTCGCAACGGTAAGCAGGAATTTAAATTCGACACGCACAGTGTTCTTTAGTGTGGATATTGAGATGTGTTTGCAAGGTGCTGGGGCTAAGCGAGTACCGATTAGCTGGATATGCGATTGGAATCAAGGTGCGAGCTTGCCGATCAAAATCCTTGCCACAGACGCTGCAGAGATGAAATCTTCTCGACTTTCCCTCTGTTTGTGACTCGAGATCGATGCCGGACGGATCGACCCCACCGGTGGGTGGTCCGCCATTCAGAGGAGATACTCTATCATTTGGAAAGTCAGAATAAGTCGGTTGCATCAGGCTGCACTCTGTGGACGTACACAGGAAGCGACTGCGATGGGGAAGCAGAACCGTGCTGAATCGACGTCTGGGCCGCCCGAGAAAGTGGCGCGACTGGTCCGTCGTACGGATGCAAATAGGGGGCGGGCGTCTCAGAGCATCTCCCGGGCGACATGGCCATGGTGGAACTCGCATTGCTGCCCATCATGCGAGGATTCACACAATGGGCTCGGGGTTCCTCGCGTTCGGTTTCAATGGGCGGATAGTCGAGATCGTTGGCGCAGCCATGTAGAGAACAGTCATCAGTGGACTCGATTTTCATGTTCGCGAGGCGCAGATAGACAAGGAATTTTTGAATCCGACGAAGGCCGCTGGGGAGAGAGTGTAGACGGGTGGGCGTTGCAGGCGATCGCGTACGTCCATTATTAATATATACGGCACTGAGACATGTTGTCGGTCTGGGGGACGAAGCTCATCCATGTCAGAGAAAGTATAGTTGACACAGAAGGTTTTGAGCCAGTCCACGGGAGCGGCGACCTCACGGATTCACAGATGCCCTAATCTCCTAGTTCCCATCATTGTTGGCCGCCGCATAACCGTGCCCGGGTTCTGCGCCTAGTCTTCTAAGAACTCTAAAATCTTGTAGAGCACTTGGTATGCACCACGCTGTCATTAAGCTCAGGTCCATTTTTGTGCGAAGGTTGACATCGAAGGCAAAGGTCCAGGACAGGAGGGCTGTATCACCTCCGATGAACAGCTCCCGCCGCGGATTTCACACTTTGGTAACGGCGTCGGTGTTTGAATTGTTGTGGACCCGCTTCGGGACGATTCGCAATCAAGACTGGTTCGAATACGTAACAGTTCGTTATCGCCGTCCACCCGGACTCAATATGGATATATATAGGAAGCCGAACAATGTTCTGGAGTGAACGAATATAACTAATCTCCTGACAGTTCGCATTGATCCCTCGGACTTCCAGTCGCGGTAAGTGCTGAACTTGGCAGCAGACAAAGATTCCTTGAACGTGAATGGAATAATAAATATACTCCCGTTCTAAAGAGAAATGGAAACAGTAATTGGGTCCGAGAGCTCGCAAATCGCACTGATTAATGATTATTTAAGGATGATCATATGAAGGATGCGAATCCCAGGAAGAGAGGTATTATACATACATACATATGTTCGACGATGCAACCCAGGAGATAAGCGCGCGGTAGAGAAATGTCTGTGAAGGAAACGCGTGTAGGTAATTAAAGAAAGTATAGACGTAGAAGCGAACAAAGCGCTCAACACAGCACCAAGATGGCCGCGAGCGCTGCAACGAGGCCTGTGAGAGCAATTCTCACGGAGTCTCCGCCGGTGCCCACGGATGCGCCGCTGGTGCTGGTGGGGGTGGGTGGGGAGGATTCAGCCCCAGCGGTGGGTGAGACAGTCGCAGTGCTACGAGCGGTGGAGCTTGGGGTGGCACTGCTAGCCGTTGAGCTAATCGCCGCACTAAGCATTGGGCTAATACTAGATGGGACTGCGACGGAGCTACTGCCACCACTCGAGGCTGCGGGCGCACTCGTTGGGCTTGGGGTAGCAGTGCTGGGCGAAAACCCGGGGGGCGGTGCGGTGCCCTTGGCCCCGGCCGTCAACGACGCGAGCGCGATCCCGTTCGAGACGGTCGCCTTCGTCACGCAGTTGGATGACCGCGGCGTGCTGAACGGCCCAGCGGGCGTGACCGTGTCGCCGACGGTGTAGGACGTGGGCTGCCCGTCGCCGCCGGTGTAGACGCCCGTGGCGTATTGCGCGAACGTGGAAAATATGGTCGTTCCGGCGCTGACTTGCGGGTACCACCCGGGCGGGTACGCGACGTCCGCGTCACATGTCTCGCTAAATAATGATATGTCAGTGGTGGACTGTACCCCCGAGAAGGTAACAGACTATATGCCTCCCTGGTAGTTGTACGTGCCGGGCATCACGAACTGGCACCCCATTTCGTCCAGCTCGTGCCAACACATGAAGGCGGCGCTGTACGTCGCGTTGGCATTGGTACATGCGCGCAGGCAGAATTGCGTGTTGTCGATGTACAGCATCCACTCCGCAATAGGGTGATCGATGCCGTCGACGATGGTGGTGCTCACGTTCCCGCCCTCGGGGTTGCCTGCGCCAGTGGCGCCGTGGGGATCGAGTTCGCCACCCGCGTCGTTGGGCGCAATATTGAGCTTTGTGAAGTCACCAAAGCCGTATATCTGCACGTAGAAATCCGTCTTGAGGAATGAAAGACCGGTGAATGTTCCGTCCGGGATAACGCGCGCGTTGTTGCGGGGCTGGATACACCAGGCGACTTCGACACTCTACATCGCGGGGGAACGTTATTATAATTGAGGCGATAAGAGGAACATGCGACATCGCGCACCTCCGTGTCGGGGATTTTGGCTAGATAAGGTGGGGCAAAGATGCAGAAGTCGTCAATGGAGTTGACGCTGAGCAGTCGGGCCATGGACGTCTGGTCGATGGTCGTCGGCAGTGTGGGAACGGGTGGGTTGGTGACACCCTGCGTTCCTGTCGCGATAACTCCAGCGGGAAAGGCGGCCGAGCTCACTGCGACGTTGGTCGCGAGAACCAAGGCATAGAGGAACATGAGGGGCGCAGGAGACCTGGATCCGGATAAAGTTCCGGCGCTGCCAGCCAAACAAGATGCCAATCAGCGCACGGCGAAGTTTAGCCGTCTTCAATTTCATATCCTTTGCCAGGGATGACTCGCGCGGTGTTCCAGTTCATCGTGAGGTTTCCAGTGAGCGGGTTGCTGCAATTAAACGTTGACCCCCGTTTACACCTTGAAGGGCTTGCCATTGTTTCCCAAGCGTCCGGCGCGGCCCGAGGATCGATCACGTGTGCGCGGATGTTTGATTGTTGAAAATAAACTGTTATCGGGAGGCTTCATAGCTAATTGTAGCAGGGGGGAAAAGATATTATCGCGTGGTTCAAAAGATGAAGGACGAGTTTACCGAAAACATACATATAGGAACATACGGGTGGCAGTGCAGTTGGCCCGCAGCACCTGATACCAAACGCCCGGTATTTCGTTCAAACAAAAAAGGCATTGGAGACGTAGTCTCTGGTGCTGCTCGGGTGGACGGCTGGGGTCACTCGGAACTGCACGACACGGTGAGGAGCAAAGGATGGATGTCTGTGGTACCATGACTACGCTACTAAACTCTGGCAGATCCTGCCGCTGATCCTGATGCTCTCGGTGGGGCGGTGCCGAGTGCACTGCCACATGTGCCCCCCCCCCAAATGGACACGGCGTCCTCGTCGTGTCGCCTACTCGTCCCCGCCCGACTCGGACACGTCTTCATCGTCCTCTTTATCCTCTATCCGCAACTCCTCGAGTCCCGTGGCCCACTCTTCCTGCAACTCGTGCAACAGCGTGCTCCTCCTTGGGACGAACTGGCGTAGGAGCCTCGAGCTGAACCTGCCGCCGAGCGGTAGGCCCTCAAGCGTTTCGATCTTGTATGAGTTCCGCCGACGACTGGTGATGCGCCGGGGTGCCGACCACATGGGCACCATTTTGCGCTCGACGAGGAATGTCGCTCCCGTCTCGTACTTCGTGTTGTACAGCTGTACCAGGGACCCCGTCTTGAATATAATCTCCTTTGGTGCGCGCGCCAGAATCTTCTTATCGAATTGGGCCTTGCGCCGCACGGCATGGTCCACCATCTCGGCGTATCCGTCCAACCGAAGCTGGCCCATGTACGCCATCTGTAGCCCGGCGTCAGCTTCATCAACGGCCGACGTGGCTTCCTCGATAGGCGTGCGCGCAGTGTTGATAACCATCCCGAAGAGGAGCTCATCTGGAGAAAATTTCAGCGCTGGAAGGATGCGGTTGTTCAAGGCGAAGACCGCGGCCTCAAGGTGGTCGGGCCAATTCTCCGGTAAATCCTCCCAATTCATCTTCTCATAATCGTCCTCCCCGAGGTTCGGCGCGCACAGGCGCTTCAGCCGCCCGAGGAGCTTCGAGTTCATGCCCTCCAAGAGGCCATTCACCCACGGTGAGTACTTCGGTACGATGTGGAGCTCGACCCCCGACTCCTCGCACAACTGTTTTAGCTCCCAATTGTCGAACTCGGGGCCGCCGTCGCACATATAGCTTTCGGGCCGTCGGAACTTCCCCCACACTTCGCGTAGTGTCTTAACCGTCGAGCTGCCGGACGCTGCAGATGTTAGCGGTCGGACCCACAGCCGTTGCGCGTACACGTCCATGTTGAGGGAGAGCTTGTGGAAGCCTCCCTTCCCGCGCGGCATGGATAACGTGTCGCCCACCATGAGCTCGAACGGGTGGCGCCGTGTTATCGGCTCGAGGAGCGAGTTGACGTGTCGCGCGCCGAAGTTCTTGCAGCGCCCGCACTCGTTTATCGCCGTCACAATTGACTGGTCGAGCGCAGGGCTGTAGATGCGGTCGAGCAACTGCACCTTGATCATATCACGGTGGAAGTGCCCGTTGCGTTCGTGGGAGTCCCGCGCAAGCGCCACCGCTTCAAGCTTCGTGATGCACTCGACTTTGGCCCGTGCGCGCACCGATTTCGGCCCAAGCTTCCACAGCTTGCGATCCTCGATGTAGTAATCGAGCGCTCGGTGCCGGGCGCGTTTGCGCTCGCGTGGGGAGGAGCCATGATCGAGCTCAAGCAGTGCCGTGATGACTTGCTTGAAGATGTTCTCGTCTTTGAACCTGTCGAGCAGATCAGAGTACTGCTTCTCCTCGGCGATGTGGAAAAATGCGTGTGTTAAGCCGGTGCGCGCTTCCCAGTCTTCGCAGACGGTCCACTCGTGCCCATCCCCTTTCGCTAGCGGAACCCCGATGAACTTGCGGCTGAGCCCGTCCGCGACCACGTTGCTTTTGCCGGAGCGGTGGCGGACATCAACGATCTGGTGGTCCGTGACGACTTCTCGCCAGCGTGCGTGCGTCGCGTTGAGTTGATCATTGAGCAGATGGTCGCGGAGAGCTTGGCAGTCGGTTTCGAGTTCTACCGGGAATCCCCAAATTAAATCAGAGAACTTGTCGAGGCTGTACTTCAGCGCTGCGAACTCGAGCAGAAACGGTTTATATCTTTCCTCGGACCCCGACGTTCGCTTTGATGCGAAGCCGACCGGGTGGAGGCGCTTCGTTTCTTTGCCGTTAGCGTCAACCGTGGTGTGCCATTGTGATAGCATCCCCGCAAAGCCGTATTTGCTGCCGTCCGTCGTTACGATGAAGGGTCGGCCGTCGAATACGGGGCCCTTGAGCACGGGCTCCTGTGTGAGCGCAATTTTTAGAGCCAGGAACGCGCGCTGCTCCTTCGCGCCCCACGCGGCTTCGAGAACGTGCGCTTTCATCGCGCGACGGAACGTGCCCTTGCCTTTCCGGCGTGGGACCTCTGCTGCACGTATAAGGTCGGTAAGGGGCTGCGCTATGCCCGCGTATCCTTTTATGAGTGTTCGAAAGTACCCAGTGAGTCCGAGAAATGCCCCGAGGTTTTGGAGATCACGCGGCGTCTCCCAGTCCACGACCGCTGTGAGTTTCGTGAGGTCGGGCTTGATGCCGTCTGGTCCAACGCGTCCGCCTGCGAACATAGCTTCGGTGACGAAGAACTTGGATTTTGCAGCGGAGAGCGTTAACTTGCGTTCTCGGCACCTGGTGAACAGAACCCTCAGATCAGCTAGAGAATCGTTGAAATTGTCCGCCGCCATGCCGCCATCGTCAACAAATAGCTCAAAGAGGCTACCGACGAGGTCTCCGAGCTCGGTGGCAGTCATGTTGCCAAAGGTTGACGGCGCACCGGTGAGCCCGAACGGCATTCGTTGGTAGCAGAAATAACCGCGGCCCTCCACGTAAAAACAGATGTACGGTTGATCTTCCTCGCGAATGGCGCATGCGTAGAATCCGGAGGCGAAGTCAAACGTGTGTACCCATCGATGCCCACTGAGCCGCTGTTGCTTCGCCCGAATATCGCCCTGTGGGACCGGAGCGACCTTCGTCACGTCGTTGAGGGCTTTGAAGCTCTGGCAGACGCGCCACTTCTGCTCTGTGGGCGCGTCAGATAGCTTTGGTGCGCTGGGGGTACCTTCGAATTCCGTGTGGAATGCGGTTTCGAAGCCGCTCGCGACGCACTGGTCATCGACGCGGCGTTGCAGCTCCTCGATCGTTAGGCCTTCCCCGCTGTGAGCTTTCTGTGCAAGGGTCGTGGAGCCGCAGCACTTGACGTCTGCCGGATTTATGGGGCGTATAACGTCGGCGTCGAGCATCTCGTCGATGACTTTGTTGAAAAAGATTCGCTGCGGGGGACTGAGTGGTCGCTGGTTAATCTTTGTTTTAAATTTTGTGCCTGCAGGCACGTCGAGACGATGCTCCGCGCCGGGGATTGCATAGACCTCACTCATTGACAAGCCGAACACGTCCACGAACTCATCGAGGAGCGCGTTGACCTGCTGCCGCTCCTCCGGCGTGAGGTCCTTTCCAACGGTAATGCGCCGCTTGACCTCCGCCATCCTGCGAGTATCGCGCGGATTTGTCTTCCGCGTGAACAGTGTGTGATCTGTCGAGCCCGCGGGCTCTGGTTGTTCGACGCCGGGATCGTCCCGAGAGTCGCCCGCCTCGTCATCGAGGTGCCAGACGTCGGCCCAGTCTTGCGCGGGCTCGCCAAGGTTTGGTACTCCGTCGCGGAGGTGCGGTAGGCGGCTGTCAATGTGTTCATCAATACGCGGCTTCAGCTTTCGTTTCCAAGTGGATTTTACTCCCCTGAGAGGGGTTTGCGAATCCCCCCCAGAGTGTTGCGCGCATAGAGCTGTGGACTCCAATAAATCCTCCTCGGGCGTCTTGGTCCGAAATTGTTTCGACCATTTCCCACTGGTGCTCTCCTGCTTGTGTGCGCGTCGTGGTTTCCTGCTTCCATCGGTGTCAGTGACGTTGAACGGTACTGAGTCGATGTGGGGTGGGACTTCCCTCGAGGGGGTTCGCGAATCCCCCTCTGAGTTTGTCGCGCGTGGCGGCACGTGACCGCCGCTTCCCATGGCCCTCATCCTCCTCCACGCCATTCTCTCCTGTTTCGTCCACTTTGGCCTCGCTGCTCCGCTCATACCCACCAGCGCCGCCAACCGCTGCTTCGCCTCTGCCGCTGCCCCCCTCTGCGCCACCGCCTCGACCTTCTCCAGTGCCTCGCCGCCTCGCCGCCTCTCCTCCCTTCGTGCCGCAATCGCCCTCCTCCTCTGAGCGCTTGATCCGACCCTCGTCCCCCCGCTCTGCGCCTCACCTCCCGCCTCCTTTTCCTTTCCGTCATCCGTCGCCTCGCTCAAACCCGGACCCGTCGCGGCCTCTTGCTTCGGCGCTGGCAGATCCCGCGCATCCGCCTTCTTCCGCTCTCGTTCGCGGCGACCGCCGCGCTTCCGCCTCACGCGCTTGGCCTCCGGCTTCTGCGGCTCTTGGGCTTCGACTTCGTTTGCCGTTCGTGCTGGTAAGTCATCCGCTTCCGCTGCCTCCCCTCCTGTAACTGGGTGCTCATTCGGGTTCTCGGAAACGGGTGGAGCAGGGTCTGGTACTTGCCTCGTGGGGGGTACGCTACCTCCCCCCATGGTGGTTCCGCGCGTGGCCGCAGTGCTGACCGATTTCATGTCCGGTGCCCTCCACCAGTTGCTGGTGTGTGCACTGCTTTTGCTTTCCGTCGTCTCAGTACTAATGTCTATTGCCGCAGGCTGGTCAATCCGTTCTACGGGCGCGTCGTTCGCGGGAAAGGGTGCTTGCCTCGCGGGAGGTGCGCTACTGCCTCCCGAGATGTTTGTGCGCGTTGCGGCCTCCGTCACCGTCATTACGGGGTCCGCCTTCCCTCGTGCTTGCGCATGGGCATTCTCGATCCGTACTGTCGCACCGTCGTCGCTGCGAAGCAATATGACGTCCTTCTCGTAACCATGCCACGCCGCAAACCCCTCGAGCAGCGGTTTCCCAAACAGCATTGACCAAGCGCCGCCGCTCGGGAATACCTCTAGTACTCCGCGCCGCGTTACTCCGCCAAGCGTCACCTCCCCGCTCCATGACCCCCTCGACCGCACTAGCTCGCCGTTCGCCATGCGGAGCACGCGCGGCGACCAGGCGAGTTTGCCGAGCACCTGTCGAGCCGCCGCGTATGTCTCCGTGTCCAGCGCGCACGCCATCGAGCCGTCGTCAACGACTGCCTCGAGTTCTATTTCCTCCCCTTCATCTCCTTGTAGTAGCACCTTGTGAATGAATGGTACACTCTTCTCGTTTGTCCCACGCGCGCCCACGCTGTACAGGTCAATTATGTCAGATTGATTGTAATGGTGTACATTGGCATCTGAGATAACCGCTGCCTCGATTCCCGGCGGTAATGCTCCCTCCCTGCGACCCAGGGTATGCGCGTGGGATTGCTGCACTGCGTCCCCGAGCGGTTCCTCCGTGCGCTCGGGGACTCCCCCTCCTCCTTCCTGCTCTCGCTCTCGGGCCGTCCCACGCTGGCTTAGGTAGACGGCCCTTCCGCTTTTCCCTGCGTGCGCAGGTACTCCTCGATGACGGCGTGGTCGTATTCTGCGGTCCCGAAGACGTCTTCGCTGGCGTCGGTGACGATGTTAACGGCCGCGGTGTTGGCGGTGCGTGCAGCGCGGGTACGGATAGACTGGACAATCTGGCGCCAGCGGACCTCGATGTCGGGGATGAGGAGGTTGCTGGCCGCGGAGCACTCGGCGCTGAAGTGCCCCATCGTCCCGCACTTGTGACATTCCCCGGATCCCACGGCGACGGTGCCCGGCGTCAACGGGTAGGGGCGTTCCTCGCTCGGCTTGAGTGTACCGTGCTTCTGCGCGTACGCTGCGATCTGCTGTGTGTACGCCGCGAGTCCCGCTTGGTTACGGGGGTGAATGGTGACGGCCGTCGCTTGGATCATCCGGAGGCGCTCCGAGTCGGCGCGGTAGACGCGCCCCGGTGGCGTGGTGGTCGCTGGCGCTTGGGGAAAGAGGACGCGCCGCACGGGGTCAGCCCGCGCGGGAGATGATGCTGCCATGCCGGAGAACGCAGCGCTGAGGCCGCGCGTCGGGGTCTGGGGTTGCACGCGCTGCAGGTTGCTAATGAGGGACTCCATGCCGGCGAGGCGGTCCTCGAGACGGCGCACGCCAGCCACGTCAGACGACGGAATGTCCTTCATGGTCTGGACGAGCTCCGCCCATGTCTTGCGTTTCGGCCCTAGGCGTAGCAGAAGAGAGTCGGGGATGTTCTTGAGCGCTTGAGGGATTAACCCCCCGTCGTCCTCGATGCGCGCCGCGATCTCGGCGACTTTGATGGCCCAGCGTACCTGCCCCCACTCTTCGATCCCATCCTCCTCGACGCGCACGCCCACCTGCTCTGGCTGCAACTTCAGGCTAAGGAGCTCCTCCTGCAGCTCCCCTTTCTCCCGTATCGCCATCTCCTTTTCGGGCCACTGCTTCTGGAATGCCGCTACGAGGTGCGCGAACGTGTCTTTATCCGTGGCGGGTAGCTTGTTGTACCAAGACTTCGCGTAGCTCCCGGATTTCAAGCTGAGCTCGAAGAACTCTAGCTTCTCGGGGTCCTTCCAGGTTGGGCTGACCAGATTGCGGCGGCGGATTGCATTCAGAAAGTCGGTGGCGTTCTCCCCGATGCCGTCGCCCTTGAAGAGCGTGTGGTGGAGCTCGGTCATATTCTCGAGAGGCGGTGGTGGGGCAGTGGTGATGGCGGCTAGGGCTGCGTGTAGTGCGGCGGGGTCTGGCGCGGGTGCTGGCGAGGTAGCGGGTGTGCCTGGGCTCGGTGCTCCTTCTGAGGAGAATATGCTCGATAGGGTGAGCGACGATTCGTCTGAGGTGTCGGGGCTGGCTGGTCTGGGTCTGGGTAGGAATCTGCCTGAGGCTGCGCGGTGTGGATACGGTGGATGAGCCAGTTTTCCTTTTTCGGTCGGTTGCGCTGTAACGGCTGCGGTGTGGCGAGTTTCTTGGTGTAGAATCGCACTGTTGTCACCAGATGGAGACGTAGTCTCTGGTGCTGCTCGGGTGGACGGCTGGGGTCACTCGGAACTGCACGACACGGTG
The DNA here is from genome assembly GCA_029204335.1 of Mycena vulgaris. Taxonomy (NCBI): domain Eukaryota; kingdom Fungi; phylum Basidiomycota; class Agaricomycetes; order Agaricales; family Mycenaceae; genus Mycena; species Mycena vulgaris. The sequence continues at coordinate 699,798 of JARGYA010000024.1, forward strand.
AGGAGCAAAGGATGGATGTCTGTGGTACCATGACTACGCTACTAAACTCTGGCAGATCCTGCCGCTGATCCTGATGCTCTCGGTGGGGCGGTGCCGAGTGCACTGCCACAGCATGTGAGAGAAATTGTCTGAAATTGTGGTGAGGACCTGTGAGAGTGCGTGCCCACCTGACATGGCAATGTGAGATGCGTTGATGAATTGCTTCAGCCGATCACGAAGCCTTGTCAAAGCAATCCCCAAAGATGGGTGATCTCCTCGCGACAGATCCTTCGCATTCCGCGCGGAAGGTACATTCGGGTGATTATCCGGAAGTGTATAAACATATTCTCCTCAGACGCAAAACTTCTGTTCGAATGAGCGCGGGGAATGGCCAGGAATGTTAGGTCACTTCATTTGTATTGCGCGCCAGAGCTTGGATCTACGGTGCATAAGGATGAAGAGGCCGAAATAAATGGTTCGGGTTCCCCATCTTGCAGACTTTCCATTCCGCGATGCGGAGAATCTAGAGACATCGATATGATCCCGTATGACCGAATGCGTTAGTCACGCATCATTCCCCTCCGGCGACCCCACTTTTTCCATTCCGCGATGCGGAGAATCTGCAGACATCGATATGATCCCGTATGACTGAATGCGTCAGTCACGCACCATTCTCCTCCGGCAAATCCCAGGACGGCAAGGTGCTGCGCGTCGGGGCTTGGATCTCTGGTGCAAGAGAATAAAGAGGTCGAAGCAGATGGCTGGGGTTCGCCATCTTCCAGACTTGCCATTCCGCGCGCCTCAGGCGGAGGATCTACGGATATCGAGAAGATCCCACACGAACGGATGTATGAGCCACCCACCATTCTGCTCGAGCGAATCCAAGACGGCCAGGACGGCAGGCCGCTGCACGTCAGAGCTCGGATCTATGGTGAATGAAGAGGAGGAAGCCGCCGAAGGAGATCGTTCGGGTTCGCCATCTTGTGGACTTTCCATTCCGCGCGCCTCAGGGCGATCTACAGGTATTAGAGTGAGAGACCGCATGACCAAGTGCGTGGGCCACGTACTATTCTTTTCGAGGGAATCCTGCTCGGCCAGGACGGCAGGCTGCTGCGCGTTGGAGCTTGGATTTATGGTGCATGATGATGCCGACGGAGATCGTTCGGGGTCGCCATCTTGCAGACATTCCATTTCACGCGCCTCCGGCGGGGGATCTATAGCTATCGAGTAAGATTCCGCATGAGCGAATGCGATGGCCACGCACCCTTTTCTTCGAGCGAATCCAGCTCGGCCAGGACGGCAAGCCGCTGCTTGGAGCTCCACCGCCACGTATCATCCTCCATGAACTTGCGGACGACCAGCAGGTCGCGCGTCGTCTGCTCCTGCATCTTGTCCACGCCAACCGCCCGCAGCGCGACCACCGCCGTGCCCACTAGCACCGGGAGCCGGGGGTGAAACTGGTGGAACTGCGCAATTTTCACCAGCGCACCGATGCACAGCTCTGCGAGCGCGGCGTGGTCGCGGAACGCCTCGCCCGCGAGGCACTCCCCACCCGTGATGGCTGCGATGAAGAAGAGGATCGTCGGCCACACGTCGTATCCCGTAATCGCCGCCACATTTGCCTGCACCGCGAGGATCACAGCGAGCGGGGACGTGATGCGCACGAGCCAGCGGATCATGAGGGTTAAGACGGACACGTTCTGCGGCCGCGGGAGGTATATTAGGGCCGCGATTATTTTCCCGGGATTTATTGTGCTGGTGGGAGAAGCCGTGGCGGGGCTGGCCGATCCTTTTGCGATGCTCCCGGGTGGAGGTGAAAGGAGTCGGTCCACGAGGTCGTCCTCGGACATCGACTTTGGAAGATCGAGAAGTGATTGGCTCAGCTTTGTGAAAAGAATCTCAACGATGGACGATATGGTCTTGGTGCGGACGCCGTGTTCTGCGGAGGGGTCGCTGGTAGAGGGTAGATGGCGATTATCGATGTATTCGGAGCTCAGAAAGGCGATGACGTGCGGGTAGTCGTTGGATATGGCCCCTGCGTTGCCCACGATCGCCATGGCGTAGATGAAGGGGGAGTCCCACAGATCTCCCATGCCATTGGGAGATCGATTGGCTGCCTGCAGGAGAGTAGGAACAAGTTGAGACATGTCTGTCGGGGAGTATCGAATGCGATTTGCTAAAGCGAACTGGTTCAGATATGGCACGAGGAGAACGATATAGATACTTGCATTCCTGTATTCGGGAGATCACCTGAACTGCCGTTCGGTTACTCCGGGTGCTGGCCTCGGGAGAGAGAAGATGTAGAAAGGTCGCACGCTCCTGGTCTAGCAACCCTGGATTGCGACCCCCATATCGCGGCCAAACAGCGCCCGATTGGATGATGTTATACAGTGCACCAGATGCCTGATTGAGGGTGTCGTCGTCATGAGTGGCTTGTACGACCTCGTGGTAAGTCGATGGAGCCTTCTCCGACAGCGTGTCGGGGAAGTCACGATCATGCAAAGTGACACTTGAGCGGCTCGTGAGATAGGCTATAGTTGACCGGACCGGCGAGCCAGAGGGGTTGAGACTCCCGTGAGTCAGAGTATAGCACAGGAGGACGGCCACCGCAGATATGAGCAACAGCGAGATACCTGATGTGAACAGGATGGGAATTGGCGGGGGAGAAAGTTGCAGAACGCTGGAGAACAGAGAGTCGAGGAGCCCTGCGATGAATAACAGAACTGGCACGACGAGAAGCTGTGGCAGAAGCTCTATTGTGGGACCCAGGAATCGCTCGGATGAGGCCCAACGCGGGCGAATGTCGATCAGTTTCTCTGAGGCTTTGGTGAATCGCGACCAGCCAACCATATTCAGGAAGGCGCGGCATGCGACAGCTAGGGCAGCAATTGACAACTGCGGAAATAAATTGAGTGCTGTCGTGCTGTAGAAGTGCGGTAACATACGCTTAGAATAAGAGAAAGCGACCACAATGAGTTGAGTCTTACATCCGACGAGTCTGGATGGAAGATGACTGGATGAGGGACATGCAGGCTTTCAGGTGGCACACCGCTTATAACGATGATGATATTCGTTAAATTGGCCAAGAGCTCGTTCATTCGAACCGTCTGGTCTTCTTGTAGAGTGGAAAGAGACTGTACGAAGAATGAAGTGACGATGGCTGAAAAGAGGCCGAGCTTCCGGGACTCCAGGATCAGCGGGAACCTGAGGAAGATACAGAGCACACACAAACACCAGAAGCGCGTCGAGGCCGCTGCGCCATCGATCCACCTGTGGCTGGATGGTGTCCGTGAGAGCGGATCTCAGCAGGGCGTTCCAAGCGCTGCTGCTCGTTGCCGGAACTTCAGGCATCGACTGCTTGGAGAGGTCTTGGAGTTATATAAACAATAAGCCAGTACTTCGGGAAACGCTAACGAGTTCTCGAGCGACACCCACCTCCCGTACTTTGCCTCTCGTCCATCCGCCGCAGAACGGACACCTGTTCCTCCATGAGACTTGCAAGTCTTGCCAAATATAGCCTGAGGATGATATAAAAAACGCCGAGTTGCGACCATGTAGACGACAACTTGCATTTGGGGAACGGACGAGATATCGTTCCTGCGAACTGGGTAAGGATGAAGATGTAAGCTTGAGAGACCTCAATGCCACTAACCTTTCGTTATTTCTACTCATTGACGCAGCAGACGGGACTAAGGTGATTGTCGAAGGCAAGCTCGGCAAGCAAGGAATTGCTCCCGACACTAATCGGATAACCGGGACGGTGCACAGCCATCGCAGTTCCGACTTTCGGCGTTAGCCGGGTCAACCACGGAGGATGGCGATCTCATAAATTTCAATAATTAACACACTCTGCTCGAGGCCTGGGGCCTAATTGACTGTAACTTCCTATAATACATACTGGCTCGTCACTTCTGCATCGTATATCGCGCAATATGGAAAGAAACGTGTTTTCAGGGACGACCCTTGAACGCCATATCTACCCCGCGTACTTGAGTCGAGCATCTCTCCAAGGATATAATGACTCACGCAATTCCAGATCTTTGATCTCCCTCTGAGCGGCGGCCAACTCTGAAAGCCAAATCAGGACGGCCAAGATGCGGCATACGTGGAAACTTTCCTTCCTCTGAACGCTGGACTTGAGCGACTACGGGCAAAATCAATACCACAGCAGAAGTGATATCAAGCCCAGAGAACGCACCGGCGACTCGAGTCTGCTCCTGGGCTGCTTCAGCCTGCCTTCGCATGGCGTGGACCGCTGTTCAAAATTTATAAATCATGCGATGGAGCAAAAGGGAAAGTCTGACCAGCGCGCATTTGTTCCAGCTCTGCAGAAGACCGCTGCTGGGCGGCAGCCAGTGCTAAAAAATAAAGGTTCTTTGGATCAAACGTTGGCCGTGGATCCATGAATTGAATCCACCAACCGGCCACCAGATCCTGCTCCCGCTTCTGGTACGTATAGGAAACTAAGGCAAATCAAACAGTGGATTCGGAACATTGAAAAGCGACGGACTGCGAATAACATCTTTCTCCTTGTCCCTCACTGTGCGCAGATTTTAGGACGAGGTCGGCTGGAGAGGAGAACATACTGACACTGCATAAGCTCCCGATTTTTCTCTCTCAATTCTGAAGGGATGCCGTTAATTCCTGAATGGCTGCTGGGATATTCTCAATATGCTCTCACTTTGTTTGGATCTCCTCTCAGCATCTTGTGCTTGTCGCATTTGCTCCAGGGCTCGATACTGAATAAATGGAAGGGACGGATATGAGGCGGAACGGACACACCGATGTCAATGCGGCGGAAATCTTCTTCATTGGGGGTGAAAGAACTGCCTGAGACTCGCCGTCAGTCGAAGACAGCGGGCAAATGGACTCTGAAGCTTACGATCCATCAACGGCATAGACGGAGAAGGGGCTTGACCTGCGAATATGGAATGTGATGCGTCCGGGGAACTGGCATGGGGACGGGAATAGGGACGAGAAGGGAATAGTTCAGACGGCGTTTGGCGCCGGGTATGTCGGTTGCTGTATCTCTGGGCCTCAATAGGTAGCAGGCCAGCAGCAGGTTCTGGAAGGGGTGAAATATGCTGAAAATTTTGCGATGAGGAGCCGGCCCTGGGGATTTGTTCGTCAAGTGGCCGTGGCAGTGTCAGATGTGGTGTGAATGTGCTGCTGGTCCGAAAGCTACCGCGGGAGGAATCGTGGACGGTCGTCTCTCGCTCAAGCATCCGGTGCAAGACTTCGGACACGAGGGCGTCGACATCAGGAGTTGAACCTGGAGCGAACGTTGCAATATTGCTTTGAATCATCTGCACTCGACTAGCACAGAGCTCGTCCTTCGAAGTCCATGTCACGCCGGCGGGGTCGACCCAAAGATATAAGTCGGACGCTTCTCGACTTCGCGCCCACGGGTGTGACACGAGATACTTGTAGAGCGGGACTTCATTGAGAAGGAGCGCGGTCCACCTCCTCCACTGACCAGCGCCGGATCCACGCACAACGTCACGCTCCCGCCAGTACAAGGCGCGTAGCGGTGGATTTATGTCAACGTAGACATCTCCTGGGCGACCTAAATCTGGGGAAGGGGGACCAATCCCCCTGAACTCGAAGAAGTGGATGGTGCTTGTGCCGGGGGATGGCTTCACTGCATATGGGTGTCCGGGGGCAAGGACCGCAGCGTCGATGGAAAATGAGCGCAGGACAGAGAACATACGAGTGGGTTTTTGATAATTAATGCATCCCCGTATTTAAACCTAAAGTGCTCGGGAGGAGCATTTACTTCGGAACGCCGACTGCTGATGTGCGGGTGGATCTCCCTTGGAGGATCGGGAAGAAGGCTTCTTGTGCAGTCGATCAGACCTCGGCCCCCTTGTTGAGAGGTTCTTACTATGGCGAGCCAGTTTGATGGTGTTCAGTTCCGTCCTCACCTACACCGAAAGAGTCCAGTGATGACACTCCTCTTGGCAATCTGTGACCATCATATTAAGTTTTGTTGAAACCCTGAGGGTTATCTTTCCAATTGAATGTATTTCCGGCTTCTGCGACTCCCAGTTACTTCGAAGTGGTGCTGGTTTTCGGCGCTTCACTGGCATACTGTGAAAAATCTTCGGTCTCTAGCTGAGCGTCTCCGGGCCGGTCATGTTTTGTGTCCATAAGTATTGCCCCCGACATCCCAGTAGGTTTCTATACTTCCTGCGTTCCTCTCGAGCTGTAACCCAGAATGTGAAGATACACGGGAGGGGGTGCCATCAATCCGAGGCCCCGGCAAGGCCATCCTAATGATCAAACAAGCGTGGTAGCCCGTGGCGGATGACCGAGGGGCCCATTTAGAAATTCGCCGGTCGATCTCGAGTCGGAATTAGGATAGCCGAGGCGTACTCTTCCGCCCGACAGCACGGTGAAATCAGTCCGCTTGACGAGCTGCACGCCGCGAAGACTCGGTATCCAGCCAACAGCAATGCGTGGGCAGATTTTTATAATAACTCTGCACATAGAGAGCGTGTGATTCACGTGAAAATATCACTTTCGGTGTCCGCATTCCTCGGTTCACTGGTAAAACATTTTAAAAGAAGGAGTTTTATGGAATATACCCTCGCAGTAACCACTAGGACTGCGATAGGCCGGTTGGATAACGAGCCTTAATCAGCATTTCCAGAACTCCAGCGTCTTATTGGAGTATGCAAGACGCCGACTGCAGATCCGCCGAGGTGTGTTTTGAACTTCTGCATCACGAAAGAATGGAGGCTCTTCCGGAGGAACGCAGATTAGGATGCCCACCTGTTGATCATTTCGATGGCAACCTATGGCAACCCGAATCTCGAGTCTCAACGTCCATGCTCCTATAATTTGGGATACCTCTAATCTGTGAGGCACTATCAATCGATGCATTCCACAGCAGCGGACAGCAGCACCTGAGTTGCAAGATAATTTATTCAGCCGAGCAATTTTAGGCAATCTTGTGGGCTGCGGCGATCAATGATGGGATAAAACTGACATCGCCCCTTAAGTATCCCCTTAGCGTATATGGTGACCTTGAACCCCATTGAGTCCACACGGCAAAACGGTAGTAGTTCCAAGTGAGCAACGGAAATCATGAAAATGCCAACCAGACCTCTTCTCTTCTGCGCGATGGAATTGTTTGATCTAGCGTTTTCGTTCTCCAGGAGTCCGGTTCGCACAAAATTCGCGCCACCCTCTGAGTTGTAAGATAATTTATTCAGTCGGGCAATCTTAGGACCCCTGAAAATCCCACCGAGGCTAGGTCCGGAATTCTTGGATCCTTCGATTTTTGTCCGGACAAATTTTCGTTGCTTCTAGCACCGGACACCTAGCCTTTGCTGACATAATCATCTCAAAATGGTAATTATGTGCTCCCATGGGCCGAAAACGTTCAAATTTTCTCCGCAGCTGCATTTTCACGCTGTTCCCGGCCGATCCCACTATTTAAGCTCGATTTCTTCCTGAAAAATTGACTCACGCACAATTTGGCCCCAAAAAATCTTCGCCAAGTCCCCGATTTTTGTCCGGCAGAGACTTACCGTTGGGCGCTCGCCCCTCCCATTTTTGTCCGTTCTGGACCTGGGTTTGAGGGTGAAAACCCCAAATTTTTGTTCGGCGCCGGACCTAGCCTTTGAGCCTATTGTCGCAATCTTAGGCAATCTTGTGGGCTGCGGCAATCAATGATGGGATAAAACTGTCATCGCCCCGAAGATATTAAGCATCCCCTTGGCGTATGAGGAGACCTTGAAGCCCATTGAATTCACGGTAGTAGTTTCAAGTGAGCAATGGAAATCATGGAAATGCCAACGAGACTTCTTCTCTTCTGCGCGATTGAATTGTTTGATCTAGCGTTTTCGAGTTCTCCAGAACTCCGGTTCGCACAAAATGCGGGCGCCTCGCTCAAACGCAGTCAGACATTCAATTAGTGACGTTAAGAGAGGCTGGGCCTCTACGCAATCAGAAGGCTCGGAACCCTATTTCGCCCCCGTGCAGATGAATAATCTGGAAGAAAAATGATGAAATAATAATATTAAATATATGTATGCCCCAATCGCATGAGGGATCATGATCATGTCTTTTATGGGACTCGGAGGAAAGCGGACGTGCCCGGGGGTCAAGATACGACCCAGGTTTGAGTCGGGATGGTCATGTTTGGCTGTTCAAAATCCTTTGTTTCTCTTCTCCCAGGAGTCTCCAGTTGGCAACTTTTCACCCTGGTTACGCGTTGCCAATGAGGGAATCAGCGGAAGCCGGACACGATCGAGGTTCAACACATGCCCGCCCGCGCTGATCATGAAAGAGCCGGTGAACGAAGAGCTCACGGCAGCCGTGTTCGCGCTCCCGAATGCGGCGCCGTTGAACGAGTACGTGAGGGCAATTCCGGTGCGCGAGAACGCTGTCACCGTCACTACAGCGGACTTGCGGTCCGCAGCGTAGAGTAAGTCCGCGTAGCCCGTAAGCTCGCGGTAGTCCTGGTAGCCCGGCACCCAGGCGGTGGCGCCCCGCGCCGGCGCTTGCCACTGCGATGAGGGCGTGATTTGCAAATGTTATTATAATGTTGGAGAGGGAAACGTACCCTGCGCTGGTCGTTCTCCGCGGGGTAGTCGGTCTACTCGCCGACGCAGCCGTCGCCGGAGAATTTCTGGCCCGCGGGAAGGTCCGCGGGGATGCCGGTGGGCGGGGACGCGACCGATGTGGTGGTGCTCGTGGAGCTGATGGGGGTCGTCGACGATACGGGTTTGCTTGTGGACGAAATTGAAATGCTCTTGGACGAGATCGGGGTCGTGCTAGAGATTGGCGTAGTAGTGGACGAGGCGGGTGCGCTCGTCGTCGCGGACCTCAACATCGTAGTTCTGCTACCCGTTATTGTCGAAGAGACTTTGACCTTCATTTATTTCAAGAAGGGCAGCCGAGAGAGAAAAAAAGAAAAGGCATATCGGAGACATCGTAGCGCAGGTAGAAGTAGCGAATGCCTGCCGAACCGATAGTGCCAGAGAAGACCCACGTCTCAAAGTTAGAGTAGTCCCAGCAATGGACGCGCTGAATGAGGCGGTGACGCTCTGGTCGGCGGCGTTGGATAGCTATACGTCTGCAGCGCTGGAGTAGAACACGTTCACGACCTTCGTGATCAGGACGTTTTTGATCTGAAAGTTGCGTTAGAGTTAGACTGCGTTTTAGCGCGCAGGGGCATACGTAGATATGGCCAGAAAATGTGTTACCACTGAGTGTGAAGTCTTGGAGCTGTACACTGACGCTGTCGGGCGGAACTGGGCGCTGCACGTTCTATATCGGCAGTGAGTATGCGGTAGCGAGCTTTAGAGGGCTTACTTCGGAGACGGCCGAGTTGATGCCCTTGAGCGGGTGTACCAGGGCCGAGACTGCCGAGCCAAAGGCCAGCGCGGCGAGGAGTCCAGCAATCAGCCGCATTTTTCAATTCAGCGCGATTCACTTGGTGTATCTTTTGAGGAGGATACGCGGCGCAATTATGCCTTTCAGGATCGAAAGCAGAGAGGGGAGGCGCAGGCGCATCCTGACGTATAAGAGTGGTTAAATCGGGTTCGGAGAAGCCCTGTTGGATCGCATGCAAACAAGCTCGCGTGGTTGCGAGCGCAGGGGATCAATGACGAGCTCCATTGCGTGGCGAGCGGTTCTTTGATGAAAGTATCATTGAAAGTGGATGTACCCTCTAGTTTCTCCTGGAAGCATCGAGAGGCTCTAACGTCCCTTCTGTTGTCAACCCACCTGCTAGCCGTTGAAATTTTGCGTTGGGGGGATCATATGCAACCACGAGTAGACGATCGCTCTAAACGGGTTTGCAGGTTGTGCAAAATCGATGTTGAAACTCCAGAACATGCTCTATTGGTATGTGATGCCTCTGCCAAGGTGTCGGCCCTACGAGACGTGTTTCTGGAACAACTGTTCAAAACTGCACCAATCTTGCGCCCACTCATGGATGAACAAAATTTAATTGAGTTCTTTAAATCCATGGTTTATGAAAGATCAACAATCGCTCTCGTGGCTAAATTTGCGTATGAAGTTCTTGAGGTTTTCTATGCTACCCCTGTGTATCGGCCTGCTGTCTGAACGAAGGTGACAATGTTAAGTTAACACGTTTGCTTCTAGATATCGACCGGATTCTACCGCGTGACAGGAGACTGGGTGCGTGAGCTCGGCTCGGGAGGTATTTAGAGGTCGGGGACAATGGAGTACATAACTTGCCTGTAGTAATCCGGGATACTTCTCGAAACCGGTGTTCCTAAGCGGGACCGTGCCGTGTAATGCTACCTACCTACCTACCTACCTACATCAGGAAAATCTGGAATTGTCAGATAGACCTAGATAGACGAAGCAAGTAGCTATAGACCCGAAAGTCAACCGACGTCTATGATAGACAAGTGGGAGGGGCGGTTTTTGCCACATAGACCACCATAGTGCCGGTCATGTCTATGAGGACTGGCATAGCCATAGTAATCATAGCACTCATAGCTCTCATAGCACACCCAGTTTGTGTCCATTCCAGAGCAGCCCATAGCCGACGAAGGAAAAGAATGCAGCATGTGGAAATCATTGTTATTCACTTTGGCTACTGACTACTGTGGGCAAGAACGCGACACGAGAGGATGACGGGAGATGGGGCCCGTGATTAAAACTGATGCTAATGTTAAATAGACGGGAAGACCGAGACTAAATTATAAGCCTGCGGAACAAGTTAATCAGTGTTTGTAATTGACTAAAAAGGATGGGACGAACATGGAAAATGGTAACAATTAATTTCGATGCTGAAAGAATGTTGAGGACGATGTAATGACTGTAATTATTGTAATGATCGCGCACTGGCGAAGGTTGCGGTTATTGACCCGATTGCGACAGAAGACTTGGCAACACACATTTCAGACCGCAGCCGCGGGCGGTCCTGCTGCTGCAGGGGCAGCGTGAGCTACTTCATCTGGGAAACACACTTGCCTACAGAGAGCTACATAGCGCCGAGTAGGGCAGTAGACTAGTAGGCATGTACCCTCTATGATAGAAGCCCATAGACATGATCAGCCGTAGACCCGTAGAGTCATAGAGCCACATAGAGCTACGTAGCGCACGTGTTTCTATGGTAGAGCGTCCCCCATGCGCTCACTTTTGGCTCCCTTGCCTTGCTTTATAATCCATTGATCACAATAAACGATGGGAAAAGTAAATGCATTCCAAGAAACTGTATGTATGTAAGTACAGAAATCCTAACTGCCCGACACCTGAGAAAATATGAAGTACCCCGCCAAACTGACGATGCCGGGATGTATCGGAATACTGTGAATGTTTTTTAGTAAAGGCCGGGATCATGCAATAGTATGAGGACACTTAATATGCATTATCTGGCGCTCAGCGACGACGGCTGAGTTGAGGGAGATCAGTTTTGCGGGATCCAATACACAAATGGTTGGTAAAGTGGGCGGACAAAGCTGATTGAGGAAGGATCGGGGACGGGCACAAGATTCAAGTGGCCAGACTTCAGAGCGGACAAGATTTGGGTATGCAAGGCTCGGAGATGGTGCTTGGCATGCTTGAGTGTTTGAGGTCTTGAGTTGGTCTTGACATTGAAATAAGAACCAGGCAGTAGGTTGATGAGGGACTTAGAGGCCAGAGACGACGCAAGAGATTGGAGAGGGACTTTGGGAGGGATTCGGGAGGACATGGAGGTGGGAGGAAAGAGGCAAGTGATGCCATGTCCGGTTTTTTTTTCATGATAAAGTCCAGACAGCACGCGGTAGCGCACAGGCCATGTGCACGGCTGTGCACCCCATAGAGCGAGGTAGAAAGGGGGACACATCGCTAGACGATGCGTCTCTACGTGGCTCTACAGTGCCAACGGCTTGTCTCTACGGGGCTCTACCTCGTGACCGGCGCTCTATGCCGGACACCCGGTCTCTATGTGGTCAAACGTCGTTTCCAGATGTTCGGGCTTGTCCTGGCCGATCGCAGCTGCCTCCAGAGCTAGTACCTACCTGGGAGGCTGATGAGAGTAGTCTCCGAGTTGGCCGAGCAGGCGAGTGATGATCGACAGAGACAGACGGGATGCGGCCCACCGCTGCGGGGAGCGCAAACCGCCAATGATGGCTCCACCGCGACTCGGGCTGCGAAAAAGTTCCATGAATCAGCGCCAAGCCTAAGTCTCCGGCGGGCACCCGAAACCTCCCGAGGGCGTTGCCGGTGATTCCCGATGTTCAATTATGGTTCAAGTCGAGCTCGACTTGCTTGACGAATGGCGCAAGCCCTTCTTTCGGGTAGTCCCAAGTCTAAATGTGCGTTAATGTCGGAGCTCGGTGAGCCCCACAATAAAGAGGTGCTATCCCACGGCCATGCTCGCCGAGGAATCAAAGCGGCGAGAGCTTCAACTGGCATTCTCAACGTCAGAGGATGGCGTGTGTTTCATATACCACTGGCCCTTACTGCTTCCTAGGTCAGCCTCGTCAAGTGGTTTGATTTCATGATTCGGCGAACCGAAGACAAATACACCTCCCTGTTTATAAAATTACGATGTCCGTCCGTCCGAAGCCTTTTCAAACTCCGATGATCATCCCTTGGCCCGAGATTCCACCGAGACCTGCCCTCTGGGGTTGAGGGCAGCTTATTTATTCTGTGGAAATTTTTCAGCAATCGATTCTGAGTATACCAACTTCTGCAGATTCAGTAAAAATTCAAGGTCCCAGATTCATTGTTCAGCCGAAGTGGTGGGACGCCGCGGAGCGCCCCATCGCGCTCTTGTAGATGTAAAAAATAACGAACCCACAACCAATGCACCGCCGGGGACTCGAACCCCCTCTTACCGCTTGCATCATCGAATTTCACCAAGAGGACGGTGTGTGGTCCATCCACTACCGATGCTTGCTGTCTCCATTCCCAGCCTCGTCAAGTGTGTTCATTGCCGCCGGACAACAGATGAATAGGACTCTCCCTGATGCACCGGCGGGGAATCAAATCCGTCTCACCGATTGTCTGATCTTTCTTCGCAAGAGGACGGCGCGTGTTCCACACAAGACCGAGGCTTACAGCCTCCTTGTCAAGTTCGTTGTTTTCCTGGGCAAGGCAAAATTTAGCGGATAGTTGAAAATACAGTAGGCTAGGTGACTGAAAGCAGACCTTTCAATTGAATGTTCTATTCGGGAATTTGTCCACCGTGAACTTAGGGGCGATCAGGGGTGGCCACGCTTGGTTGTTCACGTGGGCGTGCCACCAAACAAGGCAAAAGATGGGACCCATCAGGGCCATGACTCCGAGTCTCCCTTAGCTTTTGAGAATGGTCCCCACACATCAATCCCTATATGGCAACATCAAAACGTGACCTCCGGAGCTCCGGAGGACTGTCGAGCATTAGTGCCGTTCAAAGTTCCCCTTTTTGGCCCCTGTTTGCGCTCCTGGTTCGTTTCCTGTTTGCTTCCAGGAGAACAACCAGGAGACACAAAAAGGGACCAAGTAGGGACAACTTTGCAACAAGGGACACCTGTATCTCCTGGTTGCAAAGTTGTCCCTACTTGGTCCCTTTTTATGTTTCCTGCTCGGTTTCCTACTCAACCCCAATCAATCTCCGCTTCGGCAGACCCTGCCCTCGAGCCTTTGCCCCGAGAGATCCTATTCCCTCGCCACACTGCACACTTCATGGATTGTGCACCCTAACCCTCTGAACTACCACTCCCCGTATTCTCTTCAGATTTGAGTCAGAGCATCGATGTATGCCGAGCTATGCAGAGACCCAGTCCGAGTCCGATAAACTTGAATCAGCCATCCACAGGGTAGTAAGGGAACTTGAAGGGAACACATCCAGTCTGTGTCTCTGTGTGCGCTTTGACCGAAGGCGGCCGCCGCTGCGCTGTGAGGGACACGCACACACGGAGCAGTGACAGCGCATGAGCCGCCTGATACCAATGCGCTGGGTTTGAACTTGCTGAGAGGTTGCCGACACTTGTCGAAGTGTCGCTTCAAGTAGGAATACTCTCCTACTTGCTTCCTGGTTCAAAAATCCCAGCCCTGGGGTTTCAAACATGCTCCTTTTTAGCTCCTGGTTGAGTCCCTACTTCGTCCCTTTTTGCCCATTTTACTGCCAAAAGTACAAAAAGGAAGCAATCAGGAGCGCAAACAGGAAGTCAAACAGGACCAACTTTGAACAGCACTATTGTTTGTCAATCAATGCCTCTTTCCTCCGTACCACCACACCACCTCTCGACTGCAAGGGAGGCTGCCCCATTGCTCAAATCACCACCCGCGAACCATCCTCAAGCATCCCGAGGCCCATATTGCCCTCGGGCTCCCGGTTAGTCTTCAAGTTCTCCTTGCGGCGCCAGCCACACCCCCAATGTGCGATGCCACCATCCCGTGTTGTGGGCGGCATACTGACAGTTACTCTGTGGCTCTTTCTATTCCATCCAATTCAATTTCTCTTGCTCATATTTGATACAAATTATGTATCCCGACGCGTCGTGGATGCAGTGGTGCGGTCCACGACGCGTCCTATCAGTGTGTATTACGCTGTAATATTTCAAGTCTATACATTCTTGACTATAATAATGCAATGAGAATTTATTTTTTCAAATCCCTTGCCTATACACAGTGCGGGACTGGCCCATGCCATCCGCCCGTTCTCGACTTCACGGTGGCTTTGCGGAGCGTCGGCGGAGGGTCCGGAGACCACGTGTGTGGATTACCATATGCAGAATGATGTGTGGGGACAAAACTGACGATCTGTCTCCCTTCGCCTGAGCTCTGAAATCCGCGCTTGCCTGGAACTTTGACACAAGGGAAAAGCTCCGTTCAACGATATTCACCGATTGCGGCGCTGTTAAAATACTTGCGGCTATGATCGCCCAGCCGCTACTACAAGAATACCCGCCTTCTCGGGACCCTATCCTAGGTGACACCCGCCGACATGTATAACATCTCCGTTTTTCTCCTCCCTATCTCCCTTGACCATGGCCACCGCTGCTCCCGTACTCGAGGGCATTGCCGACCAGCAATTCTATGACATAAACCTGGGACCATTTCTATGCGGGTGAGCTGAGCCTCGAAGTCTTCCACGACCGCAGGCTAACCCCTACGCAGTCTGGCGGCACAGATGTTTATGACGGGAGTCCTGAGTATGTATGTGTTATTTCCCTCCGAATTGCTATGTGATGACCGCGATTGTCTGCAGCTCTGCAAATGTGGAAATATTTCGAGGTCAGCACCATTTAGGCAGGATAGACATTTGAGACCCATCACATCGCCACTGCAGGACAACGGAAAAGACCCCTGGCCAATGAAAACATTCGTCTCCGCATTGTTTGCGGCCAGCATCTTTCAATCCGGGACAGATTTGTGAGAAACCCGCAAGGCCTTCATGGAAACCCCCGATTGAAACTCCCAGCTTCATCATGTACGACGCATTCGTGACCGGATATGGGCGCATAGACTACTGGAATCGGTATGGCTGGACCCTGATGTACGTTCTCTCCCGCACCTGTTCCGCGTCGCACTAATCACACAAAGCCAGCTATGAGCCCGCATGGACGGCAAGCCCCCCTTGCACATTATACGCCTCGGGACTAACAAACCACCACAGGCATGTATTGCGGCGCTGTCGCAAGGTTTCTTCCTCCACCGCTGTTGGCAGGTTACCCGCTCCCCTATTGTCCTAATTACTGGTGGGGTGGGACTGCTGGTTTCCTTCGGCGCGGGTATCGCAGCATCTGCTGGTCTGGTCGCCAGGCCGTACTACACGTGCGCCTTTCCTTTGCCCTATCTCCTGCTGTCCTCAACTCTTCTAGCGAAACCTCGAACATCGCCGTGCAGGTAACTACTTGGCTTATTGCGTGAGTCTAAACCAGATGCTGTCTGTTCAGGTTGCTAATCCGTCGTCCCAGCTCCGCAGGTGAAGATGTCGATGATCCGTTTTTAAGTTATCCACCTAACTTGCCACAACTTAGTAACGGACATCGGGATCTCGATCATTCTGGTACAGGCGCCCCTTCATTGGGAGTTCGGCACTGGCTAACACGATAATCGACAGATCAAACATCTCCGGACGATGAAGACGGGATTCTCAAAGTGAGCACCATTTTTTATTCCTTCGCTAAGCCAGGTCTGACGGTTTGTAGCACGGTAATTCCTCCCGTTGTATCTTCCATTCTCTTTACCTACTCATCGGCTACGACTTAGGAAAAGGTCGGTTCTGAAAGTCATGGACGCCCTAGCTCTTCTGAGAAACCACCTCTTCACAGACGCTATCCAGGATCGTGCGCCTGACATTCGAGACAGCCGGTACGTTCTTTCGCGCAGTTCTCTCTGTTCCGACATGCCATCCTAAATTGTGTTCCCAGCGCTCACCTCGCTCATCGCCCTCGTTGATCTCATCGTCTACCTCGTGTCGGGCAAGGTTAATTGCGTGCATCTCGCGTGTAGGTCTCCCCTCTCGTCGTAGCTATCCGCGGTTGACATCCATCCTTCACCAGTCCAGCTCGTCATCGGAAAGATGTACAATCACTCAGTCATGGTCACCCTCCTTGCGCGCGCGGTACGCCATTTCCACCACCATCCATTTATTCTTCCTCAACGCGTGAGCTCCAGAGAATCCGCAGCGAGTTCGACAGCACCAGCGCCGGACGCGTGGGGGCCACAGATTCCGTGCGCGTTCCCCTCCGTTCTGCTTTGAGAATCGATCTAATACACGCCCCATACAGATCAGCGGCAACAGAGGCACCCCAGGCGGCATCACCGTCACCCGGGTAAGCAACGTCCATTCACCCCATCTGCCGCGCGGTGCACTCATCCACTCTATTTCAGACGCAGATCCGCATCACGGACGTCGCGTACCCCATGAAGTCGATGACGCCTACGGAGGCAGAGGGCGTAGAGATCGATTTCGACACCCCGAAGATTGGGAACACTGTCTAAAATACTGGACAGGATACCTCAATTAATTAGCTATCTTTTATCACACGCTCACTTTTCCGGCATATGGCTTCGTCGGCTCCGACGCTCGCATGGGAAGACGACAGTAGACATACTAGCCATCGGAAGCAGGCGCAGGTCCTCATCAGTAAGGGTTCAAATTGCCATTGGGATCGTGAATGATGAGTCGGCGGCATATGTAAAACTATGGGCTCGACGTCATAAAATACGTGGGAGCTGGCGTAGTAATGTAAAGGATGGCACAACCGGGAAGCAAGAAGGTAACATTATCATAGAAGGGTGCGCAACATTAGGAGTACGATCGCAAGGAGCCCGAAAGTCGGGACGGACAGCGCCGAGGGTGCGCCATCGACGAGCGGAACAGCCAGGCCAATCGTCGTGTTCAGACATTCAAGAAGATTCGTGTCGATTCCGGTGGGCAGGGGTGTGTCCGCGGTGGAGTTCTCCGCCATGAACACGGCGGTGTTGTTGTAGCCGTCGAGGCTCAGCGCGACGGAGCTCGCGCGGTAGTACTGCACCACCTGCTCCGGCTTCTGGGCGTCTGGGGCGCTGAGGTTGAATGGCGTGGGGCGGGTGACATTGACGCTGGATGGCACCAAGAATGAGGAGCAGTTGGCGGAAATGTCGACCATGAGGTCCGTGACGGTATCGTTGTCGGCGCTGACCCTGAACGTCGTGCCGGTAGCGTTGGACTGGAAGACCGCGGTGGCCATCGCACCGCCTGGCCGGGAACTGTTGTCTGGCTGGCCGTACTGTGGCATGGTTATTCAGGCGTGGTCGGAGGTAGAGAATGATTATACATACCTCGTCTGAGTGAAGATACGCAATGTTGGCACCGTACCCTAGGCCGGTTCCCCACGCGAGAGGCCAGAAGTAGAAGGGGAAACCTCGACCAGAGACGCCACGAGTGTACGTTCCCGGATATCCACTGCCATACGATCTGCGTGCAAAGTCAGACAGCCGGGTCCAATACTCTGCAGACTTGACTGACCGACTCCCCCAGACCTGATTCCGGGTAGCGCCGCCTGCAGCGACCCGTCAGTGGGGACGCCATCCGTATGAAGCCAACTGCGTACCTTGGCTCCTCCCAGAGAAAAGCTGACCAGAAGGGATCGTACTCAACTTGCCACCTCCATTGTTATAACCGGTAATCGTCCTCCCGGTCCCCCCGCTCGAGATCGGGGTCTTTTTGCTGGACGTCGATGAGATGCCTTTGCCACTGTTAGAGGACCCCGTCCCAGACTTTCCGGTGCTGGAACTGGTACTGCTGGACCCGCCCGTCTTCCCGCCACCAGAACTGCCGCCCTTTCCACCTGAGCTACCTCCACCTCGCCTCCGGGACAGCGAGAATGAGTTGAACAAGCGTGAGGATGATTTGGGGCGCGGCGTGATGAACGGCACAAACATGGGAGGTAAGAGGCAAGATGCAAAAGCTGTAGGCGGGCGACGCGTTCGCAATTTGTACAAGCGCTAGAGAGGGGTTGTCACAATGTGCACAGCCGACGAATGCCAAATTTCAATCATGAAAAGCGCTGCGGCCCGCCTTTTAATTGAAAGGAGGAGGACCGCCTCGCCAGATGTTAGCCATTGACAGACGCTACAATGTTTAGGCTTTTCACAGCTTGCAGCGCAACTTGAGCCGAATCATCGATTGCCATTTGGCGTGCTGGGTTGCTGGTTACTGGCACAGCCGCTGGCACAGCCTAACTAGGATTCCCACAGGCAGAAAGCCTTGTGGAATCGAGGTAGGTGAACGCAGGTGGCAAAGGGAATAAACGGCTTAGTGGGCCACCCGGCCAAATCGTTCGTGCGCATCAATACAATTGACTCCAGTGCATTCCAAATCATTCAGTAGATAGATCTACAGGATTGGGTACACTCAACCTGCAAATCCGACATGTATTGGGGCCATAGCTGTTTGCCTTTCCAGTCATCTATGATGGGTGAGATTGCTATCCGGAAAGAATAGCCTGCCTTCTGAGGAATAGAGTGCAAGGGAGCCCAAAATTAAGACACAAACCGCTTCAAGGGAAGTATTGGACATACTTAAGCGCAAAGGACGGCCTCTAAATACCCTTAACCCGCCCAAAAAAATCCATCTTTATGTGCAACCGAAATTCGGTGGTTAAGTGGTAGCCCAGCGTGAATGGAAAGTTGGCCAGTGAAGATCCAAAGTGATGTTAGAGGATGGCATATTGGTAGTTTCAAATGCACTGACGCAGTTCCAAGTCATCAGCGAAGACGGGTGGATCGCTATAGAGGTGGCTGGACGAGATCAGGTGGAGCTGATCTTGAAGGGTCCAAGAGGCGAGAAAACTTTGCTTTTCCAATCGTTATGGCTTTCAGTCATTGATTCGAATCAAGGGATTCCAGCGAGCCCAAAAACTTGTGAATTGGCGAAGAATTAGTCAAGAAACAAGCCAAAGACGATCGCTCGAGCCGTTCGGAAATAAGAAATGATGATCAGACACCGGCATCTTGATCAAGAACCGCCAACAACTTTTGATCCCCGCATCACTCTGGCTCAAATTTTGACATACAGTGTCGCAACAGGTCATATTCCGTCCTGCAAGCACCAAATCCCGTGCTTCTATATCACAGTGCCATTTATTACGCAAACGGCCCACTAACTAGTGCGGCCCACTAAGCAGTCGCTGATAATAGTGTACGAGCATTGTATCCCACATGTACAAGATTGCAATGTGAAATATTCTGGACGGATTTGAACATCGCTCGGACATTACCGAGGGCAGTGACGGCTCAGGGACGAAGTCCCAAGAGCGCGAAGCGCCGCCGGCGCGCTCTTGTAAGTACTTATGTTGGGGCTGCTTTCCAACGGATAACCAAACGTCAAACGCTTGTCGGCTTTCTTATTGCCAAATTTCGTAGGGGATCTCCCAGATCTATCAGGGTTTCTTCTTTGTATGGCATTCGCCTCCCATAATTCGAGCTTGTTCTTCATCGCAGAGGTGGTCTAGGACAAGTCTAGATATGTCAGTCCCACATGGTAAGCTGGACGTGGAGACCGACATTAGAAGACAACCCGAAGGAATTGACACTCATATTAAACAGGTCAGAGGAGCAAAATACCCAAACGACGAGATCGGACCAGGAGAAATTCTGTTAATAAAGTTGTTTCCTAGCGTCCTCCGCGGAACAATTCCACGCACCATATATTATATGTCGCAGCATCTGGCTCGTGAGTTGAGGTGCGATGATTGAGGCTTCGTTAATTGCTGTTTCAATTCCGTTCGCGATAGTTACAGAGCACCGATGTGAGTTCGGTGGCTACAGCCGGAGTGAGAGTCGGGTTGTGTTTGAGAGAGTAGAATTAAATGACGGTGATGAAGGAGATAAACTGTACTTGCTGGCAGCGCTCACGTCAAAAGGCGGGCCCTTCGAGCGTCCTCAGCGTCGCCTTCAGGATCCTCGCTGGACTCTAATTGGGATGAGAAGACAGGGGGCGGACTTACGTCCTACTGAACTCAGCAGGGTACGTTTATCGATAGTCTTCTGCCTACCGAATACGGAAGGAAAATATTTGCTGAATATTTAGGGCCCTCCTTCTTTGGATGTATTAGTGTGGTATCTAGGACAAGTCGAGTTCTTACCAACATCTTTCTCTGATCTCGTGCAGTCTCTCGAGGTTCGTTCCGACCGTATTCCCTTGCGCATTGCACACAGCGTACCATAATAAATGGCTCCAAGGCCTCGCCGTCTAAAGAAGGTCATTTCCCTGCGTCGTCATCAAGGGTAGGCGCTGAAAAACCGCCACTGCCATTACTTACGGGAGTGGACTTACCACATGGGCGCTCAATTTCGCTACGTGTTGTACGTGGGCCTACATCAGGGATCAGCTGCACCGTTTACGCTGGCCATAACTCCGATCAAGAACGGGGGAGGGAATCGCGAGCATAAGAGGCAGCGGCGTTGAGCTGGGCAAATATACTCCGCCGAAGCAGTGGGACGATTCTAAGGAGCCGATGGTCATCGCTGGCCAGCGGAGCATTCGCTGGGCCGTAGCGATTGAGGCAACGAATCACTGCACCCCCCTGAGTCGGAATTCAATAGACGCTTGTAATAAAGAACAGGGGTTGAAAAATGGGACGTACGGAAGGGCTGGGATTTTAATGACGTCGGCCTCGAGGTCGTCCGAGCAGCGGGGGAGTCCTTCCTGTCCCGTGACCTTGTCAGATGCCGGCAGAGGACAGAGGCAGAGGTCCGCGAAAATCTCCAATGAGCTGCCCGTCTCGACGTGCGGGAGAACTGGTCCATGAAATGGAAGTGGTCGTGTGATAGCACGCGTCAAGGCAAGTCATCCATTAGCAGGGCGTTTCACGTCTATACACAGGACAGCGAGATGGGAGCTTTGCTGGGAGACTGAGACCGTGAAGGATGGGAGGTTAGTAGGGATATTTCGAGCAATCGCAATGTCAGGTAGTTCGGAGCAATGAAACTGGAGCATCAGCTCTGACAGACGACCCAGGTTAGTCGGAATACTTGTAGCGAGTGGCAAAACGGATTTGCAGATCCGCTACTCGTCGTCGAATCGCAAGCAAGACGGCCGATTGACGGCCGAGCACAGTTTTCGGACAGCAATTGGCTTTCAGATGAAACAGGAGCCTTTCATGGTCTTCATGGGAGAGCCGAGTGAGAACTTCAACAATGAAGGATGTCCGCAAGGCTAGAGCGGCAATCAGGGAAGGACCAAACACGAACAAACCCCAGACCCTTTCGCTGCAAACTTCACGGATCACAGACGACTCCAAACAGACGTGGACTCTACTCGGGTTTTCTGGCTTTTACTGGCTTTTACTGGCTTTCAGGCATTTGGCTCTGCAAAATCTTTGATCTTCAGCTGGGGATGCGCACCGTTGGCGCAATAGTGTGCACCTCTTCGTCGAAAGCCTACCGCAGTTTTGCCGCCAGAAGCTGCAGTTTCTTTGGCCGTATCCGCCTGGTATCAAGTTGACTCTATGCGCGTGGATCCTCCCTTCGCTTCCCTTTACCTACTCCGGCTACTCAACAATCCAGCTTTCTTGGTCCATCTGTCCACCGAACGAACCTTTGCTTGGAGCCCGAACACTTCCCGGGTCCCCGAATGCTCACCCTCCGGTGATATCTTTCCCCGATCCTCATCCTGCTGCCCCATCTCGCGCATCAAAGCCTGCGTCCCAGGCTGAGCGTTCACCTGTCGCACCTCGACAGCGGCAAGGACCTGGGCCAACGTGGCAAAATAGGCTTTTCGCGACCGAACACAAATGGCACCCCAACCAGCGCAAATGGCACCCCAGGCGTTTTCCTCGCTTCCCTATCTTGCGCACGGAGCGCCTGGATATGCATATCCGCCAAATTGCCGGGCGGGGCTAGGAAGGATGACGAGGATCCAATCGCTTGAAAATCGGAAGACGAGACGGGGAACCAGCCAGGCACACGCCGATGGGCAGGGTACCAAGCCGTATAAATACGCCCCTCTCCAGATGGACCGACTCATCCCAGCCACCTCCATCTCCCCTCCCCGCTGTACATATACACCATGCACGCCGCCACTCTTACTTTCTTCCTCGCGACCGCCGTCGTGCTGTCCGTCACCGCTGCCCCGCTCGTGAGTAGCAGTAGCGCGCACTCTAACTACTCCTAAACTGACCGCGGACAACCCAATAGGGACTTAGCGAGCGCGACTCCGAGTCCGTGGCCTCGCGCGTCGATATCGATATCGGCGAGAACCCACCCGTGCCCATGGCAGTACGTTTAGAGCCTTCGCAGAACATTCCCTGCCTTACCTCTTACATCTCTAATAGCAACAGACCCCACCGCCGTGGAGAAAAGGCAACGGCGCGCACCCCTCTTCGGTCCTAGAGAGCGTTGCCCAACCTACCCCGCCGCCGTGGAAGCGGGAGTCGTCGCCCGCACCAAATAAGCCTGAAGCCACTCCCGTCGGCGATGCGCCTGGGTGGTAAAAACGCACCGCCGCCTCCCTACATCGTGCTGCAAATAATCCCTCGGCGTCTCGTCGACTCCGTTATGCGCTATCTATCGTGTCTCGAAGCCATTATCTATCCTGCCTTGAAGTCTGTTTTATGCCTTCACGGTCACATATCTATGTTTTTCTTGACGTCATACAGTAATCCCGTATAATTTTGTCTGTCTGTCTGGCCTGTACTATCTTGTACCCGAATATCCATCGATTATAATACCTCCCTGCGGAATCACACTAAATTCACTGGTGATGATTTCCTCCCCCTCAAAATATCGCACTGGCACGGCCGAAACATCGCTGCGGCCGCCCGATACCCGACGCGACTATCACCGCTCCCGCGCCCCCTCCCCGTCGGACCCAGCCAATTTTCATTCCCACGGTTCCCAACAATATCACTCCCTTGGGTGACTCTGCGCACAATCTCCGAGGCTCGCTCAATCACCGAGGGCCGGGTCGTTACCCCGCGATGGCAGCCTATCAAGTGTGCCTGCTGCACCTCTAATATTGAGGCGCGCATCGTGGCGGGCGGAGAACGGGTGTGTATTTATATTATTACGAGTGGAAAGTCCCGCAATGCACGGGGGCGAGATCACTGAAATCAACGTCCAGGGGAGTCACATCCCTGAGGCCTGAGGGGTAGGGCCTGGATAGTCAACGCATCTTACAATGTTGTTGGCACGCACTAATTCGCGTTGACAACCGTGGAGAAAATTATGAGGAAGTTCAACCTGAGATAATATATACGCTGCGCGTGGTTGGACAGAATGTGGATGCCGTTGAACTCTGATGATTTACTACGGCGCTTGGAGTGAAATCGGCGGACTCAGCGAAACCGGGATTATAATTATCTGGCCCGAATGATGCACCTTGCTTCCTAACGCGGCCCCTCAGAATCATTTTCCTACAGCACCTACCTCTCTCTTAAGGTCAACACGAGAACGAAGTGTATTCCAGACACTACTCTGTTCACCCTTCAGCGAAGCAGGAACTGCCGTGGAAACCGCTAAAATTCAGCCGCGGTTCCTACCTCTCAAGTACAGTGCGTTGAGTTCGCAAGTCCCGGTGTCGCTCATTTCTTTATTTTCTGTATTTTATTCCCTTCACCGTGCTCAGCCCCCCAGGATCGCTCAATAGCCTATCAAGTGTACCCGCTGTGCCTCTACTTCCTAGGCGCGCATTGCGGTGGACGGGAAATGGGCGCGCATTTTATCTTATTGAACGGAGAGCTCTGCAGCACACGGGTGCGCGAGATCAGGTGGGGATCAAGTGAGTTGAAACAGGATATTTGACACATCGTACAGTAAGCAGTAAATTCTAAGAATGCAGAACCGTTGAGTCTATATAATTCACCCACCTCCCACCCTTGCAAACCATGGAGAAGATTACGAGTAAATTCAACCCGAGATACTTGGTGCGTTGCGCGATAGACTGTAGTTGAACTATGATTATTCGCCCATGTTACGGCGATGGGAGGGAACTCGGCGGACTCAGCCAAACCGAGTAATATATATCTGCATCGTGGTGGCAGGTCGAGGACGAATGATGCGCCTTGCTAGCCGATGCGGCCGCTCCCACTCCAACCAATCCTCCCGCATAGTCGAACCGGGGTGCAGCTTCCTCGAATCGATTTCTTTTTCTCCTTTGCCAGACCCACGCAGTAACGTACTTGGCCAGGCTGAAATGAGAGGTAGGAAGCACCGGTAGTGTATGGAACACACACCCCCCCTTTACATCGTACCTGAAACAAGTCAGCCGGTGAGATGGGGTTCGATTCCCCGTCGGTGCGTGGGACTCGGAACAATAAGCTCTTTTTATATTATTTCAAAAAATGGATGAACGGAGGGAAGTGTGTTTGAAGGTAGAAAGCACCACCGGTGTACGGAACACCCTCCCGCCCTCATGAGATCATTCATCCATTTATGTTCTCCTACCACATACCGTAAGCCCACCTCAATCCCATCTGTCAATCCTTCTCTCTCTTGCAACGCAATCAGATTCAAAGCTATTACAATCGGTCGCTGCGGAATCAATAGCTGGATAATTGTGGCTGGTTACGATCTGCGACGTCTTCCTTCTCTCAGAACTTGATATTGACCTCCGAGTCGGCAGTTGGTTAGTTGAAGCTGATTCCGATCTCCTCTCTACAGCCTGTTAACGTTCCACTTGAAATAGCACACGCCCCTGCACCTCCGCCGCACCCCGCCAGACTCCGCCGCGCATGGACTGCGGCCCGACGCGACGCGACCGCGACGCCCACCACATTCCAATCTTTCCCTCCGCCTCCGCCTCCGCCTCCGACTCCGACTCCCCCTCCGGCTTCCCGTCGGACGGAACCCAACATCAACACCAATAATACTCCCGTTGGTAAATAACCTTCCACTCGCTCAATCACCTTCAACCTTCAACCACGCTCAATCACCTCAATCACCCGCGCTCTAAATCCATCAAGCCCCAGCGAATCCCGGGGCGTATGCGGCCCATAGCGCATTTTAAGTGTCCGTACAGTCCATGTTGAGGTTATGCCAGTTCTGGCATGCCGTTATGTTTCGACACAAGGGGAATCCCCGCCACCCATGACAACATGGCGTCCGCTTTCACATCGGACCCAATAAGTCCGAATCCTCAACCAGGACTGCGTTCCGTTGGTAACGCATCGCGGTTCGGGTGTTGCGCTCAATCCCCTCGCTCGTTTTGGCATTTGCTCGCTCAATCGCCCATACCAAGCCCATACAAGCGACGGCAAATCCCCGGCGCCGCCCTACCACCCACCCATGCATGCATTCATTCGAGCTCAAACGCGCGCCCCTGCGAGTCCAGCCTGATCCAACCCCAGCGGCGCACGGTATCGCCACGCGCATCAATCGGGAATGTCCACAAGGGGAAACGCCGTCCTTATCGCGCGATCAGCGAGCCTAGGGATTAAGTTTACCCGCCTAGCCGAAGATAGCCGAAGACGTTTATTACACAGGGTTGAACCTGGTTGAACGCGGGCGGCGCCGTCAGCGTGAGGTAAAACTTCACCCTGCACCGGCTGAGACTGCGAGAATTGAGCCCTACTCGTTCAGATTTTCTCGGAGGAAAATTGTGCCTGAGGACCGGACACGTCGGTGCACATATAAGCCGGATATGAACATGGCGTGGCCGTGCAGCGTCGGCGTGATGTACAATTTGACCTGCAGTCAACCTTCAGCAACCCGAGGAGGATCGACCACCCAAGAAGCATTTAACCTGTCTCGCGTTCTGCGCTTTCCTTCAACTTCGATCGCGAAGACACCTTGAACATCTGATGAGATTCCCTGATTCCGAGGGAGAACAGGCCGTATCCACGCTGGCGCGGCTATCGGCGTGAAACGTACAGAGGTGGCACACCCTTCGGAGAATTCACACATCACACATCGCACACGGCTGGCTTGAGCCCGGGAAAATATTGGAACTGCGTACGCTTATGGTCGTCAACTGGAACCCCACCCCGAACACGAGCCTGAGGTTGCCTAATTAATTGAGCCGTCGGTATGGAACATCCAGCTATGTATTTATCCGCACTCGGATCTGCAAATCTACAGCAAGTGAGGCTCATTCCGACGTCTCCACGTAGATAAATCCACCCCACCTTTACTTAATTGGTCCCATCAGCCGGAACATCGCTCAACGCCACCGCGACTCCCACATGACCGCCTTTAACAGCCTTTAACCACGCTGCCGCAGCGCCGTAATTTGCGTATCACCCCAAAGGGGAAACCCCGCGCCGCGCCCTGACACATGACGCACGCGCTCCGCGTCCACGTCGGACCCCCCTTTCGAACCTCCCCTGCGAAAATTCCAACCTCTCTTTATCGCCCCATCACCCACAGAATCAGCGGAACGCCCCGCGCCCATGTGACGCCCCTTCTCAGTCCTGTTCGAGCCTGTTCCTCCTTCAGGCTTCAGCTCCCGCGCGAGGCTCCTCCGCGACGGCGTCGTCCCTGACGCTGATCCTGATCCTCGGAAGAACGTTCATGCGATTCAGTGGCCGGGCATCGTGGGAGTGATGCGCGTTTGCCGTTTCGCCAAGCAGGCAGTGCAGGTTGAGTACTTACTAGTCCAGGGGCACAAAGGCAAAAGGGCACAAAAAACCCGCCGCCGAAAACCCGCGTTTGGCTCGAATCAATAGTTAAAATTCACATTTCATTTCCAACGCTGCGAGATCCTATTTCACTCGACTTCATTTCCGCCCCACCTCC
Organism: Mycena vulgaris; assembly: GCA_029204335.1. Classification (NCBI taxonomy): domain Eukaryota; kingdom Fungi; phylum Basidiomycota; class Agaricomycetes; order Agaricales; family Mycenaceae; genus Mycena; species Mycena vulgaris. Next base: position 726,903 of record JARGYA010000024.1, read on the forward strand.
ACCTCCATTAACTTCGCCCTCACTTCGCCCGTCGTGCCGTGGACCGAGATCCACTTCGACCCTCGTGGAACCCCCCTTCCCCATCCCCATCTCCCAACCTAGGCTCGAAACCAGCCTGTCTATCAAAAGTGATACTCTCGACAGTATCACTGTTGACTTTTGATACGACAGACGGTCACCGGTCTACTCCATCTCCATCTCCACAAAAAAAAACATGCATCTCCCAAACCCATCACCCAATCCGCCCCCGAAACGCTTCGCACCGAAACGGCATTCCCCTCGTCTCCACCCCATCTCCATCTCCGTCTCCACCCCCGTCCACCAAGCTCTGATAGAGATTGACCACTGACACCTGCCTGTCCGTACCAAATTTAAATTTAGATTAGGTTTACGGTTACCCCGATAATTCACCGGCGCCGCCCCCACCCTCTCTTTCCCCTCCGGGTAAGCGTTCCCATCGCGTAGGGACAGGTAGGGACGATACGGGTCCCCATCGCGTACGGGTAGGTACGCGTTCCCACCGCGTAGGTACACGTTCCTCGTCTCGTTCTTATGCGCCTCGTCCGCCCGTTAAGCTGTAGTAAATAGCGTAGTGCAGCCTCCGAATATACAGCTCGTATCATATCATATCCTATCCTATCCTATCCCAAATATCATATCATATCCCCCATTCGCGCGCGCGATTCGAAAACTGCGAAAATGCGAGAAACGCGCCTGTGCTATGCCGTGTGTGCGCTGAAAAAAAGCGAATGCGAATGCGCCTCCCCGCCATATGCATGAAATAATACGCCCCAATCCTCCTCGGACCTTTGTGCCCTCCATGCTGAAACGCCCAATGGTCGATCCCGACCCGAATAACTCCCGATGAGCCCCCCGATTCACAACCGATAATCCGTCGATTGAATGGCTAGCCGACTCACGACGATCAGGACCCCGCGCCCCTTGCCTCGTACTGCTGCTGCTGCGGCGCGTACCCCTCTCTCCCCCCGCCCTCGTACGCGTGCATCCCCATCGGCCCCGCGTCGTACTGCCCCTGCGAGGGAGATTGAGATTGAGACTGCGCCTCGTACTGATTCGCGGCCTCGTACTGATTCGCGGCCTCGCGCTTGCGCGCGGCGCTCTTGATGCGCGAGTGCTGCCCGCGGTGCGAGACGGTGGGGTAGACGCAGGGGATCTTGCGCCGTGCGCATTGGCTGGGGAGGGAGGATCAGTATCGGTGTGCGGTGCTTTTGGCGGGTAAGGAAGAGAGGAAGGGCGCGAGGAGGGAGGGAGAAGGGAGGGAGGAAGGGAGGGAGGGAGGCAGGAGGGGTGAGGGCGGGAGAGAAAGGAAGCCAGGTGAAGGGGGCCGGGTGAAGGAAGCCGGTACGAAGACGAAGAAAGGCGGGTGAAGGGAAGGAAGCACGGTAGGAAGGAGGGTCGAGAAAGGAAGTCGAAACAAAGAAAATACACTCACTTGCAAGCCCCCGGCCCCCCACCCCCACCTCCTCCCCCATTCGCACCACTTCCTCCATTGCCACCTCCAACCGCCCCATCAACCCTCACCCCCTCAATCGCGCCCACCACGCTCGCCGGCGCCCAGCTCATCCCCTCCTCCGGCCGCCCGCACGCGATCTTCCGTTCTCTGCAGAAGTAGCAGCTGAGCGCCTGCTTCTTGGTGCGCCCGCCGGCCTTTGCGTGCGAGAACTTGAGCTTGGGGGCGGGGGCGTATTCGTGGGCGTGGTGGGGGGAGGAGGCGTAGGGGTCTGCGCCTTGGTTGTGGTTGTGGTTGTGGTTGTGGGCGGAGGCGGAGGAGGGGTGCGGGTGGGAGTGGGAGAGGTAGGGGTCCAGAGCGAGCTGCTGGTGTGCGGAGTGTGCGGGGTAAAGGGGGTGCGAAGACGAGGGGTGCTGCTGCTGCTGCTGATGGTGCGCAGACGGGTGGTAGAGCGGCGCGCCGCCCTCGCTGGGGTACATCCCCGGCCCCGGCCCTGGCGGCGTGCGCGATCCCGAGCCCGAGCCCGAGGCGGAGGCAGATGCAGAGGCGGATGGGGACGAGTCCGAGCGCAGGGGCGGCCAGCTGCCGTTCCCACCGCCACTTGCGCCGCCGTTCGCGTGCGGAATAGAATGGGCGTGCTGATTAGGCGGCGAGATGCTGGGGTAGGGCGGCGACACGCGCCGCGCCGGGGCAGCGGGCCCGACGACGACGGGTGGCGCGGGGCAGTGTGTCCCTAGGTCGAGGAACTTTGCGCGTTTGCGCGAGTTGGAGCTGTTGGAGAAGGAGCTGGTGCGCGAGAGGGAGGAGGGGTGGGAGGAGGCGTCCGAGTCGGACTCGTCGGAGTCATGCGGGGCGTAGCGCCGCGTTTTCGCGTGGGTGCTCGAGGGCGATGTCACCTGCGCTGGTGCCTTGGCCCCGCTTTGATTCGCAGTGGCATTCGCATTCGGCTGTAAAGAAAAGACGGTTAGATGCCAGGGATGGCAGCACGGAGAGAGAGGGGGGACGCACGACGCGGAGCGGGGGAAGGTGGATGAGGCCCTGGGTGAAGAGGCTGGAGCGGCCCGCGCGCAGCGACGAGGCGGCGGCGTCGTCGCACTGGGAGGCGGCCGTCAGCTCCTTGTAGCTCGGCAGGCGGATCAGGGGCCCATCGCTGCTGGAATCGTCGTCATCATGAGTAATCGCAAGCAAGGGGCGGGCGTACTGGGGCGGGGCGGGGGGGTAGCGCGGCGCGGGGGCGGGGCGGGGGCGGGCGGGTGCAGCGAGGTCATCGCCAATTACTAGTAGTATATCTCTCTTGGACTGTACTTTCGGATACGATGGACAATGGGATGAGTCGAGTGTTGTGGGCGCGCGGGTGGGAAGGGAGGGATTAGAAAGGAGCGAAAAACAAAGGGCGGCCGGCTACTTAAGGCCCGGCGACCGCTTTACCCGGCGCGTGCGTTAGTCTCCGCTTTTTGATCCCAGGATTTACGAGACGACGCGATCAAATGGGACCCTGCGCTGCCCTGCCCCGGCCCGGGCCCCCTGATGCGCGTGTCAGCTGAGCGGGTCTGGATCCACGCCTACGCAACCTGCGCGCTTGAACCACCCTCGAGAGGAGAGAAATGGGGGCAGGATCGCCGAACGCCCGAACCTATTCTTACATACATGCCATGCCACACGTACGCTCCAAAACCCCGCTATTCCGCAGCCACGCTCCAAGCCCAACGTCCTGCATGATGTGTTCGGATCACGGCGTATCGTGTACACGGCAACTTGAAGGTGTCATCAAGCCCGTGTTGCCGTGATCCGCGTGGCAAGGGGCGACGGGAATCGCCTCATTTGGCCGTTCCCATGTGCCTTCCTTGCATCGTATCTTTCTGCTTTCTTTCCATTTGTCCAGCCCACATCTCACCCTCGAACATCGGACGCGGGTGAACAATTACCCTGCTTGGCGCTGTTATTACCACTGGTAAAGATCGACAGCCCCGGTCCCCGTGATGTCATCCCATTTTACCAACTCAATAAGCAATTTTATTTTCGGCAAAAGAAGCCTCCGAGGACGGAGATCCGTGTTCATATTAATATTACACCCTCGATAGGCGTCTCGCTCCTCACCATCAATTGGTCACTCCACCTTCTGCCAAGTCACCGCTTCGCTTGCGTTCGTTTACCACGCCCTACCACGCCCCCGCGGAGCCTTGTAATGCTCCTCACGCACGCCCCGTCCCGCCCCCCCCGGTGTGTCCGGACCTCTCCCCGCCTTACCTCCTTCACACATACATACTACACCCCGGTGTCTCCGGACTCTCCCCGTCTTTATATATATACCCCATCGATATTTGTACGGTAAACCCCATCGAGTGATACGGAGCTCGCATTCACACATACGTGTACGCCTATCACTGACAGGCCTAGGCCTAGGCACAGCGATGCGCGATGCCGTCGGGCGCGAATCCCGAAATACGACGGTGAATCCCGATTTAAGACGGTAAGGCACGGCGTTTCTAACTTGAGTGTGGCGTTTCTAACTTGTGTCGGGGCGGGCTCGCGGTTCCGGGAGGGTGATACGACCTGCACACGGACACGGATCTGAATCTGAATGTGATACTTGCAAATAGGCTGAGTTGGAAGTGGGTATGAAGCAATGGAACACACACTGTCCTCTTGTTGAGATGATCACCAAGTAAAGCGGTGAGACGGGGCTCGATTCCCGGCGGTGCATGGGTTCGCTCATAACGGCTTTTATCATCCGCTCCAAAGATGAAGCCACTTCACGAGGCTGAATTCAGACCGCTAGTGTATGGAACACACACCACCTGTGTGATACAATCGAAGGGTGAGACGGGGTTCGATTCCCGATTCCCCGGCGGTGCATGGTCATTTGGGTCTTTGCTGTTTTTCTCTCACGCTGCCGGGGCTCATTAAATCGACGAGCATAACGAGGTTTGGAAGGAAGGTGGGAAGCGCCGCTGGTGTATGGAACACGCACCGTTCTCTTGATGGGTGAACCTTAACTTGAAGCGGTGAGACGGGGTTCGATTCCCCGGCTGTGCATGGTTTGTTTTCATGTTTTTTCTCTCGCGCTGCCAGGACTAGCTCTCCCTGAAGGGACAAAGCTAACGAGGTTGAATTGAGAGGCAGTAAGTACCGCTAGTGTATGGAACACACACCCTCCCTCTCATCGAAGTGTGTGATGAATTCGAAGGGTGAAACGGGGTTCAATTCCCCGGCGGTGCATGGTCTGTGTCTACGTTCGTTTTTCCTTCGCTAGGCTCGTTAAATCACCACATTTTACAAGCCCAAAAAGTGAGGTAGCAAGCATCGGTGGTGTATGGAACACATGTCGATCCTTTAATCATTTAGAAGAAGGTCTAACGGTGCGATGGGGTTCGATTCCCCGGCGGTGCATGTACGTGTCGTTGAATACATTCTTTTCCTCCTTTCGTCAGGGTCGTTAAATCGACGAGCATAACGAGGTTGGAATGGGAGGGAGGAAGCACCGGTGGTGTATGGAACACACACCCTACCTCTTATCGAAGGGTATGATGAATTCGAAGGGTGAGACGGGGTTCGATTCCCCTGCGGTGCATGCTTTCGTGCAACGCTGCTTTTTCTTCCTTCGCCAGGCTCGCTAAATCGACGAGCATAACGAGGGTTAAATGAGGGGTATTAAGCACCGCTAGTGTATGGAACACACACCGCTCTCTTGCCGGGTGAGCTTTAACTTGAAGCGGTGAGACGGGGTTCGATTCCCCGGCGGTGCATGGTTTGGTTTCATGTTTTTTCTCTCGCGCTGCCAGGATTCTCTGAAATGACGGACCTAACAAGGCTTAAATGGGAGGTAATAAGCACCGCTGGTGTATGGAACACACACCCTACCTCTTATCGAAGGGTATGATGAATTCGAAGGGTGAGACGGGGTTCGACTCCCCGGCGGTGCATAGAGCATTCCAGTGTACGTTCTTTTTTCGCCAGGCTCGTCAAATCGACGGACCTAGGGACGTTGAAATGGGAAACAGTAAGCACCGGTGGTGTATGGAACACACACCCTCCCTCTGTTGGTGCACTTCAATACTTGACAGGGTGAGACGGGGTTCGATCCCCCCCGGTGCATATGTAGACCGTGTCCAGCCAATTTTTTCTTTCGCCAGGCCCAGGAAATGAACGCACTTTCCGACGCTGAATAAGAAGGTAGGGAGCACCGCTAGTGTATGGAACACACACCCTACCTCTTATCGAAGTGTGTGATGAATTCGAAGGGTGAAACGGGGTTCGATTCCCCTGCGGTGCGTGGCGTAGCCAGTTGGTTCCTTTTTTTTCCTGCCCCAGGCTCATGAAACTGATGAATCTAGGGAGGCTGAAGTATGAGGTAGAAATTACCGCTAGAGTATGGAACACACACCCTACCTCTTATCGAAGTGCGTGATAAACTCGAAGGGTGAGACGGGGTTCGATTCCCCGGCGGTGCATGCACCTTCTTATTTGCCATCTTTTGTTGCTTCACCAGAACTCCTTGAATCAACGAACCTCGCGAGGTTGGAATGAGAGGTAGGGAGCACCGCTGGTGTATGGAACACGCGCCGTCTTGTTGAGCCCGTCCTCCAATAAAGCGGTGAGACGGGGTTCGATTCCCCGGCGGTGCATACACCGGTCCAGCCTATTTTTTTCTTCTTTCGCCAGGCTCGTTAAATCGACGAGCATAACGAGATTTGGAAGGAAGGTAGGAAGCACCATTGGTGTATGGAAAACACACTGTCCTCTTGTTGAGATGATCACCAAGTGAAGCGGTGAGACGGGCTTCGATTCCCCGGTGGTGCATGGGTTCGCTCATAATGGCTTTTATTATTCGCTCCAAAGATGAAGGCATTTCACGAGGCTGAAATATAAGGTAGAAAGCACCGGTAGTGTATGGAACACGCACCATCCCTTTGAAGGATTAGGACCAAGTGAGAGGGTGAGACGGGGTTCGATTCCCCGGCGGTGCATGGTCTGTATCTACGTTCTTTTTCTTTTGCCAGGCTCGTTAAATCAACGAACCTAACAAGGCTTAAATGAGAGTTAGGAAGTATCGGTAGTGTATGGAACATGCACCATCCCTTTAAAAGAGCAGGACTAAGATGAACGGTGAGACGGGTTCAATTCCCAGCCGGTGCATAGATAGTAAATACAGTGATGTATGCCAACTCTTTTCCTTCCCCGGGCTCATGAAACCGATGAATCCAGGGAGGCTTAAATGAGAGATGGAGAGCACCGCTGGTGTATGGAACACACACTGTCCTCTTATTTAAGGCCATCTTCCAATAAAGCAGTGAGACGGGGTTCGATTCCCCTGCGGTGCATGTGCGTGTCGTTGAATACATTCTTTTTCTTCTTTCGCCAGGCTCGTTAAATCACCACATTTTACAAGCCCAAATGTGAGGGAGCAAGCACTGTTGGTGTATGGAACACACATTGTTCTCTTGTTGAGGCCGTCCTCCTGTAAGGCTGTAAAGCGGTGAGACGGGGTTCGATTCCCCCCCGGTGCATGGTCTGTGTCTACGTTCGTTTTTCCTTCGCCAGACTTGTTAATTGACGAACCTAACAAGGCTGGAATGGGAAGCAGTAAGCGCCGCTGGTGTATGGAACACGCACCGTCCCTTTGAAAGAGTACGACCAAGGTGAACGGTGAGATGGGGTTCGATTCCCCGTCTGTGCATAGCTCATACGTTCGCCTTTTTACCTTACTTCGCCAGGCTTGTTAAATTGACGAACCTAACAAGGCTTAAATGGGTGGTAGCAAGCATCGGTGGTGTATGGAACACACACCTACCTCTTATCGAAGTGTGAAATAAACTCGACGGGTGAAACGGGGTTCGATTCCCCGGCGGTGCATGGCGTCGTCCAAATTGTTTTTCTTCCTTTTTTCTCCCTCACAGGACTAGCGAAATCTGTGCACTTAACAAGGCTGCGATGGGAAGCAGTAAGCGCCGCTAGTGTATGCAACACACCCCTACCTCTTATCGAAGTGCGTGACGAATTCAAAGGGTGAGACGGGGTTCGATTCCCCAGCGATGCATGGCATCGTCCAAAATTGCTTTTCTTCCCTCGCCGGACTAACGAAATCAAGGCACTTTCCGACGCTGAATAAGGAGCTAATAAGCACCGCTAGTGTATGGAACACATACCGTTCCTTTGCTCCCAAATATCATCAGCTGTCAAATAAATGGTGAGATGGGGTTCGATTCCCCGGCGGTGCATAGGTCCTAATCATTTATTTTTCTTCCTTCTCCAGGCCTCATCAAATCACCACATTTTACAAGCCCAAAATGTGGAGTAGCAAGCACCACTGGTGTATGGAACACGTGCCGTCCTCTTGGGGAGATGATCTTCAAGTAAAGCGGTGAGTGTTGAGATTCACGCTATCAGCAGGTCATCTTATCTTATCATTTTGCTTATGTTTGCCCTCGACCCATACTTAGCTATCGCAGTAAACAAACATGTCTCAGTTCTGTCCGAGCAGTACTGAGACTCACTCTTGATTTAGTTCCGATCTTCCGTGTGAACGCCACAGATCTTCACAGGTTATGGGCCCCGACGCCAAAGATGCCAATGAGAAAAAGCGAACCCTTCCCATCCTTGCAGATGACTCATCCAATTGGGTACACTACTCGGAGATCATTTCGACTCACGCGAAGTCAAAGGGGTTACACCGTCATCTCGCCGGCACTGTGCGCAAACCCGCAGAAATAACCCAAGACGCTGTCGGCGACTGGTATCTAGCCGGTTCAGCCATCACATTGACAGATGACGAGGTTGAAGCACACGAGAAGAAACAGGACGACTACGAGATGAAAGAGTCAAAGCTCCGCGATATCATCTATCAAACCGTCAGTCCCACGCGATTCACCCAAATCAAGGGCGAACCAACATCATGCCGAGTCTGGGAGAAGCTTACGGAGCTCAACGAGAACCGAGGCGATATGGTGCAGCTAAACACCATCACCAGACTACAGCAGATGCGTTGCGGGGATGACGATGACTTGCAGAAACACCTCGCGGAAATGTCGGACCTGAGGGATATACTCACGAAGATGGGGAATCCACTCAGTGACCTACAATTTGGATCATACATTCGAGCTTCCATCCCCGATCACTACCGATCCCTCTTAACCACAATCTCTGCGGCAGCCCGCATGTCCATCCCACCGCGTCAAGTCGACAGCGCGCTCTTGATTCAAGAACTTACAAATGAATACTTGAGCCGTACAGTTGACAAGAAACTCGACGAAGACAATGCGGCGATGTCAGCGGCCAAAAAGGGCGGAGGCAGTGGTAAAGGTGGTAAAAGCGGCGAGAAGCCGAAATGCAAAAATTGTTCCAAAAAGGGTCACACAAAAGCAAATTGCTTCGCACCAGGGGGAGGGAAAGAGGATGAAAAGCCTGATTGGTATGTTAAACAGCAGGAAGCGGCGAAGAAGAACAAGGGAAAGACGGCCGCGACAGCCGACGCTGACGACGTTGCGCTGATCGTAGGTGTACCGGATGAGGACGACCCGTATATGTTCCTCACGGAGGATCATGCAAGCAACTCGGAAAATGTTGCATTGCTGATCACCTCCGATTTCCGCGATGACACCGAGGCTCACGCCACCACCCTGTCCACCGACTGCGACATGATAGTCGACACCGGTGCGACACGCCACTTCTCGCCCAACCGTGCCAACTTCACCAACTTCAAGGAGATTATCCCCGTCCCTATCCACGCCGCAGATGGCCGAAGCTTTAGCGCGACCGGGAAAGGTGATTATAATACGGATCTTCCGATGGGACCAAATCAGAAGCCGACCCGCGCGACGCTACTGAACACATATTACTCACCCCATATGGCCTACACCCTCATCTCCGTCAGCACCCTCGACCGCGCCGGTTATTCCATGCATACGGAGGACGGACACTGCGTCATTAAAGCGCCTAAACCAGCGTGCAAGGTCATTGCAGTTTTCCCGCTCACGCGTGGCCTGTACCGTACTTCCAAATCAGCAATGACCGCACCAATTGCCGAAGGCGGCTACGTCGCATCGCACCAACTCACCATCTTCCAATTCCATAAGCTGATGGGGCATGCGGACCAGAACACCCTCAAACAGGCGGTTAAGGCGGGCACGATTACGGGCATCAAGCTCGACATGTCCTCCGAGCCGCAGTTCTGTGCCGTGTGCGTGCAAGCGAAAGCCGCGCGGCAGCCTCTAGCAAGGACGGCGACCAGCGAACGGCCGACGGGCTACGGCGACAAGGTGGTGGTTGATCTGAAAGGTCCGATGTCTGTCAAGTCACTTGGCGGCGCCCGCTACGCGATGACACCCATGGATTTATCGACACACGAGGAGAAGGGCTACTTCATTCCGCTCAAATCCGACGCGTTCGAAAACTTCCAAAACTACGAAGCCTGGGTGAAAAGACAGCGAGGGGGAGCAGTCGTGAGGATAATGGGCTCGGATAAAGGGGGAGAATTCACCTCGAAATCCTTCAATAAACACTTGGAGATGCAAGGGGCCATACGGCACCTGACTGTCCATGACACCCCCAGCTCCAACGGCATCGCAGAACGAGCCCAGCGAACGCACGTAGAACAAACTCGTGCATTGCTAATCGAAGCCGGGCTTCCGAAGTTCTTGTGGGCCGAGGCCTGGCGGCACTCCATCTGGCTGCGCAATCGATCACCGACGTCTGCCCTACCGAGTCACATTACCCCACACGAAGCGGCAACAAAGAAGAAACCGAACCTTTCAAAGTTGTTGACGTGGGGGGCACCAGTTTGGGTGAAGGTGAAGGGCGCGAAAGATCTTGAGAAACGCGCGACCCTGGTGAATTTCGTTGGCTATGACGAAGAGGCGAAGGGCCTACAGATCTATTGGCCGGGTAAGCGAAGGGTGACAGTGGAAAGGGATGTGTATTTCGATGAAAAAGCGGCCACGGAGCCCGGGACTGCCTCGATTGAGGGGGAGTGGGATGATGACATTCTCGAAAGTCCCGAGCCATCGAGCGCTTCGAAAACACCCCCGAAGAGCGACAAAGCGACAGGGAATGAACAGAATAGAGGACTCACTGATACTGTTGAGCCTCCTGTCCCTGAAAACCTCCGCGCGTCGCCTCCACATGAACCTAACCCCGCGCCAGAAAAGGTCCCGCAGCCTGAGCCTTCCGTCAATGACGAGCCAGCACTACCTCCTCCGCATGCCCGCAAACGCAAGACCGAAGTCGAACGCCTCGGCCAACCCGAACCGAACACGGGGCGAGGTGAACGCACACGAAAAGCACCGGGATTTTACCACGGGCTCAATGCGGCTGCAAACTCGGAATCTTGCACAGAGGATGTTGCGGCAATGTTCCAGATGCTGGAGGAGGAAGAGCCAGATGATCCGGAGCTAGACCTAGAGGCAGAGGACGAAGAGGACCATACATTCGTAGTCGAGTTTGCGATGGTCACCGAGAGCGTGCCTATGAGTTTGCGTCAAGCCATCACTGGCCCTGATGCCAAACATTGGATGCCCGCGGCGCAAGCCGAATTCACCCAGCTTGAAAAACTCAATACCTGGGACATCGTCGAGGCTCCAATGGGCGCAAACATCATTCGCAATCACTATGTACTCACCATCAAGCGGGACGCGCTTAATCAAATCAACAAATATAAGGTCAGACTTGTCGCCGACGGCCGAACTCAGGTATACGGAATCCATTACACCGATACCTATGCCCCCGTTGTACGCCATGCGACCCTACGTGTCCTGCTCACTTTCGGTGCCGTCAACGACTGGGAAATCCATCAAGCGGACGTCAAAAACGCGTATCTCAACGCGCCGATTGATGAAACGATTTACATGCAAATCCCACAAGACTACGAGAAATTCTCTTCTAAACCCCTCCCCTCCGTGTCCTCTGGACGGCGTCTCGTCTGTAAGCTCAACAAGAGCTTGTACGGCACTAAGCAAGGCGGCAGATCGTGGTACCTGAAATTACGCGAGACGTTCATCTCGCTCGGTTACACAGTCTTGCAAGCCGATCAAGCTGTATTCATCAGTCGGGACAAGTCCACAATTGTCGCGGCGGCCACTGACGACTTCACCATCGTCGGAAAGACCCCTGAACATGTCAGCCTTATCAAAGAGCAGCTCAACAAACACTTTGAAGTCGTTGATCTCGGGGAAATAAATTGGCTTCTCGGTATTCATATTCAGAGAGACCGGAAGACGAGAACTATCTCCCTGAGTCAGACGGCCTACATCGAGCAGATTCTAGCTCAAATGGGCTTATCTGACGCGCCTCTGAACTTGACACCAATGGAAGCCGGCGTGGATCTCAGTTACGATTCCCCCGGAGTTTCATCACAGGTTCTCACGCGCAACGAGACGGCTGAATATTGCAAAGGGGTTGGCTTCACCATGTACGGGACAATCACGCACCCGGAGATCACTTACCACGTATCGAATCTTTCCCAATTTATGCAAGAGCCTCGCTCGACGCATTTGAAAGCTCTTCGACGTGTCTTCAAGTACCTCTCGGGCGTGCGCAATCATAGATTGGTTTTAGGCGGATCGGATCTCACGCTAACCGGTTATTCGGACGCTGATTTCTCTCAGCACCTCGACCGTCACTCCATTTCCGGTTACGCGTTTTACCTTGGGACTAGTCTGGTTGATTGGAGCTCAAAGAAGCAACCACTCATCACTCTTTCGAGCACAGAATCTGAATATGTCGCGCTTACTCACGCTTCCAAAAATCTGCTTTGGCTTCGGAAACTTATTGCCGAAATTTCCGTTCCAATCAACAAGCCGACAACTCTGTTCTGCGACAACCAATCAGCTATTGTGCTTACCAAGGATGGTGCATTTCATGCCCGCACCAAGCACATAGACAACCGATTCCATTTCATCCGCCAAACTGTCAATGACCGCGCCGCGACGATCATTTATGTCCCGACCAAGGACATGATTGCCGATATATTCACCAAGTCACTTTCACGTCCCAAATTCGTTCATTTCCGCGAGCTTCTAGGAGTCGAAGAATTCCCCGCTTTGGCGTGAGGGGGAGTGTTGAGATTCACGCTATCAGCAGGTCATCTTATCTTATCATTTTGCTTATGTTTGCCCTCGACCCATACTTAGCTATCGCAGTAAACAAACATGTCTCAGTTCTGTCCGAGCAGTACTGAGACTCACTCTTGATTTAGTTCCGATCTTCCGTGTGAACGCCACAGATCTTCACAGTGAGAGGGGTTTGATTCCCCGGTGCATGTGCGTGGCCTCTTTGAATCCTTTTTTATTCACTAGACTCACCAGTTCAACGGACCTCATGCTGTGGGAATGAGAGCCAGGAAGAGCACCACTGGTGTATGGAACACGTGCTGTTCTCTTGTTGAGACGATCTTCAAGTAAAGTGGTGAGATGGGGCTCGATTCCCCTGCGGTGCATGGAGTCCAATCCTGTGTTTCTCTTTTCCTTCCCCAGACCCAGAAAATGGATGCAACTAAGAAGGTTGAAATCGGAGGTATGAAGCACCGCTGATGGATGGAACACACACCCTCCCTCTGTTTGTGCACTACAAAGCTTGACAGGGGTTCGATTCCTCGGTGGTGCATGAGCTCACAATGTATTCATTTTTTTTGGGGGGAACCTCTGTCAGACTCACAAGATCAGTGAGCCTTAAGAGGTTGAACTGAGAAGCATGAAGCACTAGTGGTGCATGGCCCACATTGATTATGGAGTGCAGGCTTGACATTGATAAGCTGGCTAAGTGATAGGTGGGAAATCCTTCAATTTTACAACACTTAGTCGCCATTACTAGCTATGTCGGAAAAGTAAAATTAGCCTTATAAGCTGACGGCCTGATCGGGCCTTATAAGGTAGCCGGCAGCCCTATCTAACCTTATCCGGCAGCCCATCGGCCTCGCCGGCAGGCTTTCAAGTGTCTCCCTCCCTCAGCTCACATCACAGCCTCGAAGCGATGGGTCCAGGCGATGATTTATAGCCCTACCTGTGCTCCTGACCAGAAAAAGTCACCGTATACGGCTTTTTTAGGTGAGCCTTATAACACGACTGTCAGGTTATAAGGCTCGGAATCCTTACGGCCTGATAAGGACTTATCGGGTCTTATCGGCTTCGGCCGATTTTTCCGACATATAAATAAGTGATTACTCTATCTCAGAGGGTAGGTGTTGAGATCTGGACAGCCAATTAAGAATATAAGTATATGGTAGGGAGTGCAGACAACAGTCACCACAATGGGCTTGTGTCTGGAGGTGCAACACATCTTTAGTTAAAGAACTAGTCAACCATTCTTAAACAGAATTGGAGTGTACTGTATACTGTCCAAAGCAAGGATATATAAAAGCTGTCTAGACTGCAACTATGCAGCACAGAGGGTCACTACTAGGATTCACTCCCTACAGTGGCCAGTATAACGGGTGGCGGACAGATCCCGAACAAAGCCGAAAGGCCGATGACTCATCAGCCCATTCTGGAAGTGGTCCGGCGGGTGATCGGTGAGATCCCACACCTGACAGCTGTCAGAGGGCTTCTATGATCAAGCTTGATCGCAATGTGAAATATCGCTTTGGCCGAAAAGCATGGGAACACATGGTGGAACTGTGTGTAGGGCTGCCCACTGTCCCCGTATTTACGGGTATGATGGGTGCCGTCAACGGGTCGCCGTCCCGGCCCGTTGGCCGAGTTGCCGATGAAGTATGCGGGACGGCAAAATTGCCTTCTGTGCCATCAACATGCGGCCGTCGACGGCTGTCTACAGGTTGGATACATATTGCACTCTTTGTGGTGTCGAAATGCAGGTAAATTACCACTGAGAAATAATAAGAATTTTTCCACATTGTTCACTTGAGAATCATTGAACCAGATATAGTTTGATAGTTGTACGCAGCGGGAATAGAATCAGAGCTATTGCAGTGACAGCAGAATATTAAGGATCGGCATTATCGGACAATGTGGGCTGAAAGTCAATGTTAGCTAAAGAAAGGAAACATCGGAAATATGTCAGACAGTGTTTATTGAAGAACATCACCATCTCCCAGGAAGTCATTACAATGACTTTGTGATAAACACCAGCTTTCCAAAGCCTCTAGACCACCCATGAAGCACCTAGATTGGTATAGCCAGTCAATGTTATACTGCAGTTCAAATTCTTACTACTTTGACTGTATTATACCAATTTGCTGCAACCTAATACTTGGTAGGAACCCTGGACTTGTGTGTTGTATTGAATGGATTTGTGTTGTGTTATTGGTGTTATAGTGATCTCTCAAGGTCATTTTATGGCATTCAGTTTCATATGCAGTTACAGTTGAATGGCTCATAATGCATAAGCTCAGTGGACCCCCAAACCCTATGCATTATGAGCAATATGTGTTGCGACATTCTGTCACACTGTGTGACATCCGTGACACATTTATATTTTTAACCTTCGATGTCCATTTTTCTAATGTGATTGCTTGAAATTTTGCATGGATCTGACCAGGAGGCCAAATACAGAGGTCAGAAGCATACTCTACGCTTGAAAGAAAATTTCAACCAGCAGAAGGTGTCGAGGACCCATTACATAATCATCTTAGAATGTCAATTCTGGGCGAAATGAGAGGAGTATAGCTACATTTCAATTGGAATGGGGAAGTCCTAGCTTTTGGGGTTCAAACCCTCGCTTCACGCTACAAAACTCCCAAATTGTGGTCAAAACCTCTCATTTTCGGGCCTGAAAATCCATAAATTCCAGCCCAAACCCTATGCATTATGTGTCAGGAGGATTTTGCATAAAATCCCCGCCTACTGAGTCGGTGGACACACAAATTCGATGCATTATGAACATTATGCATTATGACCTAATGTGTTATGAGCCATTCAACTGTACATACACAGTGATTTACCGTCTTCCAGGAAAGTGGTGAGACAGGGTTTGATTCCCCAGAGTTGCACAAAGGGATTGCGTGTCTTTTTATCATCTCACCCACTAGATTGAAAATGAGATGCACCTCGTGAGGTGTGAAAGTATGGATATTGAAACAGCCGGGGAATCCGCCGGGGCATCTTACATAATCCCCACGCTCCCGTCAGGCACTCCGGCTACGATCTAGCTTGCTTTGTACACCGGGATAATTCCTGGGAACCGGTGTTCGTTATTTGGACCGTGCCATGTAATGCTACCTACCTACCTACCTGTAATCCATTCGTTCTCACGAGGTTGTGAAGCGTCGCTGGTGTATGGAACGCACACCATCCTCGTATAACGACGAGACATTATTTGAAGCAGGGGGTTCGATTCCCTGCCGGTGCATCCATGGTGTCCAATCCTGTTTTCTCTCACTCCGCCAGCACTCCTGAAACGATGAATCTTACGAGGTTACAATGGGAGCACCGCTGGTGTACGGAATACACACTGTCTTCGCAAATAAAATATAAGGAACTCGAAGCGGTGAGATGGGATATCGGTGCCTAGGCGTAATTCAAGTCCATTTTTATCGCTTCGCCCAAATGCATGGAAAATGAACGTGCATGTTACGAAGCTGGAATGAGGTAGAAAAACCGGTGGTGTATGGAAACGCGCCGTCCCTTTAGTCATTCAGTACTCCAACGGTGAGCGGTGAGACGGGGTTCGATTCCCCGCGAGTGCATCAATGGTTGTTTTGATTGCATTCTTTTCTTGTTTCCCCAAACTTGCGAAATGAGCCCTGCTCACAAGGGCACAATGAGAAGTAGGAAGCACTGCTAGTGTATGGAACACGCACCCTCTTATTGGAGAGGAAAATTTTGAAGCGGTGAGACGGGGTTCAATTCCCCAGTGGTACACTCAGTGTATCTGGCATTCGGGCTTTTTGTTGCTGTTCGGCAAATAACAAGGTGAGAATTGGAGGCAGTAAGAACCGGTGGTGTATGAAACACATACCCTACCTCTTGCCGAAAATGAATCTGAAAGGGTGAGATGGGGTTCGATTCCCCGGCGGTGCATGGCGTCGCCCGACTTTGTATTTTGATCACTTCGGCTAACGGTCTGAAAATCAGATGCACCTTACGATGTTGAATTCAGGGGCGGCAAGCACCGAGAACATATTCGGAACTATCCAATGGCCACTATTCTTCAAACCATATGCATACGACCATCACGCGAATATACCGGTGGAAGATCCTCCTCGGCTTCCCTCGTATCAGAAGTGCTGGTGCCCACCCCGAATGCCTCCGGAATTGGATTTCCACCAGCGGGTCCCATTGGACGCCCGACCCGCAGCCACGGACCCGCTGAATCTAATCCCGGTGAGAGCTGCAGGCCATCCGGTGTTTGCACGAGGACGTTGCTGGCGGTATGCTGCGCGCCGTAGTGATGCGCCGCGGCGGTCTGGTCGCGCTTCATCATTGATGGGGAGTGTGTTAAACTTGACGATGCGTCGGAGCGCATTGACATAGATCTTCCGTCGAACTGTGGACCAAGTGCCTCATGGCTGGGAGATCCTAGAGCACTTTGGGGCGCTGAGCTGAACGATGAGCCGGTTCCTCGGCGAAGGAATGCCGTGTTGGCGTCCACCTGAGATACACGACGGGACTCCTGTATTTCTCTCTCGCTACCCGGAGAAGTGCCTCTCAGCCAGGTGCCATCCTCCTGTGACCCGATACCAGAATTCGATGGCTGTGAAGAGATGTTCGCCATTTGAGGAGTGGCGTAATAATTCCCTGCTGCACTTGGGTGTGGACTCATCGTGTACGCGCGTGGACCTAGTTGAGGTAATGCGCTAGTGAGGGATTCGGCACCATCGGAGAGCACGCTGGGCGACGTAAATTGCGTGGCAGGCGGTGAATTTTGTGTGTGAATGACGCTGGGGGTGGCTGGCACCTTATCCGAACTCGAACTCGTCGTCGGCGTAGGAACAGTTTGTCGGCGGCGGGAGAAGTATCTCCACACTAAGAACACGATAGCCACCAGGGCCAGAAACCCCACAACCGCGCCGACGATTGGCCCCGGGGAAACCGAGGATTTCGACTTGCTGTCCGGAGAAATGCCCGTCGGGAGGATCCCGCTTCCCGTGGAAGATGGTCGCGCAGTGCTCAGACCGCCAGGATTCGGGCCGAGGGCTACGCTCGATAACTGGGCGAATCCGACGGAGAATGGTTCGGCTCGGAGCACCATATACACATTTTTCTATTGCAACCTGTGAGCACTTGATAATGCGAAACAAAAGGATAGTACGTACCAAAAACGCTGCACCGAAAATCCAATTTGGGGCGTTTGCGTTTATGGTGGTGCCGACCTGGAAGATCGCGCCAAAACACTCTGAGCTGCCCGTTGAGATTGGCCCGAGATTCAGATCTACCGACTGGATCGGCCATGAGCGACCTCCGAAAGATACTGCCACATTTAAGTTTGTGCTGCACGCTGTATACCTTCAGCACAGTGCGGCCGGGATGATAGGTACGTACGAAATTGGAAAAAGCCGGATTGAGTGGGGCTTCGGACAGCGCCCGGGACAGCCGCCCAGATGGCGGTGACATCCGTTATGGGGCCCCCGATGAGTCTAGATGCGGGATTGAAAGTGGCTAACGCGGAGGCCCCAGTGGTAATTTGGACTGATTTTCCCTGCACAGTAATAGCTGGCCCATATAGAGAAGAATGAGTCGTTTACATAACGGTTCGTGGGGTGCAGAGTAAACGCACCAGACAGGTGGACCATCCAATAGGTCGGCGCCGATGGACTCTCCGCTGACGGCACGAAATCGATTGCACCGGTATACAAGGTTGCGTTTGAGCCGCCTAAGGTAAACGCGCCGCCATTAGGTTCCTCGTTCTGCACAGCCGTCGTCCCAGCAAAACGCTTCAGCCAGAAAGACATCTCTCCAGATGCTAGCTGATTGCTGGAGAGGAGATTCTGAAAGACGGGGAATCCCGGCGATAAAGTTCCCTGGAACGCGAGACCTAGAATCCCAGACACAGATCCATCGATGAGGTTGGTCGGTAAGCTATATGCGCCCACTGGTCGGACTAATTAGAACCATGGTGTGCAGCAGTAAGACCGGAAATACTCACTGAAGACCTGGGTCGGGAGAAAGTATGGTCCAAGCTGTACCGTATCGGTCATGGCGGTCCCGAAGACGGTCTCTACTCCGTAAGTAATCGAGGTGCCAGTTCCCACAACAGAAGAGGAAGATGCAGCAGGATTGTATAACCGCATGGAAGTCGTGCATCCAATGCATGATGTGTCTGCGACCCACAAGTCCGCTGCTGCTGTATCCACCAGCAAGTTGAATAATTGGCCCCTGAAAGAAAGGATTATCAGAAGAACCGTCGGTGGGTCACGATGGTCAGGCGTACGGCGATCCGATGGAGATGGTGCAGTAGTATGCAACATCAACTCCCTGAGGCAGCTGGTGAGACACGCGAGGCAGGGATAAGAACATGCGTAGGCTGACCTGATCGACCAGAGGGAAGTCCTTTGTACTCGCTCGTCGTTCAATGGAATCAGTTGACGCATCGTCGGGATTATGGAAGGAGTATCGGATCCGGGTCCGCGCTGCATCGGCGACATGGTCATTTGTCGTTAGCGGTCGAGTGGGCGCACGGAATATGGGAATGTGTATGGGATCCATGGCAGACACCCCTGCGAAGAAGAGTGGGAGGAGGAGGATGACAGCCATGAAGCAGGCCATGGGAGAGGACGGACCCAGTGAAGCCTGTAGCACCGGCTAAAAGCCTAAAGGGCGAACAAATCAGTTGTTCCGTGCGGTCTCTATCAAATTCTCAACAGACCTATTTCAAGGTTGACGCCCGGGCTTTGTGCGCTCGTCACCAAGTTTCGCAGGCAGAAAATACGTCAACCGGGGGATCAAGTGTGCTTGGGGAGGCAATTTGAAACCAGCGAGTCATAGAATCACGAGTGGAAGCCCACAGAGTGGTAGGCCAAGATGCTTCAATTTTGGATTGTCACATAGTGATAACGATCTAGACATCTCGCGGTCTGAAAATACGTCGGCTGGGAACTGGCTTTCGGCTGTGAAACAGGCATCGCCAGAATAGCACGCCAGCAGTGGCGAGTCGAGGCTACTAGCGCGTAGAAGATAGAGCATAGCCGAACCCTAGACAGGTAGCACTTGATAGATGTGTTGCTTCCGAGTTCCAGTCCAGGATCTCTTCTCACAGCTTGCAGGCTGCGTCAATCTATCGGAAACGACTAGGAGATCATCTTGAAGTCTGATGAAAAGAAGTCGTGGATAGCAACCAGGCGCTTCTTGCAGCAAGAATCCTCATCGACGTTAGATGCAGAACAGGGATTCAGCAAAGAGGCGGTGCAACGCCACCGTGACCACGTGGCGCCTGCCATAACATTAATTGTCTCGCTGTGCGCTGGCCTGTTAAATTTGGCTAAGATAGGCGTCACCCGGATCCAGCGCCCTTATGTAAGCCACAGCCACAGCACAGCCACCCGCCAAATCTCGAGGGTTGAAAAATTTCCAGTGCAGATTTCGGCTTGCGGAGCCCGGGAGAAATATTTTTGTAACTCCTGATGTCTAATTGAACTGCTCAGGTTATATCAACACCAAGAGGAGGCAAATACCAACATATTGTGTTTTCTTTTCTAATTCAAACCTCGAGGATGGCCACATCTACGCTATTGTGTGTCTGGATAAATACTATATATAAGTTTGGAGCCAATATTTGTGGTGAGGGCTTCACAGAAGTATATTCCGACCAACTACATATGAAACAACACCAATTACTTGCGCTATGTGCACTGTTTGAGCATACCGCGGGACGTCGGAAGCCGCGGACCGGTCACGTGAATGCTTATGTCATCTGCTAAATCTCAGAGGTATTTTTCACAACATCGTCCCAAATGCAGTGGAAAACGGTTTGGAAGCTTTTCAAAGTGGGTTGCCTTTTTTGGAAAGGTCACCTTATAACTGTGCGAGATGAGAATATTAACCAAATCCCCTACATTGAATTGTAGATATGAATAATAGCTACAGTTTGGTGGTCTTATAAATGCAGAAATGTTTTTGTGGAAGGAGGAGAAAGAAATTTGGTGGTGTGATGTTTTCGCTTATATAAGGACGTGCCGGATCGGGATGACGCCTATCTTACTAAATCCGTTAGTTCAAATCCGTTACGAGTGGTTTGAGCTTAAGGACCGGGGTTTAAGCTAACGGGATGCAACTACGAGTGGATCAAGGCTCCTGTATCATTGTCAGTGGGTACGGATCAAGCCTACTACTGGCAGAATCTTATACCTGCTGAAGGCATCTAAGATGACGTACTCTGAGCCAGTATCACACGAATAGTATGCTGAGGAGTCGATATGCAATCACATGGTCTTCAGACACAGACTCTGAGTTAAAGAATCACCTCGATGCAGCCCATATAGGCGGAGCCAGGCTCATGCATCAAGTATCAGATCCGGCGGCCCTATTTCAATTCTATAGTTTCCCTCCCATAAGATAAGAGGCTCAAATGGTTGGATAAATCTATTTAACAACCCCCTTCTGTGGAAAAACTGTGGTACAACCGAATCGGGCCATCCGAGCCAGCTCGGTTCGCACTGCGTGCACTATGAATTCTGGCTCTACGACAGTACACTGTACAGACCTAGCGATTGTACTTTGTCCTAGATAAATGATGGGGATTATATAAGCCGCCGGAACTTTCCGCTGAGCGGTGATTTCGACGTATACTGTAGAGTTTCATTCAGTTCGGACGCGGGTGTGACCTGTGACCCGACCGTCCGAACTTGACTTTTCGGACATCGGCGGACGGGGCCGTGACCACAAAAAAAAAGTTCGGACATCGCCCAAAAAGGCCTGAAAACTCAATTCACACTCAATCTGCCGTGCGCGACGAGGATTGGTATTCGGACTTGAGTGGCAAGGTGCTGCAGCTGTTCCAGCCGCAGAGCGCGCGGCTTGGTCCTGTTTGTCATAGCCAGTAGCACGTGACCCAATCCAGGCTTTTCCCGAGACGTCGACATCGCGAGTGCCCCGAGCCTCGGTGAGCGTCTCCACGTGGTGATCAGAAGGGATTTGAGTGCCCTACGTGCCTTGGCCCGCCTCCGCCATCCTAGCCCACCGCTGCATCCAGCGAGACCCGCTTTTTTCCATGTTCCTTGCACGAGACCCACCACCCGCTTCGCGGAGCCCCAGTCTCTTTTTGCACCCAGTTCTTCCTGCCTTCTGCTCTCGCCATCCTTCTCGTCATTAAAAGACCCAAGACCCCCTTTTTCACCCAAATATGTCCTATGCAACACCCTTTCTCAATGCCTCACCAAACTACGACTTCGACGCGGATTGGGGGATGGAAAACCCGGGGGAGGAGACTATTGACGGAGGGGAGGGTCCTGGAATATTCTGGGAAGGGTCTCCGAGGGTTTTGTCTCGCCGCGAGGGCGAAATTTTAGGTATGTGGGCAGCACGTCTCAAAGTTATGGCTGGCACACAGCACCTGCTGCCCACCATCCCCGTGGCCCTCCCGGAACTGTTTGCTCGTCCGCCCCACCATCGTTACCCTCATCCGTACCCTCTCGACTCCTGTCCTTCCGGCCCACCAGCATCGCCAGCATCGTGCATTATGCTCGGGGAAGGGGCACCCACTCGGGGAGTTCTTCACGAGGCGTCCGCAGCATGTACGAAAATCCTGCGGCTCGCCCATACCCTGGAGCGTCGTACGAACGCAGAACGCCGCCTCTCCCGCAAAAATTGCTCTCGTCGGCCGCTGCCCACTGAAATGCGTGCTGCAGCCCCATCCACAGTGACTGCCGCCGGCGACGACATTCCCTGCGGAGAGGCCACAGCCCGCCCATCTCGACCATCGGCCCTGACTTCGCTTGATCTCGTTGGCTTTCTCTCCGACGTTCCACCACCGCCGCCGACACTTCCCTTGACCTTCCTTATTCCCAATCCGGTACCTCCACACCCAACCCGCATCAATGCCAACGCGGCTACCGAACCACTCCCTCTCCCCACGTTGATAGGGTGTGCATCCGTGCACCCCTGAAATTACTGCTTTTGCATGTTTCCAGCCTTATGGCGGGGAGGCGTAAGACACACAGGGTGCTAGCTACATTCCCGGAACTGAGCACTAAAAGCCGTTAGCAGTGCTGCAAACTAGTGATAAACCAAGGAGACCGAGGATGCCATTGCGGCTTTCATACAAAGCTAGAGATTGCGACTCGGACTCAACCCCACTGGCTAGCCATAGGACTCATCCGGCAAGCTGTACTTTTGTGCAGTAAGCTCGATGTCAATATGGGCACGAGGCAACCAAGGGACATTGGAAGGATAACCAGAAAGCTATTTGATTTGGAACCTACAAAGTGCTACATGTGCCACCAGAATAATAGTATTCGGCTTGCGAGTTGAACTCAAAAGATGTGCCCGCCAATGGAATAATGGCGGAGGGGAGAAATGAACCAGTTATGTCACATGACAATGCTCAAGTCTGCGCCAGTCCGAAGTTACGCCAAATGAAGTCACGCCACAACTGTAAAAAGATATAATGTGCGAGCACGCCACTTGAACTTGGCGGAGAGGCTACGCCACCTGTAATAGACCGGCCCTAAAGCAATCACATGACTTCATCCAAAAGCAGTTGGTGGTCACTGAACTTGGGTGCCAAGAGATAATAAAAGGCTCAGTCAGCCCATCAACTAATCAGACTGCGGAGGACTGCGGACGCTCCTAACCGAGTCTACGCGAGGAGATTGTAAGCAGAGGTGGCTTAAACAGAACTTGCGGGTGATTGGCGGCCACACCATCAAATAATACCCGGGCAGACACCTCTAAGTCTGCCCAACTACCAGGATATATCTCGCTTCAGATCAGTTCATCATTTTGTAAAGACCGCTTATCATTCTCTTAGTTAGTTGGGATCAATCCCTCTCATAGTATAAAAGCCGCATGTAAATTAGTAGTTAGACAGTGAATAACTCCCCCCTTAATGGCACCTAGCTCTTAGCAGCTTATAAGGCCTCTGGTCCTTATCCCGTTTGACGCACACACTCCCTTGGCGTAAGCCTGAGTTGTCCCTCCGTCTTCGGCCCCCGCCACTTTGTTCAGTCGCAAAGCTATTTGTAGCCGCGCTGTTCATACGCCAAAGTCCATTCCTATCGGGGTTGCTGTGTGGCGGAAACCAACTATCGGCGTACGGAACGTCCTTGAGTTGCTCTGCGCCATCGGCATCCATCTTGTTCAGTTGCAGAGCTATTCATAGCCGCGCTGTTCATTGACAATCGTGGTTGATTCAAAACACTGAGGTCGGGACCACGACCTCCCATAAAAAGCCGTTACTGTTTGGGTCTCTGTGTGGTGGAAACCAGCTGGTGGCGTACGGAACGTCATTGAGTTGCTCTGCGCCATCGGAACCCACGCCATTCGGCTTGCGCCACTACTCTGTAGTCGCGCCACACACAAAGGAATTATCTTGAGCTCCAGGAAAAACCTTACCATTTGGCGGAACCATCTCCTGGCGTACGGAACGTCTTGAGTTGCCCCTCCGCCACTTGTAAAATCAGTCAGCTACCCAGCGGTGCTGTCCTTCGCCAAAATCCCAATTTAATTGCGGTTTTGTGCACCACTAGTAGAATATCTACACCTGTTGCCGAAAGGCTGTTAAACCTGTTGAAAGCCCTTCTGAGGACCTTTCCAAAGCAAACCAGTGTCACACTATTGAAATTGACGGTCGATACGCCTGACCTACCCCCTCGAACATAAATACGATAAAGCAGGAGTTGGTTGTTGTTAGTTGTTGGAGTTTGGTGTTGGGTTGAGTTAAGACTGAGGTCTTACTCATTTAGCATTAGATTTCACGGCTGCACGCCACTGCACCGTTTCAACGTCTCGTGATGTCGGCGCCAAAATACCTCCTCCTCGGTCCTTTTCCGACATCGCGATCAGTACACAGGACCACGGCGACGACCACCATACGACCTACGGCGCCATTTCAGACCCCTTCGCACGTGATCTGGCACGCTTCATCCCGTGGAAGCGAGAGCGAGAGCACACGCTAGCTCGGTGCATCTGGATAGATGACTGGGAGCAGCATGTCGGCATTTTCGACCAGATGCCGCCGTTCCTTCGGGCCTACCTCCACACCCTATTCATGCTCTTTCGTCCCGGGATGCACCCTGCACGGGGAGCTTCCATCCCTCCCGGATTTGCACCAGTCTTCAATTTGTTCGGCCACTGGTGGTCTTCATGGAATGCTCTCTCAACACCGTACGGGTCACCAGAGCCGGACAGTCAGCGCCGCTACTACTACCTCATGTACGCCCAGCTTCATGGGAACGCACCGCTCGAAGGACGGGGTCTGGTTCTGGAGTATGCAAGTTCGTTTGTATAGGGAGGAGTTTTTGAATCGGCCGAGGGCGGCCTTCTTTTGGAGGGGGGAACCTGCAGCTGTTCCAGCCGCAGAGCGCGCGGCTTGGTCCTGTTTGTCATAGCCAGTAGCACGTGACCCAATCCAGGCTTTTCCCGAGACGTCGACATCGCGAGTGCCCCGAGCCTCGGTGAGCGTCTCCAGTGCCTGGCGGACAAATGGACGCCGCGCAGATGTGCTCGGCAACCAACGGGGATCCTGGCCAGGCGTACTCCCGTGGCTCGGCAACAATCTGGCGGTTGGACCCAAAACTGCTCAGCGTAAACACCGAGGAGTCGTGGTGAGAGGAGGAACGTGTCGTGAGAATCAACAACGGAAGCAAATTGGCCGATCACGTTAAAAATGGCGGTGTGTGAGAACACCGCGGCTTCCCCGATCAAGCGCGCTTGCGTGCGTGCGAAAATTCGATTTTTTGAGCTATTTCCCGCCAAATTTGTGACTTTTCCTGAAAATTCGTATATCCTCTCGGTGACCTGTGACCAGGCAGAAAAAGTTCGGACTTTTTGGGCCCTGTGACCCGTGACGTCCGAATTGAATGAAACTCTACAGTAAGTACTTTATACGCCCGCTGGGTCGCCCTATTTTCTGCCTCGCTTTTCTGCCTCTCAGTCCTCAGATATTCAGTGACTGTGCTGCCAATGTTCGATTCTCGCTCACGAAAGCCTGGGAGCCGACATCCAGATGAGGAGATGGCAAACCTTATTGCAGCCTGACTCCGCTTTAGGCTTGCTGCATACCGGCGCTAGTTCGAGTCGAGAGTCGAGTTGGAGCCAAGCAAGAGCCTTTGAGGTCAAATCAAAAGTCGATTGGTTGCGCAAAAAATCTTCAAACAATGAGATAACTGCAGTCTGTTTCCAAACTGGTTCACGCTCGCGGTTCGGTTTGAGAAATTCGGATGCAGAGGTTTAAAAATAGAAGACATGGTTTGGGGTTGCAAAATAGAAAAACTTGTCCAACAACCCGGTTGTTGC
Source organism: Mycena vulgaris (assembly GCA_029204335.1). Classification (NCBI taxonomy): domain Eukaryota; kingdom Fungi; phylum Basidiomycota; class Agaricomycetes; order Agaricales; family Mycenaceae; genus Mycena; species Mycena vulgaris. Next base: position 752,709 of record JARGYA010000024.1, read on the forward strand.
CAACAAGGGGAGTTGTTAAATAGATTTATCCCAAATGGTTCTTGCAGAGAGATCAAACAAAAATATCAAGATTTCGGCAAAAGCCGCATCCAGATCACGGTAATCATGATCCATCATGATCCGTTAGATCCCTGCATTTTCGTTTTGCTCTTTCGCTTTACACCTTGATCCCGTCTTCGAAGGAGATGGATGACGCTTACCCATCTCATGCTCATCCGCGCTCAGTTTGTATCCCATGAGACAGACCGCGGAATCCTCACTGCCGGCCTTCGCTGAGCCAGCAGTAATGGCATGAAATGCTCAATGATGATGCTCCTGCCGCCATGTATCCCTTCACGTCTGCAGCATCTGTCTGTGGCTATTTCGCTTTGGACTTCACGAAAGCTGTTTCTCTCCTGTGTCGAAGCTCGGAAGAATGTAAACGCATGGGCGCACCGCCCTCTCCATACTTCAAATAGACGTAAGCTGTACACCCAACTCCTAGCCTGTATAAATACGGTTCTTCTGCCTACAGCCTTCGAATCGACCCTATCCCCCATGTTCGTACCATTCCTCACGCCGTGCCCCAAGTCATCCTCGCGCTTGTCTCGGCGGAGAGGTGGAGGGAAAAGTGGTGGCTCGACTTCAAGCAGTGCGGGAAAGGGTGGTAGCTCGAGCTCGAGCTCGAGCGCCGGAAAGGGCAGCAGCTCCACTGGCGGGAAGAGCACCGGATCTACCGGTTCCAGTAGTTCCAGCACCGGAAAGTCTGGGACGGGGTCCTCCACCAGTGGCAAAGGGATCTCGTCGACGTCCAGCAAAAAAACCCCGATCTCGAACCAGGGGACCGGGAGGACGATCACCGGTTATAACAAGGGAGGTGGCAAGTTGAGTACGATCCCTTCTGGTCAGCTTTTCTCTGGGAGGAGCCAAGGTACGTAGTCGGCTTTATACGGACGACGTCCCCACTGACGGGTCGGTGCAGGCGGTGCGACGCGCAATCAGGTGTGGGGGAGTCGGTGAGTCGGGCTTTCAGCATCGGGACCTGGCTATCTAACTCTGGCCATAGAGCGTACGGCAGTGGATATCCAGGAACGTACACCCGAGGCGTCTCTGGCCGAGACTTTCCGTTCTACTTTTGGCCGCTAGCGTGGGGGACCGGCCTGGGGTATGGCGCTAACACAGCGTATCTGCACTCAGACGAGGTATGTATAGTGCTTAGCTTATTCCTGGTGCGCCTAATAACCATGCCACAGTACGGCCAGCCAAACAACAGTTCCCGGCCGGGCGGTGCGATGGCCACCGCAGTCTTCCAGTCTAACTCTACCGGCACGACGTTCAGGGTCAGCGCAGACAACGACACCGTCACGGACCTCTTGGCGGACATCGCCGCGAACTGCTCCGCATTCCTCGTGCCATCGAGCGTCAATGCCACCCGCCCCACGCCATTCAATCTCAGCGCCCCCGACGCGCAGAAGCCGGAGCAGGTGGTGCAGTACTACCGCGCGAGCTCCGTCGCACTCAGCCTCGACGGCTACAACAACACCGCCGTGTTCATGGCGGAGAACTCCACTGCGGACACGCCCCTGCCCACAGGAATCGACACCACTCTTCTTGAGTGTTTGAACACGACGATTGGACTAGCGGTTCCGCTCGTCGACGGCGCACCATCCGCGCTGTCCGTCCCGAGTTTCGGGCTCCTTGCGATCGTATTCCTGATGTTGCGCACCCTTCTATGACACCGACGATGTTATCTTCTTGCTCCCCGCTGGTGCCATCTTTTACATTATCACGCCAGTTCCCACGTATTTTAAGATATCTATACATCCTACACATGAAACTCCTCGTCGCTCACGTAGCTTTTGTGCCTATATGTAGCAGAGAAAGATTGCCGATATCCGTAGCTGCATCAGGAGAATGGATCAAGCGTTGAGACAGACGAAGCCATTGGTCCGACTTTGGAGGAGCATCTATACATGGGTCGAATCCATAGTGTGTGATAAAAGATAGTTAATTAAATCCGGGGTTAAAATTCAGTTACTACATTGTGGCAACTTAGATGGATGAGCGGGGAACGAATGAAAGAGCTCGTCACCTGCGGAGCTGCGACCGGAAATTAGCAAAGTAAAAGTACAACATCAGGTTTGGACTCACGCAATAAGCCAGGTGGTGCCCTGCATGGAGGTTTCACTGGGAGGGTTGAGAACTGCGGGAAATGGAGCAAAGGAAAGGTGTACATGTAGTAGGGCCGGGCGACCAGACCCGTGGACCCAGCGATCCCCGCGCCGAAGGACACCAATATTCCTACCCCGTCGCCCGCGATGATGACAATGGGGGACCGGGTGACCTGCCCACAGCGGTGGAGGAAGAACCCTTGCGCCAGCGCGGTGATAAATGTCTGTGGTGGCTCGTCAGTCCATGGATACATGATCCGTGTAAGTACTGTGGACTTGCCGTCCATGCGGGTTCGTATCTGTTCATTTGTGATTATTGCGAGAGGTAATAGGTGTAGGGGAACGTACATCAGAGTCCACCCGTAGCGGTTCCAGTGATCAATGCGCCCATAGCCGGTTACGAAGGTGTCGTACATGATGGAGCTGGCAGCCTTCGTAAGGGGTTTCCACGATGGCGTGCGGGGTGCGGGGGGCTCACAAATCTGTCACGGATTGCAGGGCGCTGGCGGCGAACATTGCGGTGACGAATGTCTTCATCAGCAAGGGATCCTTTCCATGGTCCTTCAGTGGCGGTTAATGAGTCGCCAGCGTCTGTCTTGTGGAAACGGTGCTGACCTCGAAATATTTCCACATTTGCAGAGCTGCAGATAAATGCGGTCATCACACAGCAGATCGGAGGATAGAATTCATTATACGTACTCAGGACGCCCGTCATGAACATCTGTGCCGCCAGACTGCGTAGGGGTTAGCCTTCGGTCGTGGAAGACTTCGAGGCTCAGCTCACCCGCATAGAAATGATCCCAGGTTTATGTTAAAGAGGTGCTGGTCGGCAATGCCCTGGAGTACAGGAGCAGCGGTGGCCATGGTCAAGGTAGAGAGAGAGGAGAAAAACGGGTCCCCAACTTCGGTCCGAGCCATGTTATAAGTGTCGGCGGGTGTCACCTAGGATAGTTGTCAACTCGAGCGGCTGCGCGATCATAGCCATAAGTATTTCAACAGCGCCGCACTCGGTGAAGATCGTTGAACGGAGCTTGTTCCTTGAGTCAAAGTGCCAGGAAAGCGCGGATTTCAAGATCCCCAGCTGGAGCTGGCTAGAGCATGATAATGGAGTAGAAGAGAAACAAGGAGTTGGCGTTCTTTGGCACGATCACGGCCACGTGAACAGCCAAACACGACCATCCCGACTCAAACCTGGGTCGTATCTTGACCCCCGGGCACGTCCGCTTTCCTCCGAGTGCCATAAAAGACATGATCATGATCCCTCGTGCAACTGGGGCATACATATATTTAATATTATTATTTCATCATTTTCCTTCCAGATTATTCATCTCCACGGGGTTCCGAGCCTTGTGGTTGCGTAGAGGCCCGGCCTCTCTTAACGTCACTAATTGGATTTCTGACTACGTTTGAGCGAGGCGCGCGCATCTTGTGCGAACCGGAGTCCTGGAAAACTCGAAAACGCTAGATCAAACAATTCCATCGCGCAGAAGAGAAGAGGTCTCGTTGGCATTTTCATGATTTCCGTTGCTCACTTGAAACTGCATACCGTCCTGCCGTGTGGACTCAATGGGGTTCAGTCCCCTCATACGCCAAGGGAATGCTCACTATCTTCGGGGCGATGACAGTATTATCCCATCATTGATTGCCGCAGTCCACAAGATTGCCTAACATTGCCCGGCTGAATAAATTATCTTACAACTCAGAGGGTACTGCTGTCCGCTGCTGTTGAATGCATCGATTGATAGCGCCTCGTAGATTGGAGGTATCTCAAATTATAGGAGCATAAACGTCAAGACTCGAGGTTCGGGTTGCCATAGGTTGCCATCGAAATGATCAACAGGTGGGCATCGCAATCTGTGTTCCTCCGGAAGAGCCTAGCCTCCACTCCCTCGTGATTCACAAGTTCAAAATACACCTCGGCCGATCTGCAGTCGGCATGTCGCATACTCCAATAAGACACTGGCCATGAAGTTCTGAAAATGCTGGTTGAGGCTCGTTGTCCCACCTGCCTATGTTCGCATTACAGTCCTAATGGTACTGCGAGGGTTGTACTCTATAAAGGTCTTCCTTTTACAGCTCTTTGCACATCTAATGGCACCAGATCAAATTTGATCTGCCCGCTTGCCGGCGCCGCCGCTCACTCAATTCTTCATGAATTGGGCTCATTTCAAGTGCGTTGTAAAGCGCTTAAGCAGGGCTTTCGATACATACTATACCCGGTAGATAGAATCAAAAATTCAGATCGTCAAAATTGTCCCTGTTTGTTTTCAGCCTGAACTTCAATGTCCTGTTGCTCTGTCAATTCCTATTCAATTTAGATGGCGCTGGGGCCATTTGGAAGTTGGGATTTAGGCATATCCTATGGGCTCATCTCATCTTGAGAAACTTGCCAAATTTGGATTCTCCGATACATTGTGGATATTGGTGACTAAATGTCTATGCCCAGGCATTGAAACGTGTTTCGACAAAATCCGCTGGGTCAATCACGGCTGCCACGTCTCCTCTTTTAAAAACATCTGGATTCAAGTGAATGCGACCAGAACCGACGGAGATATGGCTCTCGGGAGTTCTGGTTCAAATGGGTCAGCCCAAAATCTGGACGATTCAAATTTTACATTCTATGGACCAATAATAGTATGGATCGAAAGCCCTGCTTAAGCGCTTTACAACACACCCAAAATCTGCACAAGCCGTGCAGAATTCAATGAGCGGCGGTGCCGGCAAGCGGGCAGATCAAATTTGCTGTTGTTCATCAAATTTGATCTGGTGCCATTAGATATGAAAAGAGCTGTAAATGCTGTAACAGTGGACCGAGGAATACGGCCGCCGAGAGTGATATTTTAACATGGGTCAAACACTCTCGATGTGCAAAGTTATTATAACAATCCGCCCACGCATTGCTGTTGGCTGGATACCGATACTTCGCGGCATGCAGCTCGTCAAGCAGACTGATTTCACCGTGCTGTCGGGCGGAAGAGTGCGGGTCGGCTATCCTAATCGAGGTCGACTCGCGAATCTCTACATTAATTCCTCGGTCATCGAGGGCAGCCCGGTCTACCACGGTCGTTTGATCATCAGGATTACCTTGCCGGGGCCTCGGACTGATGGCACCCCCTCCCGTGTATCTTCCCATCCTGTGTTACAGCTCGAGAGAAACGCAAGAAATATAGAAACCTACTAGGATGTCGGGGGGTAATATGGAGACAAAACATGACCGGCCCGGAGACGCTCAGCTCGAGACCGAAGATTTTTCACAGTATGCCAGTGAAGCGCCGAAAACCAGCACCGCTTCGAAGTAACTGGGAGTCGCAGAAGCCGGAAATACATTCAATTGGAAAGAAAACCTTCAGGGTTTCAACATAACTTAATATGATGGTCACAGATTGCCAAGAGGAGTGTCATCGCTGGATTCTTTCGGTGTATGGGAGGACGGAACTGAACACCATCAAACTGGCTCGCCATAGTAAGAACCTCCCAACAAGGGGGCCGAGGTCTGATCGACTGCACAAGAAGCCTTCTTCCTGATCCTCCAAGGGAGATCTACCCGCACATCAGCAGTCGGCGTTCGTAAATGCTCCTCCCGAGCACTTTAGGTTTAAATATGGGGATGCATTAATTATCAAAAACCCACTCGTATGTTCTCTGTCCTGCGCTCATTTTCCATCGACGCTGCGGTCCTTGCCCCCGGACACCCATATGCAGTGAAGCCATCCCCCGGCGCAAGCACCATCCACTTCTTCGAGTTCAGAGGGATTGGTCCCCCTTCCCCAGATTTAGGGCGCCCAGGAGATGTCTACGTTGACATTTTTATTGTCCATTCTGTGAAATCTTAGTGCCCACTTTAAGAGGTGTTTTCGTCCGCGCAGCCAACCATAGATGTCCGTACAAGCTTACTATCCTGTCCCTGGCATATATGTATATTACACCCTGGAATCCCTCAGTTCATGCCCCTGTGCCTAGCATTTGATGCCCTCCTGTCAAGCCTTTTCTGCCCGCCCAATTTCCTTTTTGGGTCCCTCCATCAAACTCTTTCAGTCCCATCTTCACGGTTCTCCACAACCACTGGGCCAATTGCCTCCATCTCTCCTCTGATCACGATTGCATATACTTCAAGTATTCAGAAAAATTATTGGCTAAGGCCAATATCTCTAATTGCCCCCACTGTACCAAATATATCACTGACCCATGTGGGAATTGAACGCATATGCCGACAGGAGCCAAGAATCATCTCGTCTTATTCCGGTGTGGGTGCTTGTGTGTCCTTTTCTTCTTTCTTCTTTACCACCACCATTGCGCACTACATACATAGCTAAACCACATTATACATCGATTTTTCTGCATACCACTCCCCAGTTGCTCCTCTACAGTCTCTGTACCGGTGTGCTAGGCCCTGGTAGTGAGTATCCTCATCCTCTGTGTCTTTCTCTTGGGGTGGTGCACAACTGTAGTGTCCCAGCCCGGCTGTGCACACTACAGGGCAGCGTCATTCCCCGACCTGTCCTAGAAATGTCGGGATAAATGACATCATTCATTTGCGTCAAGTTGGACCTCATGCTAACATGTCTACGGCAGTGTTGTCCCAGGTCTTCGACACCTGGAGGATCCGAGCAAGCGAAGCGTGGGGGACTTGCCCCCATATTTCTGTCAGAATTTCGGGTGCAAGCTGCGATATTGGAGTGTCAAATGGAGGTAGCATCTGGGGGGAACATTCAGAGCTTTGTTATCGAGTAGCAGATGGAATATACCTGATTCTGCATCCTGGCTGTGGGCGTCAGGAGCACTCTGAGGACGAAACACGAACAAATAGGCCATGGCTATAAGGTGTACGCGCAAACAGGAGCTTCGACAGTTTTGACTGCGTGAGGGGCAAATTCAGAGCAGCTTTTATCTAGAGGCTCAAGGTCCATTCATTCCCTCGTGGTACGCCAGGTTTTATGTTGATAGACGCAGATGCGGGCGTAAATGATGTGAATTCCGTTCAAAATACTCATGTAACCCATCGTATAGAGGATAGAGCTATGGTGGAGGGGGGGATCTAATTTTCCTGGATCAAGAATGGCTCGGACTAGTCCCAGATTGAGACTTTAGGAGATTCCTTCCACAGGAAAGGAACACCATGAACATGGGGCACACCGAACAAGTCGCGGGACCGATTGGGAATCACACGGGACCAAAAGGGGAAGTCCGGGGACATTATTCAGTTTTGCTTTAATGTTATTATTTCATCATTTTTCTTCCAGATTATTCATCTGCACGGATGCGAAATAGGGGCCCGAGCCTTCTGATTGCGTAGAGGCCCGGCCTCTCTTAACGTCAATAATTGAATGTCTGACTGCGTTTGAGCGAGGCGCGCGCATTTGTGCGAACCGGAGTTCTGGAGAACTCGAAAACGCTAGATTAAACAATTCAATCGCGCAGAAGAGAAGAAGTCTCGTTGGTATTTCCATGATTTCCGTTGCTCATTTGAAACTACTACCGTGAACTCAATGGGCTTCAAGGTCTCCTCATACGCCAAGGGGATGCTTAATATCTTCGGGGCGATGACAGTTTTATCCCATCATTGATTGCCGCAGCCCACAAGATTGCCTAAGATTGCGACAATAGGCTCAAAGGCTAGGTCCGGCGCCGGACAAAAGTTTGGGTTTTTCACCCTCAAACCCAGGTCCAGAACGGACAAAAATGGGAGGGGCGAACGCCCAACGGTAGGTCTCTGCCGGACAAAAATCGGGGACTTGGCGAAGATTCTTTGGGGCCAAATTGTGCGTGAGTCGATTTTTCAAGAAATCGAGCTTAAATAGTGGGATCGGCTGGGAACAGCGTGAAAATGCAGCTGCGGAGAAAATTTGAACGTTTTTCGGCCCATGGGAGCACATAATTACCATTTTGGGATGATTATGTCAGCAAAGGATAGGCGCTGTGCGGTGCTGTCCAGACAAAAACTTGCCATAAGCAACGAAAATTTGTCCGGACAAAAATCGAAGGATCCAAGAATTCCGGACCTAGCCTCGGTGGGATTGTCAGGGGTCCTAAGATTGCCCGACTGAATAAATTATCTTACAACTCAGAGGGTGGCGCGAATTTTGTGCGAACAGGACTCCTGGAGAACGAAAACGCTAGATCAAACAATTCCATCGCGCAGAAGAGAAGAGGTCTCGTTGGCATTTTCATGATTTCCGTTGCTCACCAGAAACTGCCTACCGTCCTGCCGTGTGGACTCAATGGGGCTCAAGGTCACCTTATACGCTAAGGGGATACTTAATACCTTCGGGGCGATGACAGTTTTATCCCATCATTGATCGCCGCAGCCCACAAGATTGCCTAAGATTGCTCGGCTGAATAAATTGTCTTACAACTCAGGTGCTGCTGTCCGCTGCTGTGGAATGCATCGATTAATAGTGCCTCACAGATTAGAGGTATCCCAAATTATAGGAGCATAGACGTTAAGACTCGAGATTCGGGTTGCCATAGGTTGCCATCGAAATGATCAACAGGTGGGCATCCTAATCTGCGTTCCTCCGGAAGAGCCTCCATTCTTTCGTGATGCAGAAGTTCAAAACACACCTCGGCGGAGCTGCAGTCGGCGTCCTGCATACTCCAATAAGACGCTGGAGTTCTGGAAATGCTGATTAAGGCTCGTTATCCAACCGGCCTATCGCAGTCCTAGTTACTGCGATGGTGTATTCCATAAAACTCCTTCTTTTAAAATGTTTTGCCAGTGAACCGAGGAATGCGGACACCGAAAGTGATATTTTCACGTGAATCACACGCTCTCTATGTGCAGAGTTATTATAAAAATCTGCCCACGCATTGCTGTTGGCTGGATACCGAGACTTCGCGGCGTGCAGCTCGTCAAGCGGACTGATTTCACCGTGCTGTCGGGCGGAAGAGTACGTCTCGGCTATCCTAATTCCCACTCGAGGTCGACTCGCGAATCTCTACATCAACTCCTCGATCATCGAGGGCACCCCGGTCTACCACGGTCGTTTGATCATCAGGATTACCTTGCCGGGGCCTCGGACTGATGGCACCCCCTCCCGTGTATCTTCCCATCCTGTGTTACAGCTCGAGAGGAACGCAAACAATATAGAAACCTACTAGGATGTCGGGGGGTAATATGGAGACAAAACATGACCGGCCCGGAGACGCTCAGCTAGAGACCGAAGATTTTTCACAGTATGCCAGTGAAGCGCCGCAAACCAGCACCGCTTCGAAGTAACTGGGAGTCGCAGAAGCTTGAAATACATTCAATTGGAAAGATAACCCCCAGGGTTTCAACAAAACTTAATATGATGGTCACAGATTGCCAAGAGGAGTGTCATCACTGGACTCTTTCGGTGTAGGGGAGGACGGAACTGAACACCATCAAACTGGCTCGCCATAGTAAGAACCTCTCAACAAGGGGGCCGAGGTCTGATCGACTGTACAAGAAGCCTTCTTCCCGATCCTCCAAGGGAGATCCACCCGCACATCAGCAGTCGGCGTTCCGAAGTAAATGCTCCTCCCGAGCACTTTAGGTTTAAATACGGGGATGCATTAATTATCAAAAACCCACTCGTATGTTCTCTGTCCTGCGCTCATTTTCCATCGACGCTGCGGTCCTTGCCCCCGGACACCCATATGCAGTGAAGCCATCCCCCGGCACAAGCACCATCCACTTCTTCGAGTTCAGAGGGATTGGTCCCCCTTCCCCAGATTTAGGTCGCCCAGGAGATGTCTACGTTGACATAAATCCACCGCTACGCGCCTTGTACTGGCGGGAGCGTGACGTTGTGCGTGGATCCGGCGCTGGTCAGTGGAGGAGGTGGACCGCGCTCCTTCTCAATAAAGTCCCGCTCTACAAGTATCTCGTGTCACACCCGTGGGCTCGAAGTCGAGAAGCGTCCGACCTATATCTTTGGGTCGATCCCGCCGGCGTGAAATGGAGTTCGAAGGACGAACTCTGTGCTAGTCGAGTGCAGATGATTCAAAGCAATATTGCAACGTTCGCTCCAGGTTCAACTCCCGATGTCGACGCCCTCGTGTCCGAAGTCTTGCACCGGATGCTTGAGCGAGAGACGACTGTCCTCGATTCCTCCCGCGGTGGCTCTCGGACCAGCAGCACATTCACACCACATCCGATGCTGCCACGGCCACTTGACGAACAAATTCACAGGGCCGGCTCCTCATCGCAACATTTTCAGCATATTTCACCCCTTCCAGAACCTGCTGCTGGCCTGCTACCTATTGAGGCCCAGAGATACAGCAACCGATATACCCGACAGCAAACGCCGTCTGAACTGTTCCCTTCCCGTCCCCATCTCCGTCCCCATGCCAATTCCCCGGACGGATCACATTCCATATTCGCGGGTCAAGCCCCTTCTCCGTCTATGCCATTGATGGAGCGTAAGTTTCAGAGTCCACTTGCCCGCTGTCTTCGACTGACGGCGAGTCGCAGGCAGTTCTTTCACCCCCAATGAAGAAGATTTCCGCCGCACTGACATCGGTGTGTCCGTTCCGCCTCATATCCGTCCCTTCCATTTATTCAGTATCGAGCCCTGGAGCAAATGCGACAAGCACAAGATGCTGAGAGGAGATCCAAACAAAGTGAGAGCATATTAAGAATATCCCAGCAGCCATTCAGGAATTAACGGCATCCCTTCAGAATTGAGAGAAAAAAATCGGGAGCTTACGCGGTGTCAGTATGTTCTCCTCTCCAGCCGACCTCGTCCTAAAATCTGCGCATCAGTGAGGGACAAGGAGAAAGATGTTATTCGCAGTCCGTCGCTTTTCAATGTTCCGAATCCACTGTTTGATTTGCCTTAGTTTCCTATACGTACCAGAAGCGGGAGCAGGATCTGGTGGCCGGTTGGTGGATTCAATTCATGGATCCAGGACCAACGTTTGATCCAAAGAACCTTTATTTTTTAGCACTGGCTGCCGCCCAGCAGCGGTCTTCTGCAGAGCTGGAACAAATGCGCGCTGGTCAGACTTTCCCTTTTGCTCCATCGCATGATTTATATTTACAAATTGTGAACAGCGGTCCACGCCATGCGAAGGCAGGCTGAAGCAGCCCAGGAGCAGACTCGAGTCGCCGGTGCGTTTTCTAGGCTTGATATCGCTTCTGCTGTGGTATTGATTTTGCGCGTAGTCGCTCAAGTCCAGCGGTCAGAGGAAGGAAAGTTTCCACGCATGCCGCATCTTGGCCGTCCTGATTTGGCTTTCAGAGTTGGCCGCCGCTCAGAGGGAGATCAAAGATCTGGAATTGCGTGAGTCATTATATCCTTGGAGAGATGCTCGACTTAAGTACGCGGGGTAGATATGGCGTTCAAGGGTCGTCCCTGAAAACACGTTTCTTCCCATATTGCGCGATGTAAGATGCAGAGTTGACGAGCCCTAAGTGTGTATTATAGGAAGTTACGGTCAATTAGGCCAGGCGCCGAGCAGAGTGTATTAATTATTGAAATTTATGAGATCGCGATTCTTCCGTGGTGGACCCGGCTACCGCCGAAAGTCGGAACTCGGGTGGCTGTGCACCGTCCGATCAATGACGGGAGTAATTCCTTGCTTGCCCCAAGGGGCGTCAAGGATCCAGATCGGCCACACATCAGTTGTCGCGTGGCAATGGTTGCCGAAGCGCCACGTGTTCTCGCCTTTCGCTGTTTTGAACCGTTGACATTTCACAGCTGCCCAAACGAGGGCTCGAAAAGGTGGTGCTTAGGTAGATTTAAGTACAGGAAGCTACATGAAATATTTAGATGAATGTTTGCTATGGATCGACCACAATGTCAGCACAATGACGTCAAGCTCAGTACCTCTTGGGCAGCTTGTGGGCAGCTCTAATGGAGTCTATGGGGGTTGTAGAGACGCAATGGCAGCCCCAGGGATGAATTCGACGCATAGGAAAGCCAGCTGGTTGAGTGGGACGCATCGCGCAGTAGGAGAGATTGCTCGGAGCTACTTCCAAATCTGGGGGGGGGGGTGCTGTCACGTGTGTTCATCAGTGTGGCAGATAACGATTGTTGACACCTTGGCTTGCCCCGGGTTTGCCTTCGACAGATACAATCACCTTGGTCCCGTCTGCTGCGTCAATGAGTAGAAATAGCGAAAGGTTAGTGACATTGAGGTCTCTCAAGCTCACATCTTCATCCTTACCCAGTTCGCAGGAACGATATCTCGTCCGTTCCCCAAGTGCAAGTTGCCGTCTACATGGTCGCAACTCGGCGTTTTTTATATCATCCTCACGCTATATTTGTCAAGTCTTGCAAGTCTCATGGAGGAACAGGTGTCCGTTCTACGGCGGGTGGACCAGAGGCTAAGCCCGGGAGGTGGGTGTCGCTCGAGGACTCGTTAGCGTTTCCCGATGTACCGGCTTATTGTTTATATGACTCCAAGACCTCTCCAAGCAGTCGCTGCCTGAAGTTCCGGTAACGAGTAGCAGCGCTTTGAACGTCCTGCTGAGATCCGCTCTCAGGGACACCATCCAGCCGCAGGTGGATCGATGGCGCAGCGCGCTTCTGGTGTTTGTGAGTACTCCATATCTTCCTCAGGTCCCCACTGATCCTGGAGTCCCTGAGGCTCCACTCGGCTGTTGTTTACGGGCCTACCATAGTCGTTACTTAGCGGCACTTTGGTGGCACTTCGAAACATTGTCACTTCGCCTTGTCGCGCCGATGTCCTGAGGGTACCTCCACAGTCGGGATGTGATGCCAATGAGATGCTTGTAACCATGGCATTTGGCTGGTCTGATGGGCTGTAGACTGTCTGGCACAACAGGCTTGACCAATGGAGCCGTATTCTTCCAAAGTGACGAGTGCCGCTAAGTGCCGCTAAGTAAACGACAGCCGAATGGAGCCTGAAGCGGGGTCGATTTTCAGCCATCGTCACTTCATTCTTTGTACAATCTCTCTCCACTCTACAAGAAGACCAGACGGTTCGAATGAACGAGCTCTTGGCCAATTTAACGGATATCATCACCGCTATAAGCGGTGTGCCGCCTACATGTCCCTCATCCATTCATCTTCCATCCAGACTCGTCGGATGTGAGACTCAACGCATTGTGGTCGCTTTCTCTGATTCTAAGCGTATTTTACCGTACTTCTACATCACAACAACACTCAATTTATTTCCACAGTTGTCAATTGCTGCCCTAGCTGTCGCATGCCGCGCCTTCCTGAATATGGTTGGCTGGTCGCGATTCACCAAAGCCTCAGAGAAACTGATCGACATTCGCACGCGTTGGGCCTCATTCCTGGGTCCCACGATAGAGCTTCTGCTGCAGCTTCTCGTTGTGCCAGTTCTGTTACTCATCGCAGGGCTCCTCGACTCTCTGTTCTCCAGCGTTCTGCAACTTTCTCCCGCGCCAATTTCCATCCTGTTCACATCCGGTATCTCGCTGCTGCTCATGTCTGCGGTGGTCATCCTCCTGTGCTGTACTCTGGCTCACGGAGTCTCAACCCTTCTGCCTCGCCGGTCCGGTCAACTATAAGCCCATCTCACGAGCTGCCCAAGTGTCACTTTGCACGATCCTGACATCCCCACCACGCTGTCGGAGAAGGCCCCATCGACTTACCACGAGGTCGTACAAGCCACTCAGAGCGACGACACCCTCAATCAGGCATCTGGTGCACTGTATAACATCACCCAATCGAGCGCTGTTTGGCCGCGATATGGGGGTCGCAATTTAGGGTTGCTAGATCAAGAGTGTGCGACCTTTCTACATCTTCTCTCTCCCGAGGCCAGCCCCTGAAGTAATCGAACAGCAGTCGTAGGTGATTTCCCGAATACAGGAATGTAAGTACCGACTTCATTTCCATTTTATGGGGCAGTTCTCCCGGGCGTCGAGATGGGCAGCTCATTGGAGATTTTCGTGGACCTCTGCCTCTGTCCTCTGCCGGCATCTGACAACGACACGGGACAGCAAGACTTCCCCACTGCTCGGACGACCTCGAGGCCGGCATCATTAACACCCAGCCCTTCCGTACGTCCCATTTTTTTAACCCCTGTTTCTCGTCTATTGAATTCCGATTCAGGGGAGTGCAGTGATTGGTTGGCTCAATCGCTACGACCAGCACACGCTCCGCTGGCCAGCGATGACCATCAGCTTCTTATAATCGTCCCACTGCTTCGGTGGAGTATATTTGGCCAGCGCAACGCCGCTGCCTCTTATGCTCGCGACTCCCTCCCCCGTTCTTGATCGGAGTTATGGCCAGCGCAAATGGTGCAGCTTATCCCTGATGTAGGCCCACGTAGCAAATTTGGCATCCATGTGCTAAGGCCACTCGCGTAAGGAATAGCACTGGTGGTTTTTTAGCGCGTACCCCTGATATGACGACGCAGGGAAATGACCTTCTTTACGACTTTGAGCCATTCATCATCGTACGCTGGATGCAATGCGCAAACGAATACGATGGAATGAACCTCGAGACTTCACGATCGGCTTGAAATAAATCACTGGTAAGATGTTGCCTTTGGTGAGTCAGATTTAAAAAATATTACACTTGCTAGAATAACATGCTAACACATGCCTACGAACCAGAAATACGTGGCAAATACTTCCCTTCCATGTTCGGGAGGCAGAAGACTATCGATCAACGTACCCTGCTGAGTTCAGCAGGACGTAAGTCCGCCCCCTGTCTTCTCATCCAATTAGAGTCCAGCGAGGATCCTGAAGGCGACGCTGACGTTCGAAGGGCCCACCTTTTGACGTGAGCGCTGCCGGCAAGCACAGTTTATCTCCTTGATCATCGTCATTTAACTCTACTCGCTCAAACACAACCCGACTCTTACTCCGGCCATAGCCACTGACCTCACATCGGTGCTCTGCAATTATCGCGAACGGAATTGAAACACCAATTAACGAAGCCTCAATCATCGCACCTCAACTCACGAGCCAGATGCTGCGACATATAATATATGGTGCGTGGAATTGTTCCGCGGAGGACCCTAGGAAACAACTTGATTAACAGAATTCTCCTGGTCCGATCTCGTCGTTTGGGTATTTTGTTCCTCTGACCTGTTTAATATAAGTGTCGGTTCTTTTGGGTTGTCTTCTAATGTCGGTCTCCACGTCTAGCTTACCATGCGGGACTGGCATATCCAGACTTGTCCTAGACCACCTCGGCGATGAAGTACAGGCTCGAATTATGGGAGGCGAATGCCATACAAAGAAGAAAACCTGATAGATCTGGGAGATCTCCTACGAAATTTAGCAACAAGAAAGCCGACAAGCATTCGACGTTCGGTTATCCGTTGGGAAACAGCCCCAACATAAGTACTTACAAGAGCGCGCCGGTGGCGCTCCGCACTCTGGGGACTTCGTCTCTGAGCCGTCACTGCCCTCGGTAATGCCCGAGCGATGTTCAAATCCGTCCAGAATATTTTCACATTGCAATCTTCTACATGGATACAATGCTCGTACACGAATCATGCATCTTGAGATCTAGGAACTTGCAATCCCGTAGATGAAAAAAGAAAAGAAAAAAAAATGGTGCTGGTTGTCCACTGGATTGGCAGCGGAGGTAATTTTCTCTTCCAATTGGACAGGATCGTTCAAGTAGCACCTCGGCTTTGCCTAAGTTTAAAAACTTTGGGTGTGAGAGAGTTCCTGGTACCGATTTGGGGACCAGGTCTGTCACCTCGCTGAGTCTCTCCATTTTATAAAGAGTTACATGTCGTCAATCGTAAGAGAAAACTTCTTGATATCGTAGGAGTGTCTTCGCAGATAGAAATATTCGAACTTTTCAAGGAAAGCCGTTATCACAAGATCCGGGATGATCCGTTGGCTCCCACCTACGTTCACCTACCTCGATTCCACAAGGCTTTCTGCCTTTGGGAATCCCAGTTAGGCTGCGTCAGCGGCTGGGCCAGCAACCAGCAACCCAGCCCGCCAAATGGCAATCGATGATTCCGCTCAAGTTGCGCTGCAAGCTGTGAAAAGCCTAAACGTTGTAGCGTCTGTTAATGGCTAAAATCTGGCGAGGCGGTCCTCTCCCTTTCCATGTATCCAATTAAAAGGCGGGCCACAGCACTTTTGATAATTGAAATTCGGCATACGTAAGCTGTGCACACATTGGCAACCCCTCTCTAGCGCTTGTACAAATTGCGAATGCGTCGCCCGCCTACAGCTTTTACATCTTGCCTCTTCCCTCCCATGTTTGTGCCGTTCATCACGTCGCGCCCCAAATCATCCTCGCGCTTGTTCAACTCATTCTCGCTGTCCCGGAGGCGAGGTGGAGGTAGCTCAGGTGGAAAGGGCGGCAGTACTGGTGGCGGGAAGACGGGCGGGGCTGGGAGTTCCAGTTCCAGCGCAGGAAAGTCCGGGTCGGCGTCTTCCAGCAGTGGCAAAGGCATCTCATCGACGTCCAGCAAAAAGACTCCGATCTCGAGCGGGGGGACAAGGAGGACGATCACCGGTTATAATAATGGAGGTGGCAAGGTAAGCACGATTCCTGCTGGGCAGCCTTTCTCCGGGAGGAACCAAGGTACGCAGTCGGCTTCATACAGATGACGCCCCACTTACCATTCGGTGCAGGCGGTGCGACGCGGAATCAGGTGTGGGGGAGTCGGTGAGTCGAGCTTTCAGCATCGTGACCTGGCTATCTGACTCTGGCCACAGAGCGTATGGCAGTGGATATCCAGGGGCGTACACCCGGGGCGTCGCTGGCCGAGGATTCCCGTTCTACTTTTGGCCCCTCGCGTGGGGAACCGGCCTGGGCTACGGTGCTAACACTGCGTATCTGCACTCAGACGAGGTATGTATAATCATTGTTCAGTCCTTGCGCGCCTAATGACAATCTCACAGTACGGCCAACCAGACAACAGTTCTCGACCAGGCGGTGCGATGGCCACCGCAGTCTTCCAGTCCAACTCTACCAACACGACGTTCAGGGTCAGCGCAGACAACGATACCGTCACGGACCTCATGGCCGACATATCCGCGAACTGCTCCTCATTCCTGGTGCCATCCAGCGTCAATGTCACCCGCCCCATGCCATTCAACCTCAGCGCCCCAGACGCCCAGAAGCCGGAGCAGGTGGTGCAGTACTACCGCGCGAGCTCCGTCGCGCTCAGCCTCGACGGCTACAACAACACCGCCGTGTTCATGGCAGAGAACTCCACTGCGGACACGCCCCTGCCCACCGGAATCGACACGAATCTTCTTGTATGTCTGAACACTACCATTGGCCTGGCTGTCCCGCTCGTCGATGGCGCACCGTCGGCGCTGTCCGTCCCGAGTTTCGGGCTTGCGATCGTACTGCTGATGTTACGTACCCTTCTATGACACCCAAGATGTTATCTTCTTGCTCCCCGCTTGTGCCATCCTACATTATCATACCAGCTCCCTCATATTTTACGATATCTATATACCCTGCCTATGAAATCCCTCGTTGCCCACGTAGCTTTTTTGCCTATACGTACCAGAGAAAGACCTGTCAATCAACTTGAACTTAGCATGACGGTATCCGTAGCTGCATGTATGTAGCCTCAGGAGAATGGATCAAGCGTTGAGACAGACGAAGCCATACGTCGGATTTTGGGGGAGCATTTATCCATGGGTTGAATCCATAGGGTGTGATAAAAGATAGTTAATTAAATTAAATCCGAGGTAAAAAATTCCGTTCCGCCCACCAAAATCCCCTGCACATTCCAAGGAACGCGTTCCTGAATCGACAGCATGGCCAGCATCGCAGAAGACATCTCAGACGACCGACCTCCCAAGCTTCGTCGTGTCCAAATCGATCTCCTCGCCCTCGCCCTCCATCGACTTCATCGGGTACGCGACGTCCGTCACGCGGATCTCCGTCTGGTACATATCGTATCAGCGCACTGCGTGTAGATGGGATGTGAGATTGCGAATGCTTACCCGGGTGACGGTGATGCCGCCATGGCCCTTGTTCTGTCGAGGGGAGCGTGGATTAGATTTGCAAGACTGAACGAAATAGAATGAAGAATGAGTGCGCACGGAATCGGTGCCCAAGCGTCCGGCGCTGTTGCTGTCAAAGTCGCTGCGGATGCTCTGTAATCCACGCGTTAGGGAAGGATGGACGGATAAGGAGCGAGGAAGGTATGGCGTACCGTGCGCGCGAGGAGGGTGACCATGACGGAGTGGTTGTACGTCTTGCCGATGACGAGTTGGACTGGTGAGGGATGGATGTCAGTGCGGATAGCTTAGGCCGGAGACGGAGAGGGGACCTACACGCGAGATGCACGCAATTAACCTTGCCCGAGATGAGATAGACGATAAGATCGACGAGGGCGATGACGGAGGTGAGCGCTGGGCGAGAAGACGATTTAGCATGGCGGGCTCAACAGGACAGAGAGAAGGGCGTGAAAATGTACCGGCAGTCTCGAATGTGAGGCGCACGATCTTAGATAGCGTCTGTGCAGGAGATTACTCAGAACAGCCGAGGACCACAACTTTCGGAACGCACCCTTTCCTAAAATCGAGGCCAATAACTACGTGAAGACAATGGAAGGGCAAACGGGGGGATTTACCGTGCTAGAATACCGGTCAGACCTTGGTTGACGAAAGAATAAAATAGTGCTCACTTTTGGAATCCCGTCTTCATCTTCCGGAGATATTTAATCTGGCGATTATTGCGTGTTAGGCAGTGCGACGTCTTTCAATTGGCGGCGCCTGTACCAGAATGATCGAGATCCCGATGTCCGTTACTACATTGTGGCAAGTTAGGTGGATGAGCGGGGAACGAATAAAAGAGCTCGTCACCTGCGGAGCTGCGACCGGAAATTAGCAAAGCAAAAGTACAGCATCAGGTTTGGACTCACGCAATAAGCCAGGTGGTGACCTGCATGGCGATATTCGAGGTTTCACTGGGAGGGTTGAGAACTGCGGGAGACGGGGCAAAGGAAAGGTGTACGTGTAGTAGGGCCGGGCGACCAGCCCCGCGGACCCAGCGATCCCCGCGCCGAAGGACACCAATATTCCCACCCCGCCCGCGATGAGAACAATGGGGGAGCGGGTGACCTGCCAACAGCGGTGGAGGAAGAACCCCTGCGCCATCGCGGCGATAAATGCCTGTGGTGGCTCGTCAGTCCATGGATACGTGATCCGTGTAAGTACTGTGGACTTGCCGTCCATGCGGGTTCGTATCTGTTCATTTGTGATTATTGCGAGGGGTAATAGGTGTGGGGGAACGTACATTAGAGTCCACCCGTAGCGGTTCCAGTGATCAATGCGCCCATAGCCGGTCACGAAGGTGTCATACATGATGGCGCTGGCAGCCTTCGTCAGGGGTTCCTATGATGGCGTGCGGGGTGCGGGGGGCTCACAAATCTGTCACGGATTGCAGGGCGCTGGCGGCGAACATTGCGGTGACGAATGTCTTCATCAGCAAGGGGTCTTTGCCATGGTCCTTCAATGACGAGGTAATGAGCCGCCGGCGTCTGTCCTGCGGAAACGGTGCTAACCTCGAAATATTTCCACATTTGCAGAGCTGCAGATAAATGCGGTCATCATACAGCAGATCGGAGGATAGAGCTCATTATACGTACTCAGGACGCCCGTCATGAACATCTGTGCCGCCAGACTGCTTAGGGGTTAGCCTGCGGTCGTGGAAGACGTCGAGGCTCAGCTCACCCGCATAGAAATGGTCCCAGATTTAGGTTATAGAAGTGCTGGTCGGCAATGCCCTCGAGTACAGGAGCAGCGGTACCCATAGTCAAGGTAGAGAGAGAAGAGACAACGGGTCCCAAATTTCGGTCCGAGCCATGTTATAAGTGTCGGCGGGTGTCACCTAGGATAGGGTCCCGAGAAGGCGGGTAACTTGAGCGGCTGCGCGATCATAGCCGTAAGTATTTCAACAGCACCGCAATCGGTGAAGATCGTTGAGCGGAGCTCATTCCTTGAGTCAAAGTTCCAGGCAAGCGCGGATTTCAGAGCTCAGGCGCGAAGGGAGAGTGATGATGTTCCAGTGGGTCCATCTTTTGCCTTGTTTGGCCATTCACGCCCACGTGAACAACCAAGCATGGCCACCCCTGATCGCCCCGAAATCCAAGTTCACCGGTGAAGTACCCAGAGCCTCGGGTGGACGAGTTGTCGAACATTCAATTGAAACGATCTGCTTTCAGTCACCTAGTCTACTGCATTTTTAAGCATCTGCCCGATTTTTGGCTTGCTCCCGTTGAACTCAGCAGATCACCTAGCTTCAGAATCACAAGGAGGTAGTAACCACCGATAGTGTACACGACACGCGCTGTCCTCTTGCGAAGAAAGTTCAGTCAATCGGTTAAAGGCGTTCGATTCCCCGACGTTGCATGTAGGTTGTGTCTTCTGTTTTATTGCTTCACCAGAACGCCCTACATCGACTAGAATTTCGAATGATATGAGGATCGGGTGGATGGAACACGCGCCGTCCTTTTTCGTATGGATTCAGGACCAGTTAAAGCGGCGAGGAGGGTTTCAATTCCCCGCTGGTGCATGTGTCCTCGGATTGTTTTCGAGGACTCGTAAGAACTTATGGAGGTTGGGAAGTGTGCTATGAAGCACCGTTCGTGTGTGGAACACGCACCTCTTATTTTATGATCCAGGTAAACTTGAATCGGTGAGATGGGGCCCGATTCCCCGCGGTGCAGGTGTCGGTTGAGATCGATTCTTTTACATCTCTTTATCCTCTCGGTTCGCCAGGAATCATAAGAAAAAAACGCAGGTGACGTGGGTGATTTGGGAGGTATTAGGCACCGGTGCACCCGCCGGCCTCTTGATCTGAAAAAAATCAATGCAAGCGGTAAGAAGGGGATTGTGGGCTCGTGATTTTTTACATCTACTTGGCCTCTGTTTGCCAGGAATCATGAAAAAGAAAACTCACTTGAACAGGCTGAATTGGGAGGCAGTAAGCACGAAACACACGCCGTCCTCTTAAAGTGAGAATGTCAGTTGAAACGGCGCGACAGGTTGATTCCTCGACGGTGCATGGGATACATAGTCCCTTTTTAGTATAATATGTTGCTCACCAGGCTCCCATCTTAGCCCACATTTCGACTTTGAACTGTCTGAATAAAAACTCTTGCGCCATACGTCAACCAAGTTGAACTTGAGTTGAACCACTGAACATCGGAAATCACCGGCATTTCGGGTCCGGAGACAAGGCTTGGCGCTGATTCATGGAAACTCGTGACTTTCGCCCAACTTTTCGCAGCCTAAGACACCATACCGTGACTTAGCCACCATTGCCGGTTGCGTTCCCGCAGCGGTGGGGCCGCATCCCGTCTGAACCGGTTGTCTCTTTCGTGGGCTCATCGATCATCACTTGTTCTGCTCGGCCAACTCGGAGTCTACTCTCATCAGCCTCTCCGGAGAAACTAGAGGGTACATCCACTTTCAATGATACTTTCATCAAAGAACCGCTCGCAACGCGATGGAGCTCGTCACTGGTCCCCTGCGCTCGCAACCACGCGACCTTGTCTGCACGCGATCCAATAGGGCTTCTCCGAGCCCATTTTAACCACTTTTATACGAGGATGCGCGCTGCCTCCTCTCTCTGCTTTTGACCCAGAAAGGCCTTGGGTGCGCCGCGTATCCTCCTCAAACGATACACCTAGTCAAACGCGCTGCGTTGAACAATGCGGCTGATTTCTGGACTCCTCGCCGCGCTGGCCCTTGGTTCGGCAGTCTCGGCCCTGGTACACCCGCTCAAGGGCATCAACTCGACCGCCCCCGAAGTAAGCCCTCGAAAGCTCGCTACTGCATACTCACTGCCGATATAGAACGTGAAGCGCGCAGTTCCGCCCGACAGCGTCAATGTGCAGCTCCAAGACTTTACACTCAGTGGTAACAAATTCTCTGGCCATATCTACGTATGCCCCCGCGCGCCAAAGCGCAGTCCAACTCTAACGCAACTTTCAGATCAAAAACATCGCGTTCACGAAGGTCGTGAACGTGTTCTACTCCAGCGCTGCAGACGTATGGCCGTCCAACGCCGCCGACCAGGGCGTCACCGCCTCATTCAGCGCGTCCATTGCTGGGACTAACTTTGAGACGTGGGTCTTCTCCGGCACTATCGGCTCGGCGGGCATTCGCCACTTCTACCTGCGCTACGATGTCTCCGGTACGCCATCTTCTCGTCCTTTCGTTGTCCTTGCTGAAATAAATAACTGAAGGCCAAAGTTTTTTCGACAATAACGGGCAGCAGAACTACGATGTTGGAGTCGCGACGACGACGAGCGCACCCGCCTCATCTACTACCACGCCCATCTCTAGCACGACCCCAATCTCGTCCACGAGCATTCCCATTTCGTCCACAAGCAAACCCGTATCGTCGACGACCCCCATCAGCTCCACGAGCACCACCACCTCGGTCGTGTCCCCTCCCACCGGCATCCCCGCGGATCTCCCCCCCTGCCAGACATTCTCCGGCGACGCCTGCGTCGGTCAGCAGACCGACTACCCCGCGGAAAACGACCAGCGCAAGGTACGTTTTCTTCTCCAATACCATAATAACTTCTGCACATCACGTCCTCATCGTAGTGGCAAACGCCGCCGCGGGGCGCCGCCGCCTGGGCGCCGGGCTACCAGGACTACCGCGAGCTCACGGGCTACGCGGACTTTCTCTACGCCGCGGACCGCAAGTCCGCTGTGGTGACGGTGACAGCGTTCTCGCGCACCGGAATTGCCCTCACGTACTCGTTCAACGGCGCCACATTCGGGAGCGCGAACACGGCTGCCGTAAGCTCTTCGTTCACCGGCTCTTTCGTGATCAGCGTCAAGGACGCGGGCGGGCATGTGTTGAACCTTGATCGTGCGCGGCTTCCGCTTCGCAGCGACTGCTGAATGCTGAATTAATTTACTCGCAGCTCTGTGGTTCCAGTGGGACGCCCCCGCGATAAATCGGCCGGAGACGCAGGGTGGGCAGAAGGTCGCGATTGCCGAGCTCTTTGGCTGGCCGTACGCCGATATCGAGAAGGAGTGTGTGTTCCTGGGTAAGGCGGGGTGGGGCGGCGTGCGCATCTGGCCGCCCTCCGAGTCCGTGTTCTCCGATTTCTGGGCGCAGACGGGGGAGAGAAAGTGCGCGCAGCGTGTTTTAGCTTCTCTGTCCGCGCTGGTGTGCTGACCACGACGACGTGTACAGCCCGTGGTGGTTCGTCTACCAGCCCGTGAGCTACCGCCTGAACAGCCGCCACGGCGACGTCAACGCTCTGCGCAGCATGATCACGGCGTGCCGCGCGAACGGCGTCCGCGTCTATGCCGATGCGGTCGTAAACCACATGGTGCGTGATGTGCCACTCTCCGCCCGATCTCACTTCGACTTTGCTATAGAGCGGCGGGGGGAACGACATCCTCAACCACCGTGGTTCAGGCAGTGGCGACTGCGGGCCCTACGGCGCGAAGAACGCGACCTCGGGAAGCCCGTACTACACCCACAGTCAGACGTATCAGTTCAACCAGCAGACAGGGTTGAAACCCGGTGTAAGCGTGACCCCTCTTGATCCAACCCCAGCAAGCTAATGTGTCTCCTGGTGCAGCTGGAATTCCCTGCAGTCCCGTATGGGCCAACGGACTTTCACTGCGATCGCGTCTTGAACACATTCACCGACCCCTTCCAGTTGAATTACGGATGGTGCGCGGTGCCACGCTATGTTGAATATTTTTAATCCTGAAATAGGTTGGTCGGTCTCGCGGACCTGAACACGGAGCACACCTACGTTCAAGAGCGCATTTCCGCGTACTTCGCAACCCTCCTCTCCATGGGCTTCTCCGGCTTCCGAATTGACGCCGCTAAAGTGAGCCACTTCATTTTCCGGCATCACTGCGATGCGAAACGATATTTTCAGCACATGGGCCCCACCAACATCGCGCAGATCCTCGCCCGCCTCAAGCGAAAGATGGGCGGCTCGCTCCCGCCGGACTTTATCACCTGGCTCGAGGTAAATATTCTTCCCATCTTTGATATGCGAGACGCCGATCCAATGCGTGCAGGTGATCATTGGCGGCGAAAAGTCCCTCCTGGCGTGCGACTCCAACGACTACAACTGGTACCTCAATTTCAACGGCTTCATGTCTTCTGCGGGGTTGACCGCGTCGGAGATTGCCATGGTCAAGATGTGGGTCCTTTTCTTTTCTTTCCCCGGCGTTCTCTTCAACTTCTTGATCTCCTCGGCAGTTGGTCCAGCGATTATCCCAAGGTACGTCTGATCTTCTTGGTTGAAAGGTCTTGAGGCTGAACCAGAGCTCTTGTCCAGGAATTCCGTGAGTTCTCCGCAAATGTTGTACGTTTCACTGAATGAACACCTTGCCAGCAATCTGCGGGTCGTGGATCATTCCTCCCGCTCGCTTCGTCATCCAAAACGACGACCACGATCAGCAAAGTCCGGGTTCCTCCTCCCGCGACATGCAGAGCTCGGTCTGCGAACTCGGCCGCTCCCAGTGTCCAGGATACTAACGCTTCTACAGGGCTCGGTCCTCATCAAGGACAAGAACGTCGCCTCCCACCGCGCATTCGAGGTCCAGCTCTTCACGCGGACCGATTTCCCCGACGCCGGACCCCTCGTGCGCAACGTCCTCTCGTCGTACTCCTTCATGGACAACGGCGCAGCGGGCTACCCCGACGGCTTCAGTGACTGCGCAGGGTACACCGGCACCGCGAGCTGCATCACCATGGCGAAGGCGCCGGCCTTCAACGCGAACGCGTGCGGGTACTCCGTGGTGGTTAATGGCGCGTGGACCCAGGGCGTTTACACGCGCGTGCACCGTGACCTGGCCATTATCAACGCGATGCGCGGCTGGATGGGGCTGGGGAGTGTCTCGGCGGCGGCAGCGGGCCTTCCTGCCGGGTGCTCGTAGTTCCGTTGGACGGGTGGTCGCCCCGGGTTCTTGCCGTTTTCTCACGAAATATCCCGGAGATCTGAGTAGGTGGGACATTCCACATTTTATATTCTTCGTTTTTACACCATCTGTACTTCTGCATCCTGGCCTCTCCTGCAGACAACTGCGATGCACTTACCCAGAAGGGTGTGGAATGCCTCCGAGGTGGTACAGTACAGAAAGAGGATGAGCCATAGCGCCATCCCGGTGAAACCCATTGCAACTCCGATGCCGAAATAATGAGCAAGCGTGAGAGCGCAATGTGCCAAAAACAACATGAATCCCCAAAGGCGGAGCGCTGTTGGGAGCGAAAATACGAAGGCAAGGGGCTGAAATTTGAGCACCGGCGATTGGACTGTGTCGAGGTAGTACATCTGGCGAACAATAATTAAAATCGCGGGAGTGCGGGTAGGGTGGAGAGAGCTTACAGCTTCGGTAGCAGTCATTCCTTTCATGGGCTCGTACTTGTGCCTGAGAATGATGGAAGAGCCCAATCCAGAGCCCAATACGGCCACAGACATAGCCAACAAGGCGGGGCACGGTGACTTCAATACCAAGAAGGGCAAATTCAACCTAAATTGGGGTGTGAGATGAATGAAGAGGACCAGCAGCGAGTAATACACACAAGAGTCCCGAGAGCGCCTAAAATGGTGTGAGAATAGGTTTTTGCAATGGCAAGAAATTCTAACCCCATACGCGGATCCTCTCCAGTCTCGTAGACAGTCGCCCATCAGCCTTTCCCACTCGTGAACATAAACGATGTGATCGACGAATACATCATCCAAGCGCGCTTGGTATTTTTCGGAGGTTTTGAATGTCACAGAGGCCATGATGTTCGAGATCCAGCGGTACTTCTGGACCGGGTCAAACAGGATGGACTGATCTCTTGACAAGCGTGGATGTTCTTGGCCGTGGTGTATCATGTACTTGTGATGGTCTGGAGGAAGGTCAGAATGGGAGAACCAATACATCGGAGAACTGACAAATGATACTCCACAACCGCGCTGGATGAAGAATGAGACATAAATCGATGTGGTTGGGCGCGACGCATACCGATGATCCAGGTGGTATGTCCATTCGCCATATTGCCTGTGGCTGGTGGTTCAGAAGTCAACATACAGATTGTGGTAACTGGATGTTACCTCTGCAGCCCTGTAAGATTGTGACGAAAGCGCTGCACTCCTGTGCCGTGTAGAGAAAAGTCGAGACTCGCGATGTCATCTGGTCTGAGCGTATTGTGAGGATCCGCGTTCAAAAATAGCCCATGGGAAGACTGACCTGTTACACCATGGGAAAAGACGGCGATGAGATCGTCCAGTGTCTGGGTTGACAGGGCAGCCAGGTGCATGGGGAAATGTTCAACGTGGATCCAGTAAAGCTCTTCTAGAACAATCTCTGAAAGATTGATATCAGAGGGTACACTGAAATCCGAATAAAAGGATATTCACTTAGTTGCGAGATCGATATAACGGGTGGGAGTCCCAACGTGTCTGTGTCGGAGCTCTCCAGCCAGAATTGAGTCCGGGTGACGTGGTCGACGAAATAGTAAGCACAATCGTCATCTTCAAGTTTTATGAAAAGCTCCGTTCCTCCGGAGATGGGCGTCTTCGTGTTGGAGAGCATTTCCTGGATGAGGTCGATCCAGAGACAAACGTTTTTCAAAGTTTCGGGCCGATACAAGTAGGCCTCGGTTATCACGCGTAGAGGACCTTCGCAATAAAAATATAGCTGGCCCTCTGGATCGACGTGTGCGGACCAAAATCGCGGGAGATATTCCGGCCTTGGCGGGAATGAGAGATCCGATTTGGGTAAATATACGAGCAGCGCACTTGGGATCCTGGGAGGACGTGAAGAATGCGGCAGAAATTATCATGGGCAACGGTTCCACTCTGGGAAATTCCTGCATTCAGTAATGCTCGCAATATTCAGATAGAAACGGACAGTGTGCTGGTTTCGTACCGCCCCGTACCGTGGGAGGTGATGGGCCGCAGGGAGCCGATGATTTTTTCATCGCCGGTAGAGAAGTCGGATTTATGAGCGTCCATTTGAATTGTAGTGAAGGGAAATCCAAAGGAGTCATACTGTTGAATCCCTCAACACGGCCTTTAAGAGCGCTCCCAAAGCTGTTATAACGAAATCATCGGAGGCGTGGCACGAAGTGGCGCGAAAGAAGCGGAAGCGTCCATATGTGTTGGCGCCCATCCGTTGGATCGAGGCACATTCTGGCTCGCCCCTGGGACCTTACACACCGCCCTTCACAGCAGTTGGAAAAACTTTATCACAGCTCTTGGGCGCTTATCAATATCGGCTGCAATCGGCGACTCATAATCACCGACTGCTTTGATTGGACTTGATTTGCACCACCACACTTGCCTACCACCTTGAGGAATCGCATCTCAACGGAATGAGTAGCAAGGTGAGCGCTATCGGATCATCTGCAGGACTAAACCCTCTCGAACGCAACTCGACTACTTATCTATGATCCAGGTCGCATATGGCAGGCAAGGCGATGGACCACTGGCACTGCCATCCTTCTCAGAAAATCCTTGAAAACTACGAGCACAGGGACGCCGAAGCCCTGGCTTTCCTCTCATGTCCCCCGTCCCAGAGTCATCAGTTTCAAGGAGACAGGTAGCGCCGCTCACGATTCCAGCTCACACAATTGGACAGCCAGAATGCCGCACATAGCTCCAACATAGTTCTTAAAAATGAATCATCAGAAATCCGTTCGTCATTTGGGACCTACAGCAATATGCCTAGATGTCTGATCCCCTCTCGGTTTTCTCCACCGCTTATTCGGAGATGTATGCCATCTCCCGCTCTTACTGTTTTGATTTCCCCGACAATTATGTATAGTCCTAGCTCTTAAGGCATTCTTTTTTCCAGAAAGAGGTTACAGATTAACCACGAGGCACTGGCTGAACATTGGTTACACTGCAACGAGGATCGGTGCGTACATTTCTCGCAAACATTTTGACGTAATGCTGAGGTCCGAACACTCTTCAGACCTCTCGGCCGAAGTGATACAACATCCCTCTGAGATAATTTTGGACGCTACCTACAGCCCGTCCGCAACCACACAGCAAGCCGCATCCTGCGGCAAATATGACTCGGGCGCACCCTCTGCCCACAACCGCACTTTTTGGTATAAAGACTGCGCTCGCAGCAGCATTTGACTTCCACTAACTCCCACCCGCCGCATATCCACCCTCATCGCCGCAATGTATGCATCCAAACTCCGCTCCATTGTTGCGGACCTCGTCCGGTGGGCATCTCCATCGTCCACATCTCCCGCTATGCCCTGATTTTATGACATATATCATTTAGCGATTTGTTCTATCGGAATGTCGAAGGTCCCAAGGACAGCAAGAATAAATCTGGGGCGGCGGCGTACGTTCATCTCCCGCATACAGCTGCGTGAACTGAATTCATGAATTCCAGGTACAAGCCGCGGGGTCCTACACAGACCCCGTCTGGAACGTCAACCAAGCCTGGAGGCACTATCAAGTCTACAAGGCCGGTTGCTTCAACGAAGCCGAAGCCTCAGACGAGTCGCGCGCCTGTCGAAGGCACGACGGGAAGCAGATATCGTTGACTGGAAATAATCTGGGGGAATAAAGGGGAGGAGGAGGGCATCGCGAGGACGCTATATTGACTTTCTGGTTTAGCCTGAGGCCTGCCGTTGTATATTTCACAGTAGATGAGGACATTTGTAGCATTGAACTTTGAGGATGGTTGGACTCGATTACGCACGCCTGTCAACTGAGCCATTCGCACGGTATTTGCGGCTTAGACAAGTACGTATACTTCCGTCAGAGCACCAACACTCGCATCGCACTTCGTCCCACAGACAGCGCCACTTGTGTTCTTCACACTACACGAGGCTTTCATTCCCGTCCAAATCTCACATCAAAACTGCTATAAGGTGCTATATAGACGTGCATAGACTCATATAGAGGATATAGAGGACATATCACGGCGCTATAGCGTCTATACGTGTCAACCCATAGAACCCATAGCAATTTGGGGTTTCCCTGCAGCGCTAACCGTGTTCTTCCCAGCTTCCCCGTCATCTCAGAATGCGGAACGAGGTTTTACAGCTGTTCTCGAAACTAATGACATTGATCAGTTTTTTTCTTTCTTGTTCCCAAAAAGGAAATTTTATACTGAACAGCACATTGCCTTGAGTTCAATGGTCCTATAGGAAGTGATACATGTCATAAAATGTGCATATGACTTTCCCAAGCCAATCTACATGTTGGTGTGAGATGAAAACACGATACGGAAAACGACTAGCTGTCAAATGTCAGCGTCGGATGATCGGATCGGTTCGGCTGTTTTGGCTGCCGAACTTGCTGGAATGGGCGTTTTGAGTGTTTCCGAGGTTAATTCTACCCTCTGCTGAAGTCGAGCCCCTGAACACAGCTGAATTCCTGCGAGGTAAGAAAAATATCCTTTTTGGGAACGCCAAAAAAAATCCGATCAATCTCATTAGTTTCGAGAACAACTGTAATTCCCGCCAAATAATCCGCGGACAGGTCAGGTGTCGTTCACAAAAGCTTCGACTATGTAACTATCATGAATTTTTCCGCGGAGCGCACGATTTACACAATCGACACTGACACTGACACCGAGGCAGGCTTGTCACCAAAAGCTGTTAATGTTGAGCCAACCGCCATGCACTTAATGATAATCAGGATTCGCAGCGGCTCCTTGCAGCGAGAATCGAGCTGGTATCGCTACTCTCGGGTCTTTCCAGACGTCTATGTAAGATTTCTAAATTCTACGGATCTATCCACGTACAAAATGAGATTAACGCCATGATACAAAAAAGAAGAGCCCTAAACCCAAAGAAAACGAGACCCCGAAGGTTATACAGGAAAGGACCCAATAGAAGAAAAGGCTCCGTCAACAGGAATTGAAAGCCGCTGGTATGAACGCCCGCACGAAAGCGCCTGCAGAATAGGCGCCTGGCTAAGCGCCAGTTAAGCGCGCGCTAAGGTGAAACTCTTGTGCAGAATCCGGGAGCGCTGGGTGAGATGCGCGTCATGCGTCGGCCGTAGCACATGCGGATACGATAGCGCTATACGCCGCCTTCCTCGGCACAGCGCGCCAGCAAGAATGCGAGGGGCTCGTACTGGGCGCATTGCGCGAGCTGCGCGATGGGCCGCGGAAGGCACCCCGCGCGGTGCAGGAGGGCGTCGATGGTCACGGCGTCCACATCCGCACCCGCGTCTGCCTCGCCCGCAGTTGGCGGGAGTTCGGCCGCAGGGAGGTCGGAGATCGCACGGAAGAGCGCGCGGGCAGCGGGGAGGGGTAGGGGCCCGAGGGGCGCGGGGTAAGGCGCCGTGTAGATGGGGCCCAGGGGCCGCCGTGCGCCGCGGAGGGTGAGGAGGAGGGAGACGCGCGGGAGGGCTGCGAGCTCGGGGAGGAGGGCTTGGAGTGCGGTGAGAGGCTCTGGGAGAATGGGGATTGTATTAAGACACGAAGTGGGGTAAAAGGACAGGATAGACGCACGGAGATCGTCGACGACGAGGAGGGTGTCGGAGGGGCAGGACGCCAATGCGACAAGCACGGCGTCCTTTCCCGGAGTATGTGTGAAACCCAGCGCTGACGCCAAAAGCCCCAATGGGTCTGCGCCACCGTCCAATGGAGCGCACGGCACGAAGAATCGCCGAGGCCCAAACTTGCCCACGATCGCCGGGTGGTGGAGGAGGGCGAGCGCGAGCGCCGACTTGCCTGTGCCCTCTTGGCCTAAGAGGGCTGCATGGGCCTGGCCCCCATCCGAGAACATGGCGACGAGCGCTGAGAGCTCGTGGTCTCGGCCATAGAACATTTGGGGCGCAAGGGGAAGATCCGGGGTGGGCGGAGAGTCATGGGCGACCTGGGCAGTATGAGATACATTCGCTCCACCTGGAGTGGGGAGTGCTTACCGGGACCGAATCGCCGTTGTCGCGTGCCATCTCCGCCAACCGCTTCTTGACGGGGGCTAGCAGAGCCATGACCTGCGCCTCGAACTCGGCGTCGGCGGCGTTCCTGCGCTCGAGGCTGGCGAGCAGCTGCGCGTGCGACTGTGGGTCAAAAGTGGGCAAGGTCGTCATCGAAAAGATGTGGGGACGAACCTGGTAGACATCGGCGTATCGTCCGGGCTCCTTCTCGCAATCCCCCAGTAGCTGCGGCCTACGAAAAGAGTCGAAAATGCGGGGTGCACACGGCCGAGTTAACCGAGTCCAGAGAGCATGTAGAAGACATAAGAAAAACCTGGGGATGGTTCAGGGAACGAGGGACGATATACAAGGTGGCACACACCCCACAACGCTTTGAATTGTCCAGCGAAAGTGCGACGTTGGCCGATACTCGTGTGCGACTTCAAGTTGTATGCCCATCAATGCCAAAGTCGAGAAAGATTACGAGGCTGGAGAAGAGACGACGTCAAGAATCGATGCAGGAGCGTGCAGGAAGGAGTGAATACCTGAGGAGGGTCTGACCACACGTAGAGTCGGGAACAAGGGCTCGGGCACCGATGGGTTTATTCCAGGGTTCGCCGGTGCAGGCCGGTGCATGCTGAGGACCGCACTCCCTGTCGATGACGTTCCGAAAAGAAGGTCATGCACAGGCATGATGCACTGTACAGCCTTCCGGGTTCCGACGTTTTCTCTGATGCGCCGAGATGAGATTGTGTACAGCGCTGGGTGTTATCAGATACGTCCATCGCACCGCCTGGCTGTACTTACAGTCTTGCAAGGGCGCTGGAAAATTCGGGAAGGATCCTCCTTTCACCGCCATCGGTTAATCTCAGGAATCATTTTGCCGCATTTTGCTCCGTCTTTTGAGTACCGAGCGGCCAAGAATAGTTGGGGAGAGGCCCCTAGTACGGAGCTGGGAGCACCCATGGCAGTGTATGTATCTGGTGCAAAAATGAGCCACGATGAGTAACACAGAGTTCGGAGACATACACCCGAATCGTCATGGGCGGGGGCGGGCTTGTGCCATGCCTGAATGTGGCGCGGCGGCGATGAGATGATGTTGAAGCTGCAGGGTGGCAGAGCCGAGAAGAACTTCCAAAGGACTTGTGCAAGAAACGAAAGAAGAGAAGGGATTGGGTAAGGCTGTGGCGGTGATGCACACGTGGTTCAGGGACGGCTTGGTTCCGAACTTCTTCAACAGCCTTGAACAGGTCGAGCCCCACAGAGAGCCAAGGATATCTGAAAGAGGGAGCAAGCGTCTTTCACCCTAGACTCAGCCAGATGTATGTAATGTGTTGAATGATCGTTCGGAAAAGGTTCAGTAGGGATGAGAACACTGTGCGATTCGCGAAGATGGACAAAATATCACTGGCTTCAGTGAAAGCAGAATAAATATTGAATGGTCCTCCGGAGTACATTCATTGTTGAAGTAATGTATGAACCGGCTGAACATCCGTCTTGCCGTTCGGTTACGAGACGATATAGTTCTCGTCGTTGGCCCGAGTAAAATGGTGGTCAGCGTACTACCGGTCATGCGCGCTGAGCAGTAGATGAAATATTTCCAAATAGCCAATGTGACGCAACATCAATATAAACCTAAATCCACTGAACTAGATATGCTCATTCATCTATGAGCGCACCGCCGGCCGCACGAGCAAGGGCAGCTGTGTCCCCGCCTTCTTGTCACTGAGAATGAAAGGTCTCTGCACGATGCCCCCCACCGTCTTCCCGATATCCGCGGTCGGCACCGCGACCGCGAACTCGAAGCTGCGCACGAGTGTGAAGAGCAGCGCTTTCATCCTGCAGCAATGTCAGAGGAGGTGATGCACGCGCGCGGGAGAGACGCACTCGACTAGGGAGAAGCGGTAGCCGATGCAGCCACGCGGGCCGCCCAGGAAACTGAGCATGTTCCCCCACACGCCCGGGATGGCGTTGGTGATGGGCGATTCCCAGCGTTCTGGCCTGCGACGAGTGTGATTATAAGTTCAGATTGTGCAGGCCGGCCGCAATGCTAGGGCTCAATCACGCGCACCTGAACTCGTGGGCGTCCGGGCCCCAGATGGTCTTGTCATGGTTCAGAGGAAGGATCGCGAGCAATATCATGTCGCCTTTACGGATCCTGGTAGATGTATGTTCAAGTATTCAGTGTGACATTGGAAGAGCGGTTCCGCGTACCTGATAGTGTCCTGGAGAATTCCGTGGGCGTCAGTGTATGGCGTCGCGAGCGGCAACACATCGTCGCAGACGGCTTTTCGGCCTACAGAATATATCTTGTTAGAAGGCAGCATTGAATACATGGGAGGAAGGATGCATACTTGTGCCAATAACAGGCGGATGCACGCGGAGCGTCTCGCGCACCACACAATCGAGGTACGCCAGATTGTTGAGCTCCTCCATTGAGGGGTTCTCCGTCTCCAGCGACTGCAGCTCGGCGCGGAGCCGGGACTGAACGGTGGTGTTCTGGGTGAGCGCAAACAATGCCCACGTCACCGCGGTACTGAACGTCGGTTATATTATCAGCATCGGATGGACGACGGGGGTGCAGAGTGAGTTTACCTCGTGGTCTCGTGTCCAGCGACCAAGAAAGTCGGCACCTCTATCAATGGTATGAGTAAAGCAGTACGGACAAAACAGAGGAGGCTCACGGGCGAGAACATCCTCGTCCGACAACCGCTGGCTGATGGGGATTTCCTTGGATGTGTTGGCGCGCACCAACAAGCTGAGCAGATCGCGCGACCGCCCAGTCTCGAACGTCCCGCTCTCCGCAATGTCGCGCTTGCTGTCGGCGAGCAACTGACGCCCGATCCGCATCATCGTCGCCTGCGACTCTGCAATAATCTTGTTAGCCTTCATGGGCTATCGATCATTTGTATCAGACCCATGGACTAGTGGAGGGGAGTCCCTTACTATACGTCGGAGGAAGGGAAGGCGCGCCTGGGCGTAGCGGAGAGGGTGGAACGCTGTTTCCGCTTTGAACAAGGCTTCGAAAGCGGCTGCGAGCTCATCCGGTGCGTCTTCGACTTGTGCGCCGAGTGCGTTTATCTGGTAGTTGAAACCTGGAGATAGTTGTAAACCGGGAGAAATAGAGAACTCAAAGGCATTTACCAGCGAGCCCGATTATATCCAGGGTGGCTTTGCTTAGCCAGGAGAGGATCTCCACTCGAGCGACACCGCCGTCCCGCGCAACCTGGGTAGCCCAGATGTCTCGTAGCTGATTTTTAGTACTATGAATACACTGAGCAATGTCGGCAACTCGTTGAAAACCCACTTGGATTGATTTCTCCATAAAGATGCCCGTTAGTTCGCGGATCTGCGGTGCTCCGAAAGCGGGGTTCTGTACGTAGAAGTATCAGAGCGTCATTCTGACCGATGGGGCTGTGGTACCATGATTTTTCGCTGGTAAAGTAACAACACTCAGCATGCTGGTTTAGTTCATGTGTGGAGCAACTAACCTGTTGCTTATGAACATCCCCTTCCACAACGAGAATGCCTAGATAAATTTTATGCACATCAGTGACAAGAGCAAATGAAAAACTAATTGCGCACCTGGTCCGACGATTCGTCCAAGATTGTAGCGAGCTACAGCAGACTTTTGGTAAATGTGAGTGTTGGAGAGAATGTGATGAAGAGCCTTAGTATCCATAGTATATACTTGGCATCGGTTCTGGTGATAAGTCCCATGAATAACCTTGCGCTAAAATGAGCGTTTGCATCGAACTCACGAAAAATCGGTGAAGCTTGATGGTGGGTCCATACTGTGCGAACCAACGGTCGCCGCTACCAGAGGCAGCCTGCAAAGCGGATGAGTCGGGCTAGAGATGAACAGCGTGAGAACACGCACCTCGTCTCTCAGCTCCTTGAGATTTCCAAAGAACCAGTGCCCAGATTTTGGCCCTGGCAAAGATCTTAGAGGCAAGGTGAGCTCCGCATAGACCACCCGGACAATGTGGTAAACCACATAGGCTCCAAGTGTTCCGAAAATAGACACAACGAGGCTGAGCAACATGGATGTCAGGAGCAACAGTTGCGTAGCTGTGCCTATCACGCTGTGCTTATGACCTGATTCGCGGGGCCCATCGGCCCACGCAGCCGATGGACTGGATAATATGTATGAGTAATCACGGTTCACTTCCGCAAGTTGAACATGACACAATGATACATGACGTGTTTGATCAATGTTGACCCGATATGAATGTTCCAGCAAACCCCAATTTAGAATTTATCGGCCATCTCGGGGAATATCCTTCCGAAAATAACGAGCCTTGACAGAAACAAGATGGACCTTGCGAATTTTCGCCATAAGAAGCCTGGACGCTGTCGAATCTAACGTTAACGAGTTCCGATACTAATAGTAATGGCTCAGCCAGTGTAAAATAGAGACTAAACACTCGAAGGGAATCCAATTGCGATTTTTATGCTCACTGTTAACCGGGACTCTTACACGCGAGGGCGGGTGATTCGAGCACCGGCCCGCTGTCAGTGGCCCCCACTAATAACTCCGGACGATCCTCATAGTTTCTTATCGAGGGCCGAGGCTGGTGCACCCCAAAATTTAAACTGTTTAACTTAGATAATTCATGACAATCGAGATATTCGTGCACCGAAGCAGACTACAAATGTACCACCGGTTTCACGAGCAATGGCATCTGGTTCCCCGCCTTTGGGTCGCTAATTAAGTGGGGTTGCTGGACGACACCCACGGCCTTCTTCCCGATATCTGCTATGGGCACCGCCAGCTCGAACTCAAAGCTTCGAATAAGGGTGAAAAGCAGCGCCTTCATTCTGCGCCCTGATCGTCAGCGCTGGCAGATTGAATGCGCTGAATACTCACTCCACGACCGAGAATCGGTAGCCAATGCAGCCACGGGGGCCGCTGAGAAATGTGAGCATCTGCCCCCACGCGGCAGGGATGGTGTTGGATATCGGGGTGGTTGACTCCCAGCGTTCCGGGCTGGAGAGAGGGGGAAATAAGCTTATCTGTTGCGTGTGTGAGATATGGAACTCACACAAACTCCATAGCATCTGGACCCCATATGGCGCGGTCGCGGTTCAGCGCGAGGATGGGGATTTCAATCAGGTCGCCTTTTCGAATCCTAGTAAGGCTCAGTATTTTTCACAGGGACTTCAATCACGATGGGAAGGACCTGAGTGTATCGTGCACATTCCCTTGGGTGTCGGTGAACGGCGCTGCGAGGGGAATGATATCGTCGCAAAGAGCAACTCGACCTAATGAGACAACACCGTAAGGTTATCATCCGGGATTAAAGTTAAATCGGAGGGAAGAGGGATGCGCACTCGTCCTAGTCACGGGTGCGTTCACCCTGAGCGTTTCGCGCACGACGCAGTCAAGGTACGGCAGCCTGTTGAGGTCTTCCATCGTGGGGTTATCCGTATCAATAGATGACAGCTCCGCGCGGAGCCTGGTCTGGGCGGCCGTGTTTTGCGTAAGCGCGAACAATGCCCAGGTCATGGCTGTACTGAAAAGGGGAACAGGATTGGCGAGGAACGTAAGCAACATTCGAACCTTGTTCTTACCTGGTCGTCTCGTGTCCAGCAACCAAGACGGTCGGCACCTCTGACAGCTTTTTGAGCATCAATCCAGAAGAGAAAAAGGTGGCTCACGGGCGAGTACATCCTCGTCTGACAGCCGCTGGCTGGCGGGGATCTCCTTGGACGTGTTTGCGCGCACCAGTAAGCTGAGCAGATCGCGCGCTCGCCCCGCCTCGAACGTCCCACTCTCCGCGATATCTCGCTTGCTGTCGGCGAGCAGCTGCCGCCCGATCCGCATCATAGTGGTCTGTGACTCGCGAGCGATCTTGTCGGCCGGTAGTGGCTGTAGATTATCCATAGTCAGACTTGTCACAAGCGGCGTTTTCGAGGAAAGCATTACAATGGGACGAAAAATTGGAAAGAAGATCTGGATGGCCTGCAGAAGGCTGAAGTCAGTCTGAGTCCGAAATAACACTTCGAATGCCGCCGAAAGTTCATCAGGCATGTCCGTGGCTTTTGCACCGAGCGCATTTATCGGATGGTTGAATCCTAAGAGCCATCATTACGAGAGAGCATGACATGGAATAACAAGCACATGCCTGCAAGTCCGATGATATCGAGCGTGGCTTTGCTTAGCCACGAGAGTATGTCTACGCGCGCGATGCCACCGCTCTGCGCTGCCTGCGCAGCCCATATGTCCCGAAGCTGAACCGGCCAATCAGGAGTTGTTGGCCTGGCGAAGGATTAAACAGCAAATCCCTACATGAATAGACTTCTCTACGAAGACACCTGTGAGTTCCCGGATCTGTGGTGCTCCAAACGCGGGGTTCTACAAGTAATAGATTAGTCCTTGAGCTCGAATAAGGTCGTTCGTGTTACCATAATTTTGCGCTAGAGAAGGAAAGAAGTCAGGCTCCGTCTTGGTCCAGGAAATTTTCCGACCTGCTGTTTATGGACGTCACCCTCAACAACCAGAAGACCTGCACCATCCTTCGTTTAATCCAGAGGGCAATAGATGAGGAAGGAATGACCGCTCACCTTTTCCGAGGACGCGCCCGAGACTGTAGCGAACAGGTTCGGATTTTTGGTAGACGTGAGTGTTGGACAGAATGTGGTGAACTGCCTTGGTGTCAGCGATATACAGTTTCGCGAGACCCTGTTAAGCCATGTATATTCGCGTTGATTCCATGCAGGTCAGGTAACGTACAAAGAATCCGTGAAGCTTTATCGTCCGTCCATATTGCTCCACCCACTGTTCCTCGACACCCGAGGCTTCCTGCAAGCACGGACGAGATCACTGGAAGAACGCAATGATGCACCAGAATATAACACGCACGTTTAATCCCTTTAGATTCCCGAAGAACCAGTGGGCGGACTTTGGGCCCGGTAAATACCGAAATGGTGAAGTGAACTCTGCGTAGACGATCTTGAGAATGTAGCAGAGCACGTAGGCTCCAAGAGTGCCGGCTATCGATACAGCGAGCATGGTAGATCAGGATGGATCAGGAGGGAATGAATGGCAAGAGAGCTGCGGAGCACAATTCCTAAGTCAGAGGTCTTATAGTAATTCCATGTGCCGGCGGATCAGCGCCAGATGTAGAGAAGTTGATCCGACGGCCAACCTTGTATGTAGTGAGAAGTTTTTATTAATAACAACGGCTCCCATCGGAACATCTCATCCTTTCTGAATCTATTCAGACATCAATTCGTACACGTGTGCATCCCGCCGGGACTCCCACCGGACCTGAACAATCTAAACTACTGGAATTCTACACATGAGCTCGGCGCATATTTAACGATAATAGGACTCGCACTGCGCGTACCAATTAGAGTCTCAGCCGGCTAGTCATCCACTAGATGCAGACAATATCAGTCAGTTTCCAAACATGGAGTTGAATGAGTACCAAGGGTACCGTGCTTGAGATCTGCGAAAAGAAGACATTATAAAATGCCATGCGGGGGGAAACAAACCCACCTGTGGGGCCCATTTGAAAACTGTGTCGGTATCGCTCTCACTCTCGTCTCCCTCCTCATGGTCCTGAATTTTCTGCTTGGATTTTTCTTCCTGGGCTCTCTTATGCGATAACTCCATGCCCTTGGCCTGACGGTAAATTGCCTTCGCCCTTCGACTGTCGAGGAGGAGGCGTCAGAACAGCCAGACTAAGTTCATTCATACCGGACACGTACTCGAGGTTCCGCATGAGCCTCTTCAACGTCGGAGAAGGCTCGATATCTGCCGAGGTCGTCTCCATTGGTATCTCTGAGCAGGGAATTTCACCTACCGAGCTGATGTATAACTTCCTGGGACTGGCGAATATCATCAGGGACATTTGGAGAAACTGAGTAAATTCAACGCACATCTAGCATCGACTCCTCTGAGCGTTCAAATACCCTCTGGGAGTCCTTGCATGCAGAGAAACATAGCTTGGAGGATGAAGTTTAACGTGCCCGAGAGAGACAGAGACAAATTACACCAACCACGTTAGGAGTTGTGGTGGACATCTTGATACGCCGACAGTAGCCGTTGCAGAACCGGGTTTTCGCCGTATTTTCAGGGAACGGGGTGAGCTCCCTCAGACGGCGGACCGTTCGGCGAACTGGTCGGAAATTAGGGAAATTAGTTCGACGCAGTCGGCAGGATACACACAGTGACTGAGCCTGTTGCACCTGTGGTGCCTCAAGTCTGTACCATTTGGCATCAGTCGGGCGCAAGGGGATGCCTGAAAGAGACCTAAATACCCAGGAGAGTTTCCGAATGGCAGGTATCAAAAAACGCCTGAGGCGGGGTGTAATGAATAAACATGCAGTAGTGCTAGCGCACCATCAATAACTTACAACTAATCGGCAACCTGGTGCTAAGGGCTTCACGAGATGGTCGTGCAAGACCTGTGATATCAGTCATTTATGCACGGAACGGAAGTACCAGCTCTTCTTACATCGTCCAGGATGGTGGTGTCATCGCATGTCATTATTCCTTCATCAGGAGTTGAGATTCAGTATAGTCATGTGCGATCGCAAGGCAAAAAAAGGCATGGCGTACCCTCATCAAGGCCGTCTTGTTCGCTTCCGTCGAGACATATCGGTTTGCTCCCCATGTCCCGCATCTGCAATAATCAGATTCCCATTCAATATCCACACTATCGCCAACGTACATACAAATACGAACAGATCGCCTGGTTGCTTGCCCGACGAGAAACGTCTTTAGCGTTGCCATCTAATTTCCGACAAAACCTAGCTTTGAGCTCGCTCAATGTCGGATATTCCAGTGCTCACAATATTGGCTTTCGTCGGGTCCACACCAGCGCCATCGTCGATCATCATAGTAATCCCATGATCCTCGAATCCAAATGTATCTGGTGCGAAGATGAGGTCCGAACGGGAGATGTTCAATATAAACGACTTGCTGATAAGGAGAGTACGAAAGCGCTTAATGTCGTCGTGAGTATCATCGATGCCAATTAAACACGCCTTCTTGCGCGCCAGGTATGGAGTGAACTGGGCCAAACCAGCCTGAAATCAGAATCAGAAGATGAACGTCAGAACATTGAAAACAGATAAAGGAGATGACAAGACTGAGTACATTCACGAGGGAAGAACGGATATCAAAGGACTTCATCCGAAACAGAGGGAGTGGGCTGAATACGGGTCAACCTTCAGAAGAGAAGGCGGAGGAAGGAAAGGAAAGACGGAGAACATGATGGCTTGTTTTTATCGTGGTATGCGAAAGCTGTATTGGCGTCCTGACGGCTTCCATAGTGTACAGCAAGTGGCTGTGGGCACAGCTCGTACAGCTGATGTAAAAGGTGTTGAGCCAGGAACACAATATGACTTGATGGTTCGATCTGTGTTGGACTGTGCAGTTGGGCGAAGCAGCATGATAGTAAAAGAGGCAGTCCAGCGAATCGGAGAAGTGTAGGAGCACTGCCTCGGCGAAAACTCGCATGAATATGGAAGTACTATGCCCGCTACAGCAGGTTCATCTGGATGATGGGCATCGGCTATAACAGCACAACTGGTCTTCGCAGAAATCTGTTACAAAGTTCGCAAGTGTACTAGAGATCTTTCGAGAGAGGTGCTCCGCATCAGAGGTGTCTGGTGGGCACCAGTTTTTGAGTGGTGGATTTATGAGTCCCCGAATATTAGCAGCGCTTAGCTCGTCGACTAGAGAGAATTGAGTGATTCTGGAACTTTCCGAAAGGCCGCAAGTTAAGTCCGATTCGCGTTCCTGAGTCCAGAGTCTACTGGAGGATATTGAGCCTAGATATTCCAAGGTAGTGATCCAGAAATTTTGTTGGATCGAGCTGTCGCCGGCGGGAGAGGGAATGACACGACGAAGAGCGAGTCTACTTATACGAGAACAGGAGTGCTTGCTACAGCTTGGTGATTGATGATCACTTATCAATGTTATCATCATCACATCAAAGTCACATCACGGCCGTCCGCCGTAAGTAGTAGTCAACTTCCTTGGCCTTGCTCTTGTTCCCACCCTTGCGCCTTTTCTGAAGCTGGATCTGAATTTCCACCCGAATCTGTGATTTTACCGCTGGCTGGATCTTCAAGTTCTGAGAAATCCTGGAAAATCGCAGTCGCATCCTTTCTGCTCATCCCGTGTCGAAGGCGATTCTTGATTGCGGCTTTGTCGACGTCTCTCTTGGCCCGTGCTTCAGAGCTCCCCTCTGCTATCGGTGCCTTGCCATTACCGTCGGCGGCTTCCTCCGTTCGATCGTTTATCGTTTATCGATCCCTCGTTTTTCGCGCGTGTGATGCCGTTAACTGCGTCATTGACTTGGCCCCCGTCATACCTGTCCTAGATCTTCCACGATGGGACAGCAACGTCGAAGACCCATCTTGGTCGAAACCGTACCTACCTGTTCTCTTTGGTTCAAGTCCTTCAATGTCTGAACTTTCGTGAGCTCTCCCTCGCAGTCGCATTGTATCTATCCATGAAGGCTTCAATGGAAACCGGGTCACACCATGTGTCTGCTTCCCGTGGCCCTCTTGCAACCCGTTTCTGGACACTTATACCCTATGCGTACACGGCTTTCACAGGGTGCAGCCGCTGATCATCCGCAATGTAATTCCGAGGTCTGCGGACCTTCTGCACATCGCCGGAGGCGAATGCGATTGGCGGATTGCAGACTCCACTGGTCGGCTTTATCCATGCCGCACCACGGAGCCTACCACTTGCGGTTCATTAATCTCTGAATTGCACTCACCTGCGCATTTTGATCGGCCGGACCTCTATGTTGCGCCGTACATCGTGTTCAGAGTACGGCTGACTATCGCAGCCTGGCGGACGCCAGCGGTGCTAGATAAATATGGTGCCCCAGTGGCTCTTAACCATTACCTCCACGCCTCCCTCTCATACGAACATGGTCGAGCGGCATTCTTCGACAAAGTGCGTTCGTCCCAGCCCTGAACGATCATCTTAAATGAGTGCTTATTGTCGACGCAGGAACCCGGAGAAAACAGCTCAAGATCAAGGTCTCCAGTATGCAGAACCGCATCCAACTCCTGCCCCTCCGTTGATTCGTCTCATAGAAATCAGGGCCGACAACGTCCCTGTAGTTGGGTGGCGGACCGGAAGATTTCTCGTCGACGTCAAGGTCAATGACAGTACCGCGAAGAGTGATATCGCGGTCGCAGATTCGGGTTCGGTTTCATGGGGCGAGGAATTTCACTTGTGGGTCGATGTATTCGCCTCTTTGAGATATCACTCATCATCGTGTTCTAGTGATGCATCCGACACATCCATCATCACCCTTACTCTTCTCGCAACACACCGTGTGAGAGCGGTCACCATCGTTGGCTGGAGTGAAGAGGGAGTAACCGGCAGTCTCTGGAGCAGTACCTGTGCGTCCAACCATCTCTATTATGGCGATTTATTCATTTACTTTTCAGCGAATGAGCGACGACTGCGCAACGAAACGGGTACGCTCAAGACCAATATCCGTTTCAACATGGACCTTCTTCCGCACGGTGCGCCCAGTGCTGACAAACGGCAAGCAGCGTCGAATGCCCGAGCTAGAAGCGCCGCTCATGATTTGATGACGGGTATGGGGATTACCATGGTAGCCTGCCTATCCCCTGCGCATCCGCCTGGCGCCGAAACGC
Source organism: Mycena vulgaris (assembly GCA_029204335.1). NCBI lineage: Eukaryota > Fungi > Basidiomycota > Agaricomycetes > Agaricales > Mycenaceae > Mycena > Mycena vulgaris. The sequence continues at coordinate 795,224 of JARGYA010000024.1, forward strand.
ATGCACGATACGCGCCAGGGGTCGATGAAATGCATACCTCCATCCTCCCCGCGGCCGAGATTCTAGGGTTGGAGCCCATCGATTCTGTTTCCAAAATTTGGGACGACTTGATCAAGCACGTTGACCTGTTCACCAGAGTTGTGAACCGATTTTCGGAAGTATGTAAACCTCTGTCATCCGTCGTCTCTTTGTGGCTCATCTCTTCGCCCAGATCCTTCCTTATGCGAAGTTCGCCTGCAGCGTTTTGACCATGGCGCAGAAGGTACTAATCTTTTTGCTCGTGACCTTTTCCTTTCCTCAGTCTTTTTTTCTAGGTGGTGATCGCTCAGAGGGACCGCGATGACAGATTCCGGGAGCTCATCAAACTCACCTCGGAAGTGTATTGTCCTCTTGAACGAGTTGAAACTGGCTGCTCTCGAGGGACATCGCCCCACCATCAAGCTTATGACGCTCCAAACCGCTGAGTGTGCGTACTTTATCCGCGATTACACCAAGCAAAAGAGTTTCAGTCAGCACCGATTCCTCCCCATTCCATTTTGTCGCATTTAAGATTTTTACAGTCATCCGCGCTGCAACGCACTCGATTTCTGGTGCTGCGATGGAAGGGAAAATTTACCCAGTACGAGAAAAAAGTTCCAAGAACTGAAAGTCGCCTTCCGTGACGGCGCAGCTCTACATACCGAAATCACTGTTTTGCGAATCGCCGAGAAAGTCGATGGTATCGGTAAGCAATTATGCACTGCATCCTTCCCGCTATTAATGTCATGCGCCGCAGTGACCGCCGGAGAACTCGACGATCTCCCATATGCACCCGGTGCACGATTCGACCTCGGAAAGCAGTGCCTCTCGGGCACGCGCGAAGGTCTTCTCGACAAGATATTCGACTGGGTCAACAGCGGCGACGTCGCTACGCCGCGAGTTTTGGTGCTGACCGCTGGTGCCGGCAGCGGGAAATCGGCGGTCGCGCACACCGTCTCGAGGAGGTTCAACGAGTTGCAACGTCCTCGGTTCTTCCTTCTTCTTCGTCCCCGACGACCGTGACCGCCGTCCCGACAAACTCTTCAGCACTATTACTCGCGATATGGCGGATCTTGATCCCGAGTGGAGGGAGGCATTGAAGCAGGTTATCGGAATGCGGGCGGTTCGGAAGACGGGTTCCGTATTGGAGCAGTTCCAGGAATTCATTCTCAAGCCTGCGAGCCGCTCCACCCCTCTACTTTGGGCCCGTGGTCATCGTCATCGATGCCTTGGACGCGAGCGGGGATCCAAGCGCGCGTCAAGCCCTCCTCTCATTGCTCTCTTCCCGCACCAAGGAGCTCCCCAGTAATTTTCGCATCCTCCTCACCACGCGTCCGGAGTCGGATATTTGCGACGCGTTCAGCAAGTGCGAGGACGTCGCCTTGTGGGACCTAGAGGATGAGCTGTCGAACCTGAACGATATCGCCGCGTTCTTCACCAGCGAATTGTCCGAGGTGGCTGGCTGGAGCCACCGTATCTGCCGCAAACTAACTGGGAAATCGGAGGGGGACTTTGGGTGGGGTGTGGCCGCTTGCGGTTTCATCAAGGCCAGAGGTGTTTCTCAGACTCCGGCAGAGCGCATATCCGACCTCCTTTCAAGACCGAAGGCATCACTGTTCAACGAGGCGGATTACTCGAACACGGAGGGCGAGACTGCTTTCGCGTCTTTCCGTGAGAAGCTGCACCTCCCGCATTTCCGAACGAGTTGGCATGACGAGTCCAGCGGCCATGGTCATCCTTCGATGATGTTCAGCCGCATCTTGCATCCTCACCAAGACGTTCAGCCAGCTTTTCCGGTGTCAACATTCTACTCGAACGGCCACGAAGCTACAGAGCGCGAGGACAAATATGCCGGCGTGCATGGCCCCTACTGAATGCATTGTTCACGCACGTCATGATTCTAGCTGTGTTCCTTCTCTCATTTCCTTCTGGAGCCTCACTCTCTTCGTGCACGCATGTATAATATCATACCCAAACCATACATACACCTGTCAGGCGTGCGTATATCACCAATCCTCTTGCCGATACCGTGCGGACAAGGATCCTGTTGAGGTAACCTTCTCGTAAGGATCCCAGTGTCATGCGGATAAATGGGCGAGCTTTTCGAGGCTACCTGCCGTGTGGGCCGCCGATTTCTCCGGTCATCGGTTGCCATCGACTCTTTTGCAAATTTGATCACATACGGTATGGGCTAGCCCTCGACAGAAGCGTCTCGGACCGAAAATAATCGAACCAGTAGTTTGGTCACTGGTACCACCTGTGGCGCTGCCGTTCCTGGATTCTACGAAATCAATTGTGCCAATATGTTTGAACCTTTCTCTTCCCTGAGTCGTTGGCTAAATCTCTCTCCATCGGATGTTTATCCCGACAGCTCGACAGTTGAATCAGGCGCCGGTATTATTGATTTTGAGTCGGGTATCCTAGCATGAGTCAGTCCAATTTTCCATGTCCGTGTCGGCCCGGTTTACCGCGGTATGTGATCCATTCTACAATGATTCAGCAAAGCTGTTGTATAGAAATTCCGGTTCCGGTGGTATAGTTAGCATGAGAAGCGTAGCAAGGGATGATGCGATGTTATTGAATTCTTTTACAGTGACAAGGTTACTGATCAGCGGGAGTAACTGATATCGCCCTGATATCGATATCAGCACCCGTGACAAAGGATTAGGACGTAGCCAGCTGGGCGGCGCTTAACAAAAGAGGTTTGAGTTTTATTATTGGAGTCTGCGAGAGACTACATCAGCGCCGAACCCCCTTCAAGAGTTATCGAAATCGGTCAGGAATAAATAACTACATTGGATTACTTACGGCGCGCCTACCGGATGCCAGGACCGCGGGCAATGGATGCTGACTTTAGGGTATAAATGCGTCCATACGCGCAGCATTGCACAGACCACCATGCCGGACCCGCACGTCTCGTTGCAAGGACCACCCCTAGCGCGCAGACGCACATCCATCGCGTGCTCAAAGTGTCGAAAGCGCAAGATCAAGGTGCCCTCTCTGATATCCGGTTATGATATTTGGACTAAAGGATCAATTGAATGATCAGTGCACACCCAGCAGCGATGGTCCGCACGACCCCTGCGCGCGGTGCCTCCGGGGGGGCTTCCAGTGCGAATATGTCGCGGTTTCCGAGCAAGTAGACCAGACTGCTCCAGGGCCGTCCACGCCCCGGGAGGGCGCTCACGTTACGGTCCCACCCCCGAGTGGGCCGCTGCATGACCCACGGGGGCGCTCATCATGGGAGGACGCATTCCAGCGGAACCCCACGAGCGAGTTTGGAGACACCGAGCCTCCAAGTTACGTGCCCTTCACGGCTCCGTATGCACGGCTCCGTATGCACGGCACCCCCAGCCCAGCGCCCCGCATCCCTCGCCGAGCATCCCTCCTTCTTGGTTATTCGGGCACAGCCAGAAACTCGGCGTCGCGTCGCCCCCATCGGCGCCCCCGGGGTTTTTCGTCAATGCCAATGTCGCGCCGTCACAACATGGTCCGAATATGACGCAGTACCCTCCCGGCGCAGATGGGTGGACGCATGTAACGTGAGTGCTTCCTCGTCAATGCGAAGGCGATTGCTTGATTTTTTCCCCCCAGGTGCGCACGGTGTCCGCCTGGAGCGTGTTATTGCGGTGGGCTATAGCATTCGGTCACGGATATTGAAGTGGGGGGTCGAGTTGAAGCTCCGCCTGAAATTTCTTAGGTGATTCGGCCAAGGACAGTCGCAAGCGGCGTTTGATTTATCGTCGAGTCCTGCTCAGAGACCACATTGCATGGAGCGAGGACGAGTTGTGATTGAGACACCATTGATGTTGCGTCTAGTATGAACCAGCTCCAGGTGTACGAAACCGGGAGGCCGTGTGAGGCAGCCATTCTTGCTGCTACAGAGGCAAGAGGAGGGAAAGGTGCAGGCTCGAGACCCATAAGCTACCAACGCGCTAGAATCGTAAGACGCCGCCCAGTCCTTTTTATGTTTCCTCTCCTCCATTGGTCGCCGTGGGGGCAGTTTGGGAGAATACGAGTGGGGAAGAGGCGCGAGTGGGAAGTACGAGCTTCGGCTTCCTCAGTTCAAGTTGAAGCGGCTGTCTACGATCGACTAATACTGGAGGTATAGACATTGTATGGACAGCACATACATTTTGATCCAGGGTTGATGCGAGGCGACGAGAGAGATGTGAGGCCGGACGTGGCGAAAGCTATGGCATGCCCACCGCAAAGCATAGCACGCTGGTCTGGCAGCAAGGACTCCTGATTTTCAATTTGGCGTGGTCGCCGTCATATCGTGACAGCATCACGTGTCAGAACGCGACTTGACCCGCTCCACAACAGCCCACAACAAAAGAGACATCTTCGCGCCAAAGACCTTTTAAGAGGCGCAGAGGCGCTGGTATGATGGAACACGATATGTATTATGCAGAAATTGATTCAAGCGCCAGTGCGGAAACTTCGATGTAAAATTTGACTCTCGCAGGAGTCGCCGACAAAGGGACGGTGACGACTCATATTGCAACCCGATACACTCGGAAGACAGAAGATGCACGGGGCGTGTAACGGGGAATGTAAACTGCTGCCGGACGGCGGACAGCAAACCTGCTCCTAGCAAGTGGCTGTGGGCACAGCTCACACAGCTGATGTAAAAGGTGTTGAGCCCAAGGGTGTACCGGCATTCAAACCGGTGACTAAGGGCCGGTTAGTTAGTCCGGCCGGCAGGCCCCGAAAAAAAAAATTGAGTCCGACATTTTGGGAGCTCTTATGATCTCTGGAACGATTCTTCAAGTGTGGCTCACTGTAGAATGTTGTTAGAACCTCTGCACACACTTGTTTGAGCAGTTTGGTGGATCAACTCCATATGATCACACTCAGTGGTGGTTTGTTTGGCAACAGCACCCATATCTGGATCAGCCAATTTTCACGCACGAGAAAGCCGTGGTGCGAGAAGCTCTCCCATATCAAACGAAATTTGGTATGTGTTAATCTTTCGGTTGCGGCACTATCAACAAGGGCGTTGAATGCCTTCCGGTGACTTAAAAACGTGGTGAATTTCCTTATATGGAGCGTGGGAATGCTTACGTTAGTTAGTTAGTCCCTCCGCGAGGGCTTGAAACAAAAAAACGGCCCTATATCTTTTTTTTGAATGCCGGTACACCCTTGGTTGAGCCAGGAACAGAATATGACTCGATGGTTCGTTCTGTGTTGGATCTGTGCAGTTAGGCGAAGCAGCATGATAATAAAAGAGGCAGTCCAGAATGAGAATCGGAGAAGTGTAGGAGCACTGCCTCGGCGAAAACTCGCATGAATATGGACATACTGCGCCAGGTTCATCTGGATGATGGGCATCGGCTATAACAGCACAACTGGTTTTCGCAGAAATCTGTTACAAAGTTCGCAAGTGTACTAGAGATCTTTCGAGAGAGGTGCTCCGCATCAGAGGTGTCTGGTGGGCACCAGTTTTTGAGTGGTGGATTTATGAGTCCCCGAATATTAGCAGTTCTTAGCTCGCCGACTAGAGAGAATTGAGTGATTCTGGAACTTTCCGAAAGGCTGCGAGTTAAGTCCGATTCGCGTTCCTGAGTCCAGAGTCTACTGTGGGATATTGAGCCTAGATATTCCAAGGTAGTGACCTATAAATTTTACTGAATCGAGGGAGAGTACGAAGCGCGGTTGGTTCGCGGATGAAATTTCGCTGAAAACGGTCACGCGCTCGAACCCGCCAGGCAGTATATGTTGTTTTGAATGTATTTCACTAAAATACTGTTCACGGAGCCATGTTGGGCTGGGACTTGGCAGAGGAAAGAATGTTATATTGATATGTAATGTACAAATGCGAAGCGTATGTAGTGGAGAGCAGTCTGAGCATGGCTCTCATTGCTACTTGACGGGCGGCATCGGTACACCGATAAAACTTCATGTGTAGCGACGTACGCCCGGGTTTCTCTTTGATGTGGGCGGATATCTGTAAATACAGTCAATGCATAGAAGGATGAGGAGACAATGGGCAGACTGCGAAGGGACGGAGCGAGCGGGCGCGAAGGGAGGGAGGAAAGACTTGTAGTGAGGACGATGCAGAAGGCGGTGGCTGCGATGAGTGTTATGTACACGTCATGGCACGATGGTGGTGCGCAATCTGCTATGCAGGGGCACGTAAGGCAAGTTGGGGTGATGAGGACACTACAAAGCGGAAGTGGGAGCCGGTGGAGAGGCACGAGTGGAGGACGGTGCGAAAGACAAAGGGACGTCGGCGAGGGTGTCTGGGGCAGGTTAGGTACATTCGTAAGAGGTACTTATTGGGTCAGAGACCGGCGAGCTTGACGGCGTGGAGCCCGTTGGTGTTTTGGGAGGAGGACAAGGGCGGACCGTTTCCACACGGGGTTGCCGAGTCGACGTCCTTGAGCTCGCGCTACAGCAGTTGGGGGGAGCCGTTGACCACTGGGAAGCGCACGGATATTTTCACGCTGTCGGAGGAGACGGCATCGATGCGGGAAAAAGAGAGGTCTGTGGGCGAGTCGAGAAAGAGTTTGCCTACAGACATGAGGGCCATGAAGACGAGGACGAAATTGATGACTGCGTTGACTCTGCGCAGGCGGAGAGATCTCGCGGGCCGGGAGAGCAGGATCCTCCACACGTCCTCTGCTAGCTCCTCGGTCACACCTTTTTTCAGACCAAATATGCGGCTTGCTCGTCTCAAAGTACAAGGTTCGGCGCCGTTCCGCTGTGGCTATGGCCGGTATGTGCACGTAAGGCGCGATGCTCGCCGTGGTTACCGGTTGTCGGTTGGTGAGGACGGGTGTACACAGTAGTATCTTCTTTGCAGGGATCTGTGTGGATGGGGTGTCAGGTAGCGCTTCGGAAGAAAGGTGGGTGCATGCAAACATTGCACTTCGGGTTTTTGGTGCTAACCTCAGGCTGTTCCTCGAGCACACTTTTCTTGCGCACCAATGTTATCATTGTTATGAGCACGTGGCAGTTCCGCATATATTTTATGGCCTGTACCGGGCTTGAGCGCGTTGAAGGGTGAGCCTGAGTGTTTGCCTGGTCTTGCGAAGGCCATGTTGGAAGGCTATGTGGAACAGCGCGTCAGTGGACAAGTAAGGACACACAATATCGACACGCACTGTTCACGCCCAGTTTACGCCCGCATCCCCACTATTCCGGTGCGTAAATGAAGTTAAGTCCAGCTACGACGAGCATAAGTGTAAGAACGAAGAGAATCAGCTTTTTTACCTCGAACTTACCGTGAATGGTCCTTCGCGCAATCGATAGCGCAAATCCTACAATTCGCGCCAGTCCAGTGGGAGTATCTGATTTGTAACAGCACGCAAGTCCCGGGTTCTATCCAAGGAGACCTTCGTAAAGAGCCGCAGAACTATGCCACAGACAATGATGGGTGGCAGTTGGAGGCAAACCGTAGTAGTGAACACCGCCACCTATTATTGCTTTGGACTATTCTGGATCAAACAACTTCGACTTGACGCTTCCGAGTCTCGCTCGAACCTTGCGGCTGGTCTCTTTACATTTCCCATGAGCTGGCTCGAGCCTTTCAATATATCTGTTGCAGGCGCATGCCAAGCCTCAGAGAGAGATTTGATTTCCGAATATTTGGACTAGTTTCGGATCCTACTAAGCAGTCTTCGTATTTAAGTATAGCGTGGAATAACGAATGTCAAAGGTATGGTCACTACTAGTACGCTCTATCAAAGATTCCCAATCCTATTCTCAAGTTCAGTTACAATCTGTTGGAACACCGTCCATCCAGTACGTAGAGTGATTGCGGGACAACCCATATCGACATAAGCTGCATCGGCCTCGGCTGCGAATTCTCTACTAACAAAAGAGAATGCCTTGCGCCTGGCTTACTCGCCCCCATATGCTTCACGCAAACGATAGACCGTCTCGGGATTAACGCGGATGGAGCAGTCGCATGCAGTGGCGACAGCCGATGTCGGGTTGCTCAACATATTGCGAGGGGAGGAACCGCTGCCATTGAGTTTTCCCTTGGATCCCTGGAGCTTGTGATTGTTCCAGTACTCGCGAAAGTTGTCGAGCCCGGCTTGAATAAGGGGCACCCATAGCCAATAGAATGTCTGGCTAGTTATAAATTTTGTATCAGAATTAATTCTGTTCATTTCGATACACTTACCGGTGAATGGCATCGTGTGGTAGAAAAATACCGGTAGCTGCGCCTTCTTGGAGGGTTATCTTTGTGCTATGTCCCTCACCATCTTGTAGCCAGCGCCACCAGCTCTCGATTGGGGTATTCTTTGTACTAGACTGCTGGACGCTATGCGGCCACTGAGGCGAAACAAATTCAGGGGCAACCTCATCCCTGAAAACATGAGGAGATAGACGCAGAATGAGGTCAAAGACATACCTCAGAGCTTCATGTATTTTCAACATCTCATTCACTTCCTTGCGTTTGTCGACGGTGAGCTGAAGCGATATCACAACTGCTTCCGTAAATATTCAAAAGTCTCGTCGAAGAAAATGAACGACTCACAGCCACGACTTTCCACCAAATCAAGATAGTAGTGCGCGATAGCATTGCCGGTACGTACATTTGGCATCAATATGAGCCTGTGTGAAAAGGCAGCGAACTGGTCCTTGGAGCCGTACATGGGCAAATGAATTCCGACACCGATATTCAAACCTTGCTCGGCCAGCTTTTCATGCCCGTCCGAGTGTACTTGGTGGAAAGGGCCTAGGGCTTTCAAAGGTGTACGGTGTGTTCTCGGTTTCTTCTTGCCAACAAACCGATTGTCGAACTCGACATCGTATTCTTGATGTAAAACGTCGCGCAGAAGATCCCTGATCAGAGTCCTTGTAGTCCCGCTAGTTTTGACTGAAAAAGCGGCACGCACCTTGGCAAGAGTATACCCATATTCGCTAATCGACCTCGGACCTGTGTTACTCCCCACCCCCCTGCCACATCGTTCTGCTTGATATCAACAATGGCCTGCCGTGTTTGAACGTTGGTTCGAGTCTGGCGACTGTTCTTCACCGTATCAACCCCCAGTCTTCCACGGAGTGCATAAATCTTGGTTTTCCTGTCGAACAATTATTGCATGCCAGTCTGACATTGAACAAGACCTACCCAATCTTCAACCCAAAGTCTGTTTGGAGCCGGGCAAGCTGTTGCTGCCATTTCAATCCCGAGCCACTGTTTTCTCGCCCATATTGTCTGAATGCCGCTAATAAGTCTGCATCCGGAGGATCTGGATACTCGTCCAGGGTAAGTTCAACAGTTTGAGTAGCCGTACTTACAATCTTGTTCCTCATACTGGTTCGTGCCTCTGGCATTCACCATAAATTCGGGTTGTTGAAGTCGTAGCCAGAACGCAGACGGTATCACCACTCTGATGAAACATCCGTAAACAACCTTGCCTCAAGGCCGTCCGAAATTTGGTTTAAAGCAGCGAGGGCCGGAGAGGAAAACAAGGCAAGAGAAAGTTGTAACATCAAATTTGTAATTGTCGGTAGCCATTGCAAGAGTCGCGTAAGTCATGAGTCGTAAATTGTAATCGTAAAGGTCGCAAGTGAATCATCGGTAACGTAGCCAAATTATAGCTCGGCATAGCAATTTGTAGAGTATAATCGGAAGGAGATCAGTCGCCGTTTGACGACTGATGAGATACGAGAAGATTATCGACTTCCGCCTCTTTGATTCTGGCGTCTAGCGAGGCTTGGAGGATATCCACCGGTGAAAGGTCCAACCCTTTGCAAAAGAGATTGCAGACATGGCTGCCGATGGTATCGTGAATTCCGTTTGAGCCATGATCACCCATTCCGCTTTTGCTTTATATCATAAGACATTAGTGGGAGCAGAAAATATCAGATCATGAAGGTACCCTTTGACGGTGTGCATCATGGGATCAAACGGCACCATCCCACCCTTGTGGCGAGATCCTGTATAACGGGTTCAGAATCATAGAACAGAGAAGAAACAACGGCTCACCTTGAAGATCCGCAAAAGCTAACAGGCACGCGGTATCCTGCATGATAAAATGATTAAAGGCCAATATCGTCGACGTAAGCTTGTCCGTGGAAGTACTAGCTCCGAACGTTCCTGTGAACTTGGTAACGACTGAAGAAGAGCGCAGAGGCCAACAAGATAAGCATCCGGCTCAGGCTCAGAGCCGTCCTCGCTCGGGGGCTTCTGCACCAGGATCATGAACGCATCAGATACTTTGAAATCTACGACAGTTTAAGCTTCCGTAAGAACAAGAGCAGACTACTCACCGGAAAGCTCATCCATGCTATGGTTTGCTGCAAGCTTACGAAATCCGTGAGCGAACCAATCGAGACGTTTCAGTCGGACTAGGTCGCGACTAAGAAGGGATTGATTGGCTTCGCCGGTTAATTCGATGCCGCGACCCTTGCCGATGTCGTAGATCTTCTTGGCAACATACGGTTGGCAATCTCCAACGATAGTAAACTGGAAAGGAATTCAGCCAACGTCAGATCAGCTTCATATGAATAGATACATACCTTCCGGACGTCTTTGGATTTTCCGCGATCACCCATAGACAAGATGAGTGTATTGACCTCCATGGCCCCCGTTTTGACCTCATGGTCCCGTGTGAACACATGCCGTCCTTCTTCACCCTCTGGAACACAGTTGACAGTAGTAAATTTGACGTCGAAAGTTTCCGGCCCTTTGGTGAGGGCAGAATAATCGTCATTGGTGTTGAACGTTGAAGTTAGGGTTGAGCCAGTGGCTGGAACACTTTCAGATTGCGCATGGACATGAACGGGTCAGGCTTACCAGATCTGTACCTGGGTGCGAAGTTGGAACCAGAATCCACCCGTTTCCTCTTCCCGCCCACCGCCGCTGAGTCCAGGTGTTCCTCCAATTCGGCGACACGGTTCGCATACTGGAGGGATGGTCAATGAAACGGAAAAGGAAACAGGAGATGAATCCACTTACTTTCTTCTCATGGATATAGAAGTCCAAGACCATCGAAGTTCCCTTCGGAAGTTTCAACTTGGCGTCCCCGTTAACAACTGCCCGAATCGGTGATTTCTGGTACCACATATACATCTCCTGGATTGTCATGTCTTCCGTTTCCGAGTCCATGTCGAGATTACCGGGGAACCTCAGTTTGCAGTCTTCACTAAAAGAAGAGATATAAGTGTATTAAAGTAGAGAAGACAGTGAAGACGAACAGTTTCAAGCTCAGAGAATGCCCGGGCATCTCAGTCCACTGGAGATTGAAGTGTTGCATTACATGTGACATGAGCACTACAGATGTGTTGGCGCATTCCTTATGCTCTCGAAATGAATGGACTCACTTGGCATGGGAATCTCTCCCGCTAATATGAACGTCTTCTTACCCATGTTCTTATCCTTGACTTGCCCACAATAAGGGGTGACGAGGATTGTCCACATCCCCTTCTGACTGGCATTCTTGAGTGCCTCAAGCTCGTTGAGGGAGGTCGTCGCGCCGAAGGGCTGATTGCCGACATTTTGGAGGGCACCTCGACTGACTGAATGTTGGATCTTGTCGTGACGTGCCTTTCGAGCGGCTTCGGCGACAGGATCCACTTCACCGTTCTCGTCAAGATCTGAAGGGATAGAGAAGAGTTAACGTTGGCACAGATAAATATAAATTAAATGCAAATACCGGCGCGTCTACAGGAACCGCATTGATTCCCTCTCATGGTGGTGGCACATAAGCCACAGCCTTCGCATGACTTCAATGTCTGTGTAACGGTGAGTCAAATGAAGGAAATAATAGATAAAGAGGACTTACATTTTCCAGTTGCGTCCTGAGTACAGGTGTCGAGGCCTGTTTGAGCTTTAGGCAACGTTGGCACATCTCACCAGGCCTGGATCGAGGGAAGATCTCCATGCAGCCATCGTCGACATTTTTGGGACCGCCGCAAGGGACTGTGTTGAGAAGGGCCATGAGTGCAGAAAGGAGGGAAGGCGGCACATCTTACGGGAACTTGGGTTTTATACGTGCTTGGGATCGCCGATCGTTCCAATGCGGCTTCAGGGTAGACTTCAGGTTAGAATGTACGCTAACAGAGCCAGGGATATTAGCTTTTCGACCGCTGTCCTTGCATGTTTCACGTACATTACGAGCCCCAAGTGGAATACAAAATGGTTCTGCATTGCCTCCGTGATTTTTAAATATGAAAGTAAGCATGGATGACGAAAAGTGAGCTCCACTTGCTCCTCAAACTCCCACAGAATTGGGAATGGCAGGCCACTGCGACGGAGCAATGGAAGGAATATATGCATTGCCAATGCATATATTCCTTCAGATCAATCTTTTGCCGGCCGTAACACCGTGGGTGGTGTCTGTTGTTCTGCACCATTCAAAGTGTGCACAAGGCCATTCCAGTGTGGTTGTTAAGCCTTCCGGGCCCCCAAAGTGGTAAGAGAAAGAACGAAAAGAAAGAACGAAAGAAAGAGAGGTGTCACATCCGTGACGGTTCGCGATTGTGTTCGTACCAGATAGGGCTGCCACCCGTGCCCGTGACGGCCACGGCCGTGGAATCGACGGTGTTTCCACGGCACGGGCCGTGCTTTTCACGGCCGTGGGGAGAAGTTCAAAAGTCCTGACGGGACGGCACGGGCCACGGCACGGCCGTTAACGGTACAACGGGTCTGGACGGCAGGGAAAAAACTGTTTAAGCACTATATACGACATGTAAAAATTAGCCCAGAATCTCGCGAATGGCTGTGCGAGCGAGGCGAAGACGTTGCTTGACGAACATCAAAGTCCTGATCGTATCCGGCTTCAAGCTGGCGCGTCGGAGGGAAATTGTGTCGCGACCACCGGAAAAAATGCGCTCCACCGCAACGGCGGACCCTGGAAAGGTAAAAGTGAGATTTGTATGCGGTTTGGGACAGTTAACGAACCGGGGATCGTCATCATATCGCGCGCAAGACAGAAGAGGTTGGGGAATTGAGCTTTGCGAGCGACCCACCACTGCACAGGGTCACAGTTGGCGAAGTCTTCGCGTGGACAATTGTAGTAATCCCGGAGTTCATCGCCGACGTTATGCCGTTGGACTCGGTACCTGGAAACGAAGTCCTTTTGCGGCGACGCATCGGAAGAAGCTGCCGGAATCGGAGCGGGAGGACGACGTGAAGTCTTCTTGACGTCGTAGAACATGTAGATGGGATTTTTAAACTGCTACCAAAGGAATGAATAAAAGCGAAAAACAACGATCAAAGCAATGATAGACGTACCGTGGCCTTTGGAGCGTCACCTTCGTCCTCGACCTCAACGGCGGTGGCACGCATGGCTTTCTTGGCGGGTGGGGCGCTCGCAGACTCAGTGGCCTGCTTGCGCTTCCCCCCGGAACCGCTGGTACGCGTTTGCGGCTTCGAGACGGCACACCGCCACGGGCGGGAACCGTTTTTGAGGGAAGGAGGTCAGCAATCTGTCAAAGGTGAGCACAGGGACAATATGGAAAGAAAAGCGCTCACTTCATCGTTGTCAACTCCTTGCTCGTCCTCGCTGTCTGAATCCTCGGAGTCAGACGCATCCTTCAAGTCGGGCATTGCGAAGTCCTCGTCTTCCTCCTCGCTAATGGACTCGGGAACAGCTTTGACTCGAGTAGACGTAGTGCGAGTGGCACGAGGTGCGCGCCTGACTGGAGCATGCCCGTCCTTGTCCTCCTGCTCGACCAGAAGGCTCGCAGCGAGCTTGTCTGTGCGTCTCTTGCGATCGCCGCGACGCGGAGGGACTACAAAGGCACAGAATATCAGCGGGTAGTCTGTAGCGTGAGTGAGGGCAAGCAAACCAATGACGGCCGGCAGGGCCTTCTCATCGGATTCAGATTCGTAGAAGTCGATCTGAGATGCATCGAGGAGATTACCGGCGCTGTCGCGTGCACACTGGTCAGACATACTGCACCAGGAAGGGAGAATGAAGGTCATAAAAAAGCCCAGCACATTTTATACGCGTAGTCGCGCCACAAAACACCCGGAATTGTAATGAATATTACCCAAAGTCCGCTGCGGAATAGACCGGAACAAGATAGTATTGGTTTTGAAGCTGGAGCACAAGGTAAGGGCGCGGCGAGCGGTGTAATTTCATTGATATTCCCGTTTGAGTAGCAGGGTTTTGCAGCGGGATAGAATACGGCCTGAGGTAGACACTAGAAGCCAATAATTGAAGCCAATATCCCACCGAGAGGCCAGCGCAAACACGTCAGGAATAAGCTGGCGTTGTGGAGGTCATAAAGAGAGCCGAGTTCGTACAAACAAGGTACAAACAGGGACGGATCCAAAACGGATCTGATCTCCGCGCTGTTTCGGGAAGGCGGTACACTATGATCAAGCGCGTCTGACGCGGGACTTGGTCTGTGGGTTGTTTTCGGGAGATTTGGGGTGATTTTAGATGACCCGTGGCGGCCGTGACGGCCGTGTTTTCAACGGCTTTCACGGCTCTCACCCGTGCCGTGACCGTGCCGTGGGACGAGTGAGAAAATGGCTAACGGAACGGGCACGGCACCCGTGGCACGGGTGCCGTGAACCCGTGGACACGGCAACGGGCGGCAGCCCTAGTACCAGAATTAAATCGCGTAACCACGTTGCTCGAGCCATTTGGTATTCAATGTATAACAGAAATAGGGCTAATAGGGTCCGTTATAAGAACAATTATCGTCGCCGTTGCATTGTAAGGTGGAGTACTGAAATAGTAGCCGTTAAAAAACAAAGACTGACTCATCGAGACCGGCTGACACAGAAAGATTCAGTTGGAAAGCTAGCAAAGTATTGAAAGTTTAAGTTTACAATTACTGCGGAACACAAGAAGCGCTTACTTGAGTAGAGTACAAGTTTCACTAGGCCATCAGCTTCAATAAAATGTCAACGCTGACTACCCAGTCTTATTCCTACTTCTCTTTCCAACTTGCGCCTGGAATCCACTCTTGATGGGGTTCACACTTCGCCGACTACTCGAAAGAAAATGTGGTTCTCCTTGGTCAGTAATGTATGAATAAATACATATCAATGTACCACGGCAAAAGGTTGTTGGAATCGTGCCTTCATGACCAGCTGGCCTGCTCCGTCCCCTGAGCCCATTTCAGAGAAGAGGAATTGAATGACATGCTCGGGCTGGGAACGAATTAGACAGCTACAGAGGACGAGCATCGGTGTAGACTGACCTGTCCGTGCATCTTCTTGCAAATATCAGTCACCTTCGCAAAGATACTCTTCTTGGTGCCTTCACGAATCACGATGGATGGATAGGGGAGCGATCGTGTAGCATTTGCATGCAGACAAAGAGAGAAGAGATGGGTTGGCGAGGTGAAGTGATTCATAGAAGCAACCCAAAAGCTGTCCGTCATATGTAACCATACGCAAAGAAATAAAATAAACCTTGCACTCACTTCGAGATCAGCGTACTCACGGTCGCGGTCGCTCTTTAGCCATGCCTCATTTCCGGAGCCCACGCTACCCAGAACCTGGGGAGTCAAAAGCAATCCACGCCGAAAATGGGAGAAATTGAAAGGCCGATTGGTAGTCTCAGAGCAATACCATTTGAACCACCTCGAGAACGCGATTCGAACACGCCTGAATTCATGGGATTTGGTCCAGAAATGAGCGCAGAACGAAGGGAGGAGAGAGCAGAAGAAAAAAGATGATGACAAGGCTCGAACCTACCTGAAGAAACACCCCACCACCGACCTTGAACAGAGCCGGCAGCGTAACCTCTTCGCCAAAAGACCAATACACCTGTATCCCTTAAACATATTATGTTATCAGTGTAACAATAGTTGGCAAGAGCTCGCTTTATAAACAAACGCTGCTTCCCAGATTCGAGCGCGTGACCGTTTTCAGCGAAATTTCATCCGCGAACCAACCGCGCTTCGTAGGGAGAGGGAAGGGCAAGAATAGGAGTGTTTGCCACAGCTTACATCAGACTTTTGACACATAACTTGTGAACTTGTACAAGGCCAAACAAGGCCACAAGTTCCACCAAACGGCGTGCAAGCTTGGTGCAAGCCCACAAGGTCACAAACCTGTCGAGGATCTCACAGGGTCGTCGGTTCGACTCTTACTAGTGGTGTAAATTGGGCGCAAATTACCATATCTCGGCCTGACTGGGTACGGCACAGGGTGTGAAAAATTGCAGAGGGCATCTTTCAAATTTTCAATACCTTCACCAGTCTTGTTCTGAATTTCCGAGAGAGGTTTTTTCCCGCTTTGACCTTGCGAGCTTGCCGGAGATTGCCGACAAGCTCACAAGGCCAAACAAGCGACAAGTGATCTGTCAAAAGGCTGATGTAGTGATTTATTGTCACATCAAAGTCACATCACGGCCGTCTGTACTATACTAGTACTAGTAGGTCGGCCTTGCTCCCCCCTTGCGCCTTTTCTGAAGCTGGATCTGAACTTCCACCCGAATCTGTGATTTCACCGAAGAAGCTGGCTGGATCTTCGAGTTCTGAGAAATCCTGGAAAATCGCAGTTGCATCCTTTCAGCTACTCATCCCCGTGTCGAAGGCGATCCTTGATTGCGGCTCTCGTCTCTGTTGGACCATACAGTATCGCGCGCAAATGCTTCAGAGCTCCCCTCTGCTATCGGTGCCTTGTTATTACCGTCGACGGCTTCCTCCGTTCGATCGTTTATCGATCCCTCGTTTTTCGCGTGCGTGATGCCGTAAACTGCGTCATTGACTTGGCTCCCTTATACCTGTCCTAGATCTTCCAGGATGGAACAGCAACGTCCAAGACCCAACTCGGCTTTATCTTCGTCGAGACCGTACCTACCTGTTCTCTTTGGTTCAAGGTTGAATCCTTCTTCAATGTCTGAACTTTCGTGAGTTCTCTCTCTCGCAGTCGCATTGTATCTATCCGTGAAGGCTTCAATGGAAGCCGGGTCACCATGCGTCTGTTTCCCGTGGCACTCTTGCAACCCGTTTCTGCACATTTATACCACGGCCTTCACAGGGTGCAGCCGCTGATCATCCGCAATGTAAGTCCGAGGTCTGCGGGTCTTCTGCCCATCGCAGCAGGTGAATGCGATTGGCGGATTGCAGACTCCATTGGTCGGCTTTATCCATGCCGCACCTGGGAGCCTATCGCTTGCGGTTCGTGAATCTCTGAACTGCACTCACCTGCGCATTTTGATCGGCTGGACCCTGACTACCTCTACGTTGTGCCGTACATTGTGTTCTCAATACGGCTGGCTATTGCAGCATGGCAGACGCCAGCGGGGCTAGATAAATATGGTGCCCCAGCGGCTCTTAGCCGTTACCTCCACCTCACACCTCTCTCTCTGACAACCATGGTCGAGCGGTATTCTTCAGCAAAGTGCGATCATCCCAGCCTTCGAATGAGTACTCATTGTCGACGCAGGAACCGGGAGAAAACATTCAAGATCAAGGTCTCCAGTACGCAGAGCCGCGTCCAACTCCTGTCCCTCCGTTGATCCGTCTCACAGAAATCAAGGCCGACAACGTCCCTGTAGTTGGATGGCGCGCCGGAAGATTTCTTGTCGACGTCAAGGTCAATGACAGTACCGCGAAGAGTGATATCGCGACCGCAGATTCGGGTTCGGTTTCTTGGGACGAGGAATTTCACTTGTGGGTCGATGTATTCGCCTCTTTGAGATATCACTCATCATCGTGTTCTAGTGATGCATCCGACACATCCATCATCACCCTTACTCTTCTCGCAACACACCGTGTGAGAGCGGTCACCATCGTTGGCTGGAGTGAAGAGGGAGTAACCGGCAGTCTCTGGAGCAGTACCTGTGCGTCCAACCATCTCTATTATGGCGATTTATTCATTTACTTTTCAGCGAATGAGCGACGACTGCGCAACGATACGGGTACGCTCAGGACCAACATCCATTTCAACATGGAGCTTCTTCCGCAGGATGAGCCCTGTGCTGACAAACGGCAAGCAGCGTCGAATGCCCGAGCTAGAAGCGCCGCTCATGATTTGATGACGGCTATGGGGATTACCATGGGATCCGGCCTGGGCCCTGCGCATCCGCCTGGCGCCGAAACGCATGCACGATACGCGCCAGGGGTCGATGAAATGCATACCTCCATCCTCCCCGCGGCCAAGATTTTGGGGTTGGAGCCCATCGATTCTGTTTCCGAAATTTGGGACCACTTGATCGAGCACGTAGAGCTGTTCACCAAAGTTGTGAACCGATTTTCGGAAGTATGTAAAGCTCTCCCATCCGTCGTCCCTTTGTGGCTCATCTGTTCGCCCAGATCCATCCTTATGCGAAGTTCGCCTGCAGCATTTTGACCATGGCGCAGAAGGTATTAATACTCTTGCTCGTGACTCCTGCGGTTCTTAGTGTTTTTTTCTAGGTTGCGATGGCCCAGAATGACTTTGACGACAGATTCCGGGAGCTCATCAAGCTTACCTCGGAAGTGTATTGTCTCCTGAACGACTTGAAACTGGCTGCTCTCGAGAGACATCGTCAGACCATTAAGCTTTTGACGCTCCAAACGGCCGAGTGTGCGTACTTTATCCGCGACTACACCAAGCAAAAGAGCTTCAGTGAGCACCGATTCCTGCCCATACCCTTTCGTACCATTTTAAGATTTTCACGAATCACAGTCATCCGCGCCGCAACGCACTCGATCTCCGGTGCTGCGATGGAAGGGAAAATTTCCCAGTACGAGAAAAAGTTCCAAGAACTGAAAGTCGCCTTCCGTGACGGTGCAGCTCTACATACCGAAATCACTGTTCTGCGAATCGCCGAGCAGGTTGATCGCATTAGTAAGCATTCATGCTCCGCATCCTTCCCGCTATTGATGTCGTACTCCGCAGTGACCGCCGGAGAACTCGACGATCTACCATATGCACCCGGTGCACGATTCGACCTCGGAAAGCAGTGCCTCTCAGGCACGCGCGAAGGCCTTCTCGACAAGATATTTGACTGGGTCAACAACGGCGACGTCGCTACGCCGCGAGTTTTGGTGCTAACCGCTGGTGCCGGCAGCGGGAAATCGGCGGTCGCACACACCGTCTCGAGGAGGTTCAACGAGTTGCAACGTCTCGGTTCTTCCTTCTTCTTCATCTCCGACGACCGTGACCGCCGTCCCGACACACTCTTCAGCACTATTACTCGCGATATGGCGGATCTTGATCCCGAGTGGAAGGAGGCGTTGAAGCAGGTTATCGGGTTGCGGGCGGTTAGGAAGACGAGTTCCGTGTTGGAGCAGTTCCAAGAATTCATCCTCAAGCCTGCGAGCCGCCCGCCCCTTTACTTTGGGCCCGTGGTAATTGTCATCGACGCCTTGGACGCGAGCGGGGATCTAAGCGCGCGTCAAGCCCTCCTCTCATTGCTCTCTTCCCGCACCAAGGAGCTCCCCAGTAATTTTCGCATCCTCCTCACCACACGTCCGGAGTCCGATATTTGCGACGCATTCAGCAAGTGCAAGGATGTCGTCATGTGGGACCTGGAGGATGAGCTGTCCAGCCTGAACGATATCACCGCGTTCTTCACCAGCGAATTGTCCGGGGTGACTGGCTGGACCGACCGTATCTGTCACAAACTGACTGCGAAATCGGAGGGGGATTTTGGGTGGGGTGTGGCCGCTTGCGGTTTCATCAAGGCCCTAGGTGCTTCTCAGACTCCGGCAGAGCGCATGTCCGACCTCCTTTCAAGACCGAAGGCATCACTGTTCAACGAGGCGGATTACTCGAACACGGAGAGCGAGACTGCTTTCGCGTCTTTCCGTGAGAAGCTGCACCTCCCGCATTTCGGAACGAGTTGGCATGACGAGCCCAACGGCCACGGTCATGCTTCGATGATGTTCAGCCGCATCTTGCATCCCCACCAAGACTTTCAGCCAGCTTTTCCGGTGCCAACATTTTACTCGAACGGCCACGAAGCTACAGAGCGCGAGGAAAAATATGCCGGCGTGCATGGCCCTTACTGAATGCATTGTTCACGCACGTCATGATTCTAGCTGTGTTCCTTCTCTCATTTCCTTCTGGAGCCTCACTCTCTTCGCGCAGCATGTATAATATCATACCCAAACCATATATACACCTGCCAGGCGTGCATATATTCAATCCTCTTGCCAATGCTGTACTATTTCGACCAAATGTTCACACCATGTCACCCGCCACCCAAGGTGTTCATTTTTTTGGATGTTCATTCTGACAAATATCATCATAAATTACCATAAACGGCAGGTCGGCGGGCGCGGAAATTTTGTGATTTTCGAGCCTATTGGGGCCTCGAAAGTCGCTGTCACCCGTCGTCACCTATCGCACAAATGTTCAGTTCACGATCCGCCGTCACCCGTCACCTAAAGATTTCTGGTACCGATTTAGGGACCAGGTCTACAGAGGTCTACGTTCAAAACATTCCATTCCAAAGTCCAATATCACGTGATATGGGGTTCCAGACCTTTCCTTTTCCGGCGCCTAATGCTTTTCTTCGATCATGCGGTAACGTGGGTCCACGCTCTTTCCTTTCCTGGCGCCTCAAAAAGCGCTAATATTTTCTTCGATCGTGCGGTAACTCCGGAGACCGCGGGTCCAGGCCCTCTCTTTTCTGGCGCCTCAGAAGTGATGTTCTGTTCGGTTGTGGTAACTCGGGATCTACAAATGTCGGCACCACTTTTTTTTTTTGGAGCACATGCTACACTACTATATGGAATGATCATTTTTTTGTGTTCAACAAGTGCAGGTTCCGAGTCATAAATGCTGGGCGGCTAAGGGGTACCAGGGGTGCCCGGAGGGCCTTAGGAATCCTAGTACTAGTGTCATGTGGATAAATGGGGCGAATTTTTCGAGGCTGATCCAGCTACTTGCCGTGTGGGCCGCCGATTTCTCCGGTCATGGGTTGCTAGCGACTCTTTTGCAAATTTGGTCAAATACGGTATGGACTGGCCGCGCCTCGGACCGAAAGGAATCGAACCAATAGTTTGGTCAGTACCACCTGCGCAGCTGCGGTTCCTGGATCCTACGAAACCAATTGTGCCAATATGTTTGAACGCTTCTCTTCCCTGAGTCATTGGCTAAATCTCTCCCCATCGGATCTTCATCCCGACAGCTCAACAGTTGAGTGAGGCGCCGGTACTATTAGCATATCTAGAACTATGAGTCAGCCCAATTCTCCATGTCTGTGTCGGCCTGGTTTAGCGACCGCGACGTCTGCAACTGATAACCTGATCCATTCCACAATGATTCAGTAAAGCTGTTGTATAGAAATTCCGGTTCCGGTGGTATATATTAGTTAGCATGAGAAGCGCGGCATGAGATGATGCGATGTTATTGAATTCTTTTACACAAGGGACAAGGTTACTGATCAGCGGGAGTGACTGATATCACCTTGATATCACCACCCGTGGACAAAGGATTAGTGCGTAGTCAGCTGGTCGGCGCTCAGCAAACTAGTTTTGAGTTGTATTATTGAAGTGTCTGCGAAAGACTACATCAGCGCCAACCCCTTGTCAAAATCGGACAGGAATGAACAATTGCATTGCATCACTTATCGCGCGCCTACCGGATGTCAGGACCGCGGGAAATGGAGGCCGGCTTCGCGGTATTAAAGGCGTCTGCGCGCAGCATTGCACAGACCACCATGTCGGACCCGCACGGCTCGTTGCAAGGACCACCCCTAGCGCGCAGACGCACGTCCATCGCGTGCTCAAAGTGTCGAAAGCGCAAGATTAAGGTGCCCTCTCTGGTATCCGGTCATGGCGTCTGGGCTAATGGATTGATTGAATGATCAGTGCACGCCCAGCGGCGATGGTCCGCACGACCCCTGCGCGCGGTGCCTCCGGCGGGGCTTGCAGTGCAAATATGTCGCGGTTTCCGAGCGGGTAGACCAGGCTGCTCCAGGGCCATCCACGCCCCGGGCGGGCACTCACGCCACGCTCCCACCGCCGAGTGGGCCGCTGCATGACCCGCGGGGGCGCTCATCGTGGGACCCCTGGGACGCATTCCACTGGAACCATACGAGCGAGTTTGGAGATACCGAGCCTCCAAATTACGTGCTCCCGTATGCACGGAACCCCCAGCCCAGCGTTCCGCAGCCGCCGCCGAGCTTCCCTCCCTCTGGGCCGTTCGGCTACAGCCAGAGACTCGGCGTTGCGTCGCCCTCATCGGCGTCCCCGGGATTTTTCGCCAATGTCAATGTCGCGCCGTCACAATATCATTCGAATATGGCGCATTGCCCTCCCAGTGCATATGAATGGACTGATATATCGTAAGGGCTTCCTCAATACGAAGAGGGGTTGCTTAATTTTTCCAGGTGCGCACGGTGTCCGCCTGGAGCGTGCTATTGCGGTGGGCTATAGCAGGGGACATCGAAGTGGAGAGGTCGAGTTAAAGCTTGCGCAGCAGTAGAGGGCTTCATACAGGCCCCGTGAGGTCCGCCTGAGGTTTCTCAGGTGATTCGGCCAAGGACAGTCACAAGTTGCGTTTGATTTATCGTCGGGACGTTCTCGGAGAGACCACATTGAATGGAGCGAGGACGAGTCGTGTTTGAGACACCATTGATCATATTGCGCCTAGTATGAACCAGCTCCAGGTGTACGAAACCGGGAGGCCGGTCGAGGTAGTCATTCTTGCTACTACAGAGGCAAGACGAGGGATGGTGCACGCTCGACCAAGGCCCATAAGCCGCAAATACCACGGGTAGAATGTTAGGACGCCGCCCAGTTCCTTTTATGTTTCCGATCCTCCATTGGTTGGCGGGGGGCCGTCTTGAAAGAAGATCAGTGGGAGAACACGCGAGTGGGCGGTACGAGCTTTGGCTTCGTCCGTTGAAGCGGTTGTCTACCAATGGCTAGTAGCTGAAAGGTGGATGACTCGGAGAGTGGCCCAGATATTTCGAATGTTTGATCCAGGGAAATGCTGATGAGGCTACGAGGAAGGTGCAAGGCCAGACGTGGAGAAAGCTATGGCATAGTCGCCGCAAGCCTAGTTGCCTAGTTCGCTGGTCTGGAACACATGGATTTATCCAAGCCTAGTCGTTTTTGGCATGGGCGTCGCCAACACGTGACAGAACGCGACTTTACCCGCTTCACAACAGCCCACAGCAAAGGAAACAGAACTTTTAAGATGCGCGTAGGCGCTGGCATGAACACAATACTCGCAGAATAAGGACGTTGAATCAAGGCGGGAAGGGCCAATGCGGGAACTTCGATGGCACATTTCGACTCACGGGCGCAGGAGGAAGGCGCCGACAAAAAGACGGTGGCGATTCATATTGCAATCCGATACATTCGCAAGACAGAAAAGAAACGGAGCGTGTCACAGGGGATGTAGACTGCTCTCCGGCAGGCGGAAGCAAACCTAGCGTCGTCCCGGAACGGTGGACAAAGACGAAGGATCGCTGGGCACACATCCCGCATATAAAGTGAATCCCGCACCGCACATCCCGCGCGCGCCCACAGAAACTTTACATCGAGCACCGTGGACGCGGACCATCCGCCTACACTCGCACCACCCCCGAAGAACGCCAGAAACCGAAGATCGTGAAAATCAAGCCGAGAACGAAGGTCGGGAAAGCACAGCGAAAATCTGGAAAATGAAGGGGAGAATCTGGGAGAGGAAAGGAAGGGCAGGAAATAAAGGGAACAAGCAAGTAGATGAAGGAAGGATCCAAAGGCGTGGAAGAAGTATAAGAAGCAGACGCGGCCTCGATCACGCAGACGCGCCCTTCGATCCTCATTCTACTTCGGCGAGTTCAAGCACAGGAGGGTGAGACCGCATGGCCGCACGGCGAACGCGATGCCGCGTCGCTCGTCACTCTGCTGCTCCGGGTGCCATCCTGCGCCGTCGCCGCCACCACCGCCGCGCGGACGGAATGACTGCGTCCCTCCTCATTCCGCGGCGCGGTGGCACTCCTCCGATCCCGCCAGCGGCGCACACACCACCATCGCGTCCTCGTCATCTTGCGCCACCGCCGCCAACACCGCCTCGCGCGCGCGGACGACATCCCGCGCTGGCGCCTCGCCATCAGACAAAGGCGCCCGCGCCGGGAGTGAAGCTGGGCTGCTCACCGCAAGATCACGCCCACCGCCCATCTCTCGTATCACGCGCCGTCTGCTCCCTCCGCCCCCGCACGACGCAGCGCGCCATCCTGCGCCCTCCGCCCGCGAACCCCGGCCTGCCCACCATCCTCGTCCCACTCTACACACTCCTTCGTTTCCCAGGCACCAAAAACAGACAGATACAGCCGGCGGCCGGCGCTGTACTCGTAGCCCAAGGTGGGGATGATCGCCGCCTTCGCGGTTCACCCACCGTCCGCCATCCTGCGCCGTCGTCGACCTCTGCATCTGCGCGCCTCGCGTCCTCGAGCCCCGCCCTCCGCGCTGCTCGATCCACGAGGCTCATGGTCGTCTATTCAGCTCCACACGCATCGAGCCCCCGCTCCCTGAGCACGCAGAATCCGAGCTCCGCATCCCCAGACGATTGCGATCCTGCAACCAGTACCGCGCTTCATCGAGCCCCAGCTGTGCGGTGACGCAGAGTCTGTGCGCCGGCATCGGTGAGTCCCCCGACCCTCGGGCCCGCATCTTCGAGCTCCGAGCGTCTTGATACGGGACGATCGTGCACCCAGCTCCGCACCCATCGAGCCCCTGCTCAGTCTGCACGTAGAGTCACTCCGCACGCTTCGTTGTCCTCGAGTTCCCGGCGTCCTCCTCGATCCATATCGTTCGGGTAGCTCCGAACGCGTGCTCCAGCGGCGCCGTATCAGCGTGAACGCGGTCCGCTAGAAACCGGTGTCAGCGCTCGACGGTGTAACAGGAGAAACCGAGCGTACCCCAGCTATGATCATGAGCCCGTCCTCATCGAGCTCCTGGCCCTTTCGGCTGCGAGCTCCTCGATCCAGGCATTCGCGCACTTCGGAAAGCGACGTCAGCGCGGCCTAAACGGCGTCAGCGCTGAGCAGCATAGAGAGGGAAAAACAAGTGCACGACGCACCGCCCGCTGTCCTTCGTACTCTTCGCCTTCGAGCTTTCGGCCGCGCTCTTCGATCCAGCTCGTGACGCATGTGCACGTTTTCTGGGGAAGACGGCGTCAGTGCCCTGCAAAAAAGCCGCGTCAACGCTTGGCGCCAGAGGGGGGCCGAGCACGACGCACCCTTGCTTACACTCGCTGGTCTTTGTATTCTCCGGTGCCACGCTCCTCGACGCAGCCCCAGCTCGTCCATCCGGCGTCAACTTTAGCACCGGCACCGAGACTCGGAACTGCCAACCAGACGGCGTCAGCGACGTCTGCAAGATCGCGCTGTCAGCGCTCGGCGGTGAGGAGAGAAAACGAGCGCTCGAGGCACACTAGTTCTGGCTCGCCCTGCGTGTCTGGAGCTTCCAGTTCACGCGCACCGCAATCTAAGGCAGAACGCGCCCTCAATCCAATGCGAAGCGCGGTCGCCGCTCGGAGAGCAGCGTTTGCGCGGTCTGCAGAAAGGCAACGTCAGCAATTTGGGGATGCGCAGGGGAGGAGTAACGCACTTCGCGCCCTCTATTCCCGCCTTCCCTCGTGCGAGCAGTTCCATTCGCGCCCCACCGCATCCTCTGCCGACAAAGCGCGTTTACCGGCGCGCAGAGCAGATGCGCCTCTCAATCCCGGGAGATCCGCGCTGCTCCATCGTCCACGCCGCAGAAAGTCGCCAGTGTGTCCTCGTGTCCTCGCCCTCCGTTACGCCTCCAGCTCACACTCTCCTTCCTCGGCGTCCTCCTTCCCCCTCCCTCCTCCCACGCCCGCGCCCGCTCCTCGCCCCTTCTCCCCCCTTCCCGGTCCCACCCTTCCTCCTCGCGGCCGTCCTCCCCGCGATCCAATGCCATCTTCGCCCCTCCTCGCGCTCCTTGTTCCCGCGTTCCAGCGGATGCGGCACGGACATATCAAGATTGGTCTGCGTCTGCATCTGCGCCGTCGAGGCTCAGGGTCTACGCAGGCCGCGAAAACGGAGTCGAGATCTGCGCAGACAGTCCTCGATGTCAATGCGTCAAGCCGACGTGTGGGACGCTGTGGGCTGGGGAAAGGAGCCCGCGCCCGTCGAGGGCGAGGGCGAGGGCGAGGGCGAGGATGAGGGCGAAGGCTGCAGATAGGAAAGAGGGTGCCGGCGCGTCCGCGCGATCGCGTACAAGAAACAGGACGCATCTTTCACCAAGGCGTCGGATCCTCGAATGCGAGGCGTGTGCCGTGCGCCGCGCGCCGCGCGCCGGCCACCTCCAGCGCAATGTGCATGCCGATGTACCGCGCCGGACACGTGCGTCTGCGAAAACGGAATCGAAGTCCATGAACAGACGGGCGAGTGTCAAATATGCGCTGGCGACGATGTGGGGTGTCTGGGCCGCAGGAAGGAGGAGCGCGTTCTCGTCGTCGTCGTGGTCTTTCGTCGCATCCAACACTCGTCGTGCAAGCACAATCGCCCGTCGTTCCTTCCTCGATCCCGAGGTTCAGCACCGCGCCGCGTCCTCAAGGTCGGGCAGCAGCGCATCCACGGAGACCGCGCGCGCCTTTCGCTCCCGCCACATCAAGACCGCGCCCATCCTTCCTTCCTCCTCCCGCTCCCGTCCTCGCCCTCCTCCCCCCTTCCTCGCGATCCGCAACGGATGCCGCACGCCGGACACAGTTCTAGCGTCTGCGTCGCGCCGGCACAGTCGAGGTCCGCGTGTGCGCCCCTTCTGCGAAAAAACAGAGTGCGTGCGAAGGACAGAGTCGTCGATCTCAGTGCGAATGCCGGGGTGTGTGAACTGCGGAAGTGTCAGAGCGGCCCCGCGCGTGCTCTGTCTCTCGTCGTTGTCGTATCCAAGGTGTCGTGCAAGGAGCCCGCGCCCATCGCCTCCTTCGCGTCGCGCCCTCGTATTCCGGGCATCGCGCCCGTCCTCGGGGCCATCCGCGAGAGCTCAAGATCCCTCCCCCGAGGTCCAGCACTACGTCCTCGTCGAGGGTGCAGGGAGGAAAGCAAGATGGCGCCAGCGCTCGCTCTCTTCGCCCCCTTCGCATCGCGCTCCACGATGCAAGGAGCGCGCGCCCGGGGTCGTTGTCCAATCGGCTCTATCCCAGAGATCCAGTACGGCGCCGTGCATCGTCTAGATCGAGGATGAGCTCTGCAGAAAGCAAGCCAGCATCTTGCCTGCGCGGCCGCTCTCCGCCTGCCCCGCATAGCGCATCCGGTCTTTTCCTTCCCATCTGTCGTCGAGCGAAGGTGAGCTCTGCAGTAATGAAACGCGGCGTCAGCGCCGGCGTGTAGATCTCGGCGGAATGACGCACCGTATCCGTATCGCGCCCGTCGTCCACCCGGCCCTATCGAAGAGATCTCGGGTCCAACAAAGCGACCTCGTACTGTGCTCGACGTCGAAGCTGAGGGCTAGGCTGCAGAGAGTGGGCGTCAGCGCGGCAGGCGGGGGTGGAAGGAGTAACACACCTCGAGGCC
The DNA here is from genome assembly GCA_029204335.1 of Mycena vulgaris. Lineage (NCBI taxonomy): Eukaryota > Fungi > Basidiomycota > Agaricomycetes > Agaricales > Mycenaceae > Mycena > Mycena vulgaris. Next base: position 822,577 of record JARGYA010000024.1, read on the forward strand.
ATGGCCAGGATCTTGCACCAAGGATGACGCGCCCGTCGTCCCCGCCTTGATCTCGCGATGCATCCAGCAGCGGGGGTGAGCTCTGCAGCAAGGAAAGGCGGCGTCAGCGCTCGCGTGTCGATGTCGATGGGCGGGGAACGCACCTTAGATCCCGGGAGATTAGCGCCGGAATATCGCGCCGTCGTCGAGATCAGCACCGGGCCCGGGCGATGATGAGGGCTGCAGAAATGGCTGGCGGGTAGATCTGGACGGGGAAGAGATACACCGTCTTCCCGTCTAGGTGATCGCCTCGTCGTACCCTCGCATCGTATTCCATGATCATCGCATCGCGCCCGGGGCGTGGGGCGGGGTCTGTGTGGGTTAGCCATCACGTCCGACGTGATAAGGGGAATAGAGGTAAAGAGAGGGAAGGCGGGCGAGTGGAGCAGTGCAATTATAGGGGAGGGAGGCAAGTGGAGGCAGCGGGGGGTGCGAAGGGGGGCGAAGAGCTGCGATGGAGGCACGCTAGGGACGCGAGATGGAATGGACAGGCGTGAACAGGAATATTGTGCAAGGTCAAGGGATCCGGAGGGCGCGGGTGGCAGCCTTGAAGGGCGACAGCTGCAGACGCGCACGTCGACGAAAATATTTTTCATTGGGCGGGTGTAGCAGCAGCGATCTTCATCATTCATGTCGACGAGTAATGTCGTACAGAAAACGAGAGAGGAAGGAGGCGGGCTGATGGCATCACCAGGTTCCCCTTTGGGCGACTCACCTTCCTTTCTTTCCACCACGTAGGATTATCCTCAATTCGATTCAACCTCATCCATTCTGTACCGCTCTCTGTATATCCAAGTCGCGCCAACACCGCTCCATGCCCGCTTCCCGATGCTCGCTCTTGACCCAAGTCGCGCTCGGCTCTTGAGACTTGTGCTCTCTCGGATTCACTTCTTTCTGCCGCTATATTTACTTCAATACACCGCGGCCGCTGCTGGTCTGGCAAGACGTCCTATCTCTGTACAACCTGGAATACGGACCGCCTCGCCAAGCTACATAGCTTCGAGGACGAGACGGTACTATGTATACTCAAACCACTTCTACCCTTAATTCAATCGCACCTCACGCAGTTCTCAAATACACTGGAGAAGCCCGGTAGCGGATGGTCCGCACCCACTACGAGTACGATCTGCGTTGAAACTCAGTGGGATGCCCGTTCGATTCGGGACTGGGCCATTGTCTCTCGATCCCTGAAAGTTTTTTTATTTCATATCAACATAAGCATCCCGGCATTGACGTCAGGTATTCACGTCTACGACAAACTCCATCATAGCTCGATTGGCCTGCCCAAATCCCCAGCAGTGATCCACCAATCTTCTCCACTTTCAATTTGTAGCGGAACGATGACCCCACCGCGGCGCTGATAAGTGTCCTCACTTCGAGGACACCTCACCCAGTCCCAAAATCTCTTTCATAAGGCCCGGTAGCGGATGGTCCACACCCACGACAGATATGCGGAGCTTCTATCATATCATTAGAGGGATCACCGTTCGATTCGGGACTAGGCCATCATCACCCATGTCTCGGTAAAGATGTTTTTCTTTTGGCTGGTGTCCATCCATTGTAAATTCACACTCGCTCTTAATCGCGTCTCACCGAGGCTTGAATAGCTTCCAGAAGGCCCAGTGGCGGATGGTCCGCACCCACGATACGTGTGATTCATTCCGTGCAATCTTAGAGGAATCCCCGTTCAATTCGGGACTGGGCCATGATTGCTTTGTTTAGAAATTCTTTTTATCATTATTTCCCACCATCCCGCATCTAGCAATCTCTTAGGTGCGTATCCTCCTACAGTATAATTACTTGGACTACTCACGTCCTCGGTCTCGGCCTTCGATCTCCTTGTTTGATTTAGTCCGTCCAGAGACGCTATACCGAAACACATCAATGATGAGTACCCTCAATTGAATCGCACCTCACACAGTACTCATGGACCTGTAGAAGGCCCGGTGGCGGACGGTCCGCACCCACAGCGAGTTGGTTTGCACAATCCTCATTCAGTGGGATCCCCGTTCGATTCGGGGCTGGTAGATCGCTGTACTTTATTTATTTATTTCTCACCCTACTACATCTAACACTCGTGTGTATCCTCACATAATACACCGGCTACTCAAATACCCAGCCTCAATCATAGTGCTGTTTAATTTCGTCCTCCGGAGAGACAGATCCGTCGCTGATACATACCCTGAATTCGAATGCACCTCACACGGCCCTCAGATACCTCCAGAAGGCCCAGTGAGCAGCCCTTGTGATCTATTCAGTTCACTCATCGGAAAGAAAATGGGATTGAATTTCTAGTAGTACACCACGGTCCGGGCTCGGAGATAATAACGAGGGTGACCATCAAAATTATTTCGTTGAGTCTCATCCAAGTATCTAGAGTATATGAGTCTTCCGAATGCATGAAACCTTTCTAGGAAAGCCACCAAGTGCATTGAATAAACCAGAAAAAAACTGATGAGGCAGGTAGCCTCATGCAATGTGCTCCACTGCTCATCGTATAAATATTCATCTGTGACGAGTTACCTCCTGCTGGGACTCTCATCTGGCACTCAGGGCTTGACAGAATCTCTGAGAGTTCTGGCAACAAGACATGAGCTAGAAATAGAATTCACCAAAGCACAAAGAGGGTTGTGGCTTATTTTGAATCTACATGCCCCTCAAATGCCCGGGAACATGTCTGAGCACTGCCCCTGCGGCATGTCACACTTGCCCCAGGTTTTGCCTCCCCCGCCTAGCTTGAGCCACCTTAATTATTCCGGAATATACATACATGAGACATGTCACATGTGAGAGAATTTCCCTATTAGGCAGACTTCGATGTATGACAGGAACCCGGAACCCTTCTTGTCCAGGCACTGACACCTGTGCCTTGCGACATCTCTGGCTGGGTATCTTCTCTTCTGTAGATGAGCCAATGGATGTTCAACCTCCCACAGTCATCGAGGATAAAAGGACTGTGCCGCCAGCATGGCTCACATCTTGCCCATCAGACCAAATGCCTCCTCAGATCATTGCCACTGAAACCCGATTAAACAACATTCTAAAATGTTTCACTACAGCAGTGGATACCTTGGAGGTCCTTGCTAATACCTTTGAGACTCCATTCTTGAAACCTATCTCCAACACTGCCAAGTCTCTGCTAGCGGCTGTGCAGGTACATTTCTACTATAAATCGTAAAATATATCTCATTTTTGCTAGGCTGTCAGGCAAAACAAGAGGGATTGTACTCAATTGCTTGAGCAAACCTATGGATTGCTCTCTGCAATTATTTCTCTCCATTTGAAGCTAGAGACTGGTCCAGTGTCCCCAAGCATGCAGAATCATCTCGGAAAAGCCACAGAGTAGGCTGCTCCAGACATATTTATTTATTTAGTGCTGATTGTATGTCCTCAGCACACTATTCAAGATCCATACATTTGTGGATGCCCAACAATATAAAAGCAAGATCAGGCACTTTTTTCGTCAAGGAGAAATGAGCAAATTGTTGAGGGATTGTAACATTGGTTTACAAGAGGCATTAGCTCTTTTCAAGGTGCTGTGGTTCGATATATCACATCTGGATGTACTCAAAATGACTCAGGTTCATAATACGAATTTCCTCAATGAGATTGGAGCCATGCAGAAATTTGCTGAAGACAGACACCAAGAAGTTCTGGAGTTGATTGATGCCTTTTCTGATGGCACCGCTTCAGACAAAGGGTCATCAGTATGTATTCCTTCCATTCCAATTTCAGGGAGGTAACTATTTCACAGACAAATAGGGTCTTTTCTAGCTCTTACAACAGGTATGATCCAAACTAAGATTCAAATGAGCAAGAAACTGATCCTATTCTGGTCAAGCTCAACCTCAATTTCTATGCTGCCATCAGAGCCGAAAATTTTCCACGGTCGAGAATCTGAACTTTCAGACATCAGCAAACTGTTCATGCAAGACACACCTAGGATAGCAATTCTGGGTGCAGGTGGAATGGGAAAGACATGTCTTTCAAGAGCTGTGTTGCATCATCCAACAGTTACTGGGAAATATGGACAGCATCGTTTCTTCGTTGCTTGTGACTCTACATCAAGTAAAGAGGAACTGGTTACCCTCATTGGGGCCCATTTGGGACTGAAGCCAAAGAAAGATTTGACTAAAGTGATTCTGCATCATTTTGTGACCAGCCCGGCATGTCTCTTGATCCTGGACAACTTTGAGATGCTCTGGGAGCCTACAGAGATTCGTCGAGAGATTGAAGAATTTTTATCTCTGCTTACAGATGTAAAGCACCTTGCATTGATTGTGAATACTAATATCCTCACTGCAGTGCTGCAACTGACACTATGCTAGATCACAATGCGAGGCACAGAAAGACCAGCCTCAGTACGCTGGACCCGGCCTTTCTTGTCCCCTTTGAAGCCCTTGACACAGGATGCTGCCAGACAAACCTTCGTCGACATTGCAGATGATAGCCATGACAGTGATGACGTTGACAAAGTCCTCCTCCTGACTGGCAACATGCCACTTGCAATTGATCTTATGGCCCACTTGGTTGAATCACATGGGTGCTCTAATGTTTTGGCCCGTTGGGAGGAAGAAAAAACCTCTGTGATCTCAGATGGCTATGACAAGCGGTCAAATCTGGATCTATCTATTTCACTGTCTCTATCAAGCCCCCGAATCACATCTGTGCCTAATTGCCAGGATCTATTGAGCCTCCTCTCAATGCTCCCTGATGGTCTTTCAGATGTAGAGCTGGTACAAAGCAAGCTTCCGATAAAAGACATCTTCAGCTGTAAAGCAGCCCTACTCTCCACCTCACTGGCCTATAGCAATGACCAGAGACAATTCAAGATTTTGGTACCCATTCGGGAATACATGGCAAGATATTACCCCCCCCTGGATCACCTTGTTCAGGCTCTTCTCAATTACTTTTGTCAGCTTTTGAATTTTCAGCACAAATATTATGGACCTGTCTCAGGTTCTGAAACTGCCCTACGAATCACAACAAATTTGTCAAATATTCAGAGTCTACTTCTCAACATGCTTCAGCACCAAAACCCTATCACTGTTGATATAATCTACTGCATACTACATCTCAATGGTTTCAATAGACTTGCTGGATATGGTCGGACTCCTTTGATGGACCACATTGCTCATACTCACGCTCTCCCTGACGAGCTGGAGGTCTATTTGATCACAGAGATCTTCAGCTCTTGGCGAGATCATCCAATTCACCATCCCAAGGCCTTGGTTGACAAAGCAATAAAAAAACTACCTCACTTTGATGAGTCAGATATCAAATGTAAGCTCACAATCAGTTTCCTGTCTCAATGACTTAAAACAAGTTCAACAGGTGGATTTTACAATGCTGTAGGACTCTATTATCAAGGCCACAATAATGATTTCCCTACAGCTACAAATTACTATCAGACTGGACTCTCTCTGGCAATTTCCACTGGGCAGATAAAAAAACAGTGCCAATCATCACTATTTTTAGCAGACATCAAGTGGCGGATGGGAGATCTAGCTGCAAGCCAAATGTATGCATCTGAGGGACAGAGGCTGGCAAACATTTCTGCAGATTTATATAATGAAGCACAGGCACTAGTGATTGAAGCACAGTGTTGGAATTCACATGGAAACTACAAGTCTGCAGCCTCTCTCTGTAACAGGGCAACAGATCTCCTACGTCACTGTGGGATGTCTGGTGGTGTCTTGTACAATGAAATTCTAAGCACTCGGGCAGAGATCTACAAGGTGAAGTCAGAATATGTGGAGGGTCAAAATCTCAGGAGGAGAATTCTTCAGGAAATTCCTATTGAACTAGACCCATACAGCTATGCCTTCATATTGATCAGTGTGGCAGAACTTGATGTACTACTTGGTACACCAATGGATAAAATACAAAAGGACATTGATACAGTAAAATCAATATCCAATCGCAAGGAATCTTTGATCTATGAAATGCTCTGCGATGCTATCATGGGAGCACTCTATCTCCGGGAAGGAAATTTCCTAGCTGCAAAGACACATTTCCACAAGTGTCTGTCATTCTTTTGGGGAAGTCAAGCTGAGCTAGTTAACTACTGTCTGGAGAGGCTTGGCGATAGAAGCCTATGGGATCCAACAGATTGGTCATCTTCCTGGACAATCATATATCTTGTGCATGCCTCAAAGTCAAACCAGAAGCTAGATCTTCACAAGGCTCTTCAATTTCTAGGGGATATTTTCCGATTTGAGGGTGACCAGGATACAGCAGTCAGCCTTCTGACTGTGGCCTTGGAGGGATTCACATTGATGGATGTCCACCGCAGCCGAGCGGAGTGTATGCTTGGACTCGGATACATCTCAAAGGAAAATAGGGACCTGTTGAAGGCAGCAGAGCTCTGGAGAACTGCAAGACCTCTGTTTGAACGATCATCACAAGTAAAAAAACTTGCCCTTATTGATAAAGAACTTCTCAGCATCCAGAGAGATGTGCTGGAAGAACACACCAAGAGCTTGGCCCATCTCTCAAAAATCCACACACCTAGTAGAGCCCTTGGAACAACAACCAGAAGCCTGGAAGCGATTGGAGAGACAGAAGATCCAGGTCTGGGTGAAGAGAAGGCAGCTGTTCTTGAGTTGATTCAAAGCAATGTGTAGTTGAAAAAATTATTTACTCTTACCGTGTTGTTTCAATACTTTACCTAGTGTTCATGTTGTTGCCCACTTTTCCTCACTGGATGTATGTGGACCAATAGTTCATCGATGTAAACCATCTCAATGTATTTGTAAGGATATTCACAGTTAATGATGAGTTTAAATCCACTGTAGACCGGTAGACATGGGGTTCAACATAGGTGCTCTGCCACCTGGTGGCCCGTCATGTCACCTGCTCCCGTTCGGTTAAGCTAAATATGATTTAACATATGATTGGTAAACCCGGTTTACAGCGCTTTTCACATCTATGCGGAAAGTGGAAATTTTTGGTCAGCTGTTTGGCTCTGTTTGGATGGGACCCCGGAACCGCAGCAAGCATCTTCAACTCGTTCCTCAACGAAATATGTGAGTTTCATTTATATATAAATGTTCAGTAGTTATTAGTAGCTAGTAGTAGTCTATAGCAAGAAATTCAGGCCAATTTGGTCAAGGATTAGGCATTGTGAAGCCCTGCCAACACTGCCGCGGCGTCGGCCTTTGTCGCCTGTTCATTCTCTGCAACCTTTTCCGCCTGTTTATGCAGATCTAGCTCTTCCTCATCTGAGGCCAGCCCCTCCTCCTCCATAACAGAACGATATCCAAGAGGGACAGGTCCCCATGTGTTTCGAACAGGGCATCGGTACCAGACTTCTCCCATATCGTCACCTGGGAAAATCGCGGGGCCATAGAATCGCTCGGCTCCACCGTCATCATACCGGCGCTCAAAAGCTACCTTCTTGCTCGGCGGAGTCGCGGGAGTGTCACCGAAAGGAGGGAAAGGGGTGATTGTTCCGCTAGAACCGGACATCAGATAGGTGATAGACTCTTGTGACCACTTTCATTTTGCAGTTGGCCCGTTCCACCACGACTGAGAGCCTGCCTTGAGCCGTATAACATCTCCTTTCGACATCCCCAGCTCCACCAAGTCTTGGTTGTCCACAAGATGCATGATATCCGGGCCGTAGCCATCCCCGACTCGTATGTGCGCGCCGCAGTGATGCCCAGATTTTTCTCGGCATGCTCAAGGAACCTCGGCAGCTTAGTGGGAGATGGGACAACAGGTGAGGTAACAGTGGCTGCAGCTGAGCTGGCGGCAGGAGCTTTGTTGCGGGGTGTACTCGGCACCGGGGTGACATCTGCAAACTGCCCAGATCGTACTCCAACGAGTGCGCTGACCATTGTCGCAAGATGGCCTATGACCTCAACAACTCTGTTATTCTCTGTCCCTGCTCCCTTTAATTTGTTTACACCTGCTGCAATTCAGGCAGGATGAAGTGCTACTTGTCGATTTGCTGGATCAAACGCGGCAATAAATTTCGGAGGCTCGGTGACAGTTGCTTGTCCATCATACTAGCAATGACTGTGAGAAGACAGACAACAGAGAACGAGAGGCTTGATGTACCATCGCGCGGCACCATTCTTTCATTAACTGAGGCGTCAGCGGGTATGACTCCCCCATCCTGGGATCAATATAGGTGTAGCCTGCATCGTGGTCATTTTGCCAATGCTTCTCGAGCTTTCCACGCAGCCGAGCTAGCTCTCGTTCAAGATCTGTCAAGCCGTCCCCATTGTACAGTCCCGCTTCCTCCCCATCCCCATCTTCATTGTCGCTCCCTTGGCTTCCGCGCTACTCAAATTACCTAGTCAGTCAAAGCTAGAGTTCATGGAAGCTGATAAACAAACCCCGCTCCAGCGTTTCTGAATGTCCGCCATGTCAATGTAAATATTCACTTGTTCTGCAAGCCTTCAATGATGCTTGTGACGAGATCTTGGTATTCGGACAAGTTGTCAATGTCGAGGGAGTTTGTTTTGCTAAAAGGGGAGTCAGACATGGAACTGTAATGTGCGGAATATCATACTTGACGCCCGGGAGCTGAACTTTGATCCCGTAGGTTATCTTCTTCGTGATATTGTATTTATCCTCCCCGTGCTTCAGGAGAATCATCTTGAGCAGTGACATGTAATTGTCCTCCGAAGACTTGAAGCTGTGAGAGAATTCCTCGGTTTCATTTTATTTTATTCCTTCGGCTTGGTCTTGCTTCTCGCACCCGCGGCAGAAGCATTCCCAGGAACCATGATGTGGTAAGTCATATGTGCGGTGACTTTAGCAATGTGGGCTTGCATATCAGGCTCAGGGGTCTGTGTCGGGGGCGAGGAAGACATGGTAGATGAACAAATAAAAATCGGAGTTTGAATCCAACACGGAACAAAAACTGGAGCCAAACAAAACTACTCTTCTGCAATGTATCTCGACGAACTCCAAGCCTTCTTGCGCCAGAATGGCATTGAAATACCCCTAGGAAGATTGGTCCAATACTGTAAACTCAATGCAGAGGCTACTATTGCTCGGGTTCGTACAAATAGGTTGTAATTATGGCTGGTTTCTGAACGGTGGAAATCTATTACCCAGAAACCAACAAGCATGAAAGCACGGGCAGATTTCATTGACTCGTACCCTCACAACTCAATTCTTGTTGATCTTTCGGACTATCGCACAACGCCCGGGAACCGCCGAGATAATCTAAAAAAATCATTGTCGTTTCAAAGAGGACATCGTTACAGTACGTAGGCAAAGAAGAGTTCAAAATAATGTGGCTCATGTTATCATGCTTCAGCTATACAATATAACCCGATGCTTTGAAGTAGCTCCATGCTTTCTCCAGAGTAATGTTGTGGCATGCATGGTCAATCATACTTAAGCATGTGTCTTTCCAGTGGTGGCGGAGAAAAGCTTTGATGGAAGAAAAAGCTTGCTCGATAGGATTGAAGTCGGGAGAGTAAGGCGGGAGGAATATGAGTTTACAATCTGAATCAACTGAGTCAACACAGTGAATGGAACATAAAAGAAAACACGGACGAGCTTGATCTTCAACGAGAACACGGATCTCTTCAGCATGATGAATGCTACAATTGTCAAGTACGAGGACACTGCGTGGCCCGGGGTAAGGGTTGGTGAGCGGAATCTGTTCAACATTAGTATCCTCTGGTTAATTACAAGAAACACATTACTCACAACGTGATCCTCGAGAAATTTGAGAAATGTTCCGCATTCACAGAACCTTCAATCACATCATGCGCAACAATACCGTCGAGGGTGAGCACAGGAAGGATTGAATAGCACTTCCCCCGGACAAATGGCCGATGCTGAACACACCGGGTGCCAATGAGAGACCAGCCCTTGGATCGGCCGGTGGAGTGGTCATTCTTAGCGGCCTCGTCGATGAACATCAGCATGTTCGCGTCTGGAACAACATCGGCGATGCGGTTCATGTATGCGGAACACTGGATATCGTTCCGCTCCAAGGCACGCACGGACACACATTTATGAGATAGATGTAGGCGCTGCAGTGTTCGGAACAGTGTGGGAAGGGAGACATTGATGTTGTGTTGCATCAACAGTTTCTCCTGAAGCTCGTCAAGGTGGATGGTGCATGTCTGCTCTAGTAGAGCTTCGATGAATCTGATGTCGATGGCGGTGAGAAGGCGACAGCGACCAGAAGGATGGGTGTTTGGATTGTGCGCGACTCCATGGATTGTGTAATGCTCAAGGCAGTTGTATACAAAGGTCTTTTTGACCCCCAGAATAGAGCATATCTGGGCTACAGATCTATCCTGCTCGAAGAACAGGACAGGGACTCGAGCCTTGAGGTCGTTAGAGATGGTGCGAGTAGGCATGAGCGTAAACGGGCGGTTCCGGGGTCCCATCCAAACAAGGCCAAACAGCTGACAAAAAATTTCCACTTTCCGCATAGATGTGAAAAGCGCTGTAAGCCGGTTTAAACCACATATTCACTCTTGACCCAAGTCGCGCTCGGCTCTTGAGACTTATGCTCTCTCGGATTCACTTCTTTCTGCCGCTATATCTACTTCAATACATCACGGCCGCTACTGGTCTGGCAAGACGTCCTATCTCTGTACAACCTGGAATACGGACCGAGACAGTACTATACTCAAACCACCTCTACCCTTGATTCAATCACAACTCACGCAGTTCTCAAATACACTGAAGAGGCCCGGTAGCGGATGGTCCGCACCCACTACGAGTACGATTTGCGTTGAGATTCAGTGGGATGCCCGTTCGATTCGGGACTGGGCCCCGTTCGATTCAGGACTAGGTCATCACCCATGTCTCGGTCAAGATGTTTTTCTTTTGGTTGGTGTCCATCCATTGTAAATTCACACTCGCTCTTAATCGCATCTCACCCAGGCTTAAATAGCTTTCAGAAGGCCCAGGGGCGGATGGTCCGCACCCACGACACGTGTGATTCATTCCGTGCAATCTTAGAGGAATCCCCGTTCAATTCGGGACTGGGCCATGATTGCTTTGTTAGCATTTTTTTAAGTCATTATTTTCCACCATCCCGCATCGAGCAATCTCTTAGGTGCGTATTCTCCTACTGTATAATTACTTGGACTACTCACGTCCTCGGTCTCGGCCTTCGATCTCCTTGTTTAATTTAGTCCGTCTAGAGACGCTGTACCGAAGCACACCAATGGTGAGTACAGTAGCCTCAATTGAATCGCACCTCACACAGTACTCAATGACCTGGAGAAGGCCCGGTGGCGGATGGTCCGCACCCACGACGAAGATCATTGTTTCGCAAAGTCCCCGATCGATTCGGACTAGGCCATCCCCCATGTCTCGAAAAAGATACTTTTTGGGTTGCTGTCCGTCCATTGTAAATTCACACCGACTCCTATCGCACCTACCGCAGTACTCAAATACCGTTCACAAGGCCTGGTAGCAGATGGTCCGCACCCACAACGAATGCCAAGTGTCTTTTAGAAATTTCCAGTGGGAACCCCGTTCGACTCGGGACTAGGCCATAGGATCTCCCTATTTGGTTTTTTGTTCTTCGTTCTTTATCGCGCTTTCAGCTAACAGCGCTTGAGCCTCTCCGGAGACGCGTTCTCCTGCCCCGCAGTCTGATTATCATGATCCTGCTCCGGCACTCTAAATACTATCCAAACGCTGATGCACCCTGTTCACTTTCACTTTCACCTTCGACTCAAGGTCAGATGTGGGGAGGACCCCTACATCCGCCCGAAATACTATCGCACCTCACGCAGTACCCAACAACCATTCAGAAGGCCTGGTAGCGGATGGTCCGCACCCACGACGAATACCCATCCGCAACTTCATTCAGTGGGATGCCCGTTCGATTCGGGACTCGGCCATTAGGACACGAGTTCTGTCTATTTTTATTTTCTCTTTCCTCCCAACTGTCCCGGCATCGATTTGAGGTACCTCTACAGTACTTCTACAATGAATCGGGGCGCTGAAATTTCCAGCCAAATTCTTCAATCGAGTCCTCAACTTTGTCCGCTCTTTCCTCCCAACTGTCCCGGCATCGATTTGAGAAACCTCTACAGTACGTCCTTCTACAATGAATTGGGGCGCTGAAATCTCCAGCCAAATTCTTCAATCGAGTTGCGTAAGGCCGGTCCCGGCACGTTTTTCTTGGTCTCACCCGCACTCTCGATTCCAGGAACAATGTACGTGTCCTCGGAGACTTCCTTGGACAGCTCAAATCATCAGCGGCAATCGCAATGCTGCTTCACTGTCCCCAATCAATGTAGTCCCTCCAGAGCACGTACCACTCCCTGAACAAGCTAAAAGACGCAGAGGAACTTGAGGTTGTGGTACTTGACAAGCGAAGAGAAATACTAGGTGATCATCATCCACATACCCTTGGGGCCATGCGAAATCTTGCATCTACATTCAACAAGTTGGAAAGATTCCAGGAGGCAGAGGAGCTTTTGGTTGTGCCACTCGAAAAGATGGCAGATTTTCTGGGGATCAACCATGGGGACACTGTTAAGACTATTCAGAATCTCGCAGTGACATATGAGAAGCTCGGGAAATTAAAGGAGGCGGGAAAACTAAATGGCATTCTTAATAAACATCAAGCATGAAATCTTTTTCAGTCTTTGCAATATGGAATTCAAATCGAGTTACATGGATGAGTTTGAGACTTTCTACAGTACATACATTTCTCAACTTTCTTTTGATTTAGGTCAAAACTTGGTTCAAGTTAAATAATTAAAAGTTGAAATTTACCTACACTTTTGAGTAAAAGGGTGGAAACTAAATTTATGAATATACACTTAACCTACATTTAGTTCCTCCCAAAATCTTACCCCAAGGATCCAATTATTGAGCCCACAACATCAACATCTCTGAGAATGTTGGAAAACCGGCTAAATCTGCATTGCCGACGTGTTATTTCATCAACCAAAAACACAAATCACTTGCCTATTTCGAGAATCGCGCCCACCTCATCAATGTCTTGAATTTGAGGTCCGAAACACCGTTTTACACCTAGTACCACCCGAGATCTGGTCCTAAACTTCTAGGAGGTGGTGGGTTGGCGTCGTGACGTGTCGCGCGACGCATCGCGAGCGCGTCTTGGTAGAGTTAGGGTTTCTTAAGGAATTTTGTCACCGTGACGATGGTGATATCATATTCATTTCGTTTCGGGAGTTCGCCAGCCCGCCTTCCGTCCATGCTCTCGGAGTCCAATACACACCTACGTTGCCCCTACGGTGCACCGACCCAACGCCTTCCCCAGTCCGCCGATACTACCGACGGCGGCCACCGACTCACATCGAATGATTTCGGCCGTTTCCGATCCTGCTCTTCCTCGCTCTCCCACCACGACGCCACCTTGCTCCGACGACGACGCCACCTTTCGTCCCGCTCCTCTACCAATGCGCTTTTCCCGCTCCGCCGACGTCCAGTACAACTCCGACTCCCCCAATTTCAATTCATCCCCGATCTCCTCGGAGCAAAGCTGCCCAATCTCTTTCGTTTAATCTTCCCCTGCTACACTGCCTAACTCATTCATCGACTCCGCCCCTTCTCCGGCACCGTAGTCCCGTCATTCCCATGACAACTGCGTCCTCCTCCGACCCCAGGCCCTCAAAATAAATTAACCGCTATCGCGCCGACTGACTTTCCTCTCATCAAGCTTAATCCTCCCGTCTCGCCATCTGCCGCCACTGCCCTCCTCCATAATCCCAACGCCAATTTCAATGCTCCACTCGTTCTCCCTCCCTCATCCTACCCGTCTTACAACACCGTTGACTACCTCTCTTTACTCCTTCTCGTCCACGAACGCGCCTTCTCGCGCCTTCAATTCCGCCGCCGCCGCCGCCCACGTCTTCGCATTTCCTACGACACCCACCTCGCCTCTGATCCCCTTCCCTTCCTCGTGCGTACGTTCCTTTTCAACTCTTGCCTTCTTGTTTCCTCTCACCTCCTCTCCCCTCCCTGCCTCTTCATCGCCACGTCGTATACGCTTCCACGGTGCATCCCTGTCTATTGCCTTCAGAATCACGGCTCATTCGTCCCCGTGTCCACGGCCGTAACACGTCTTCCGTGCGAAACACGCCTCTGCTGCCGCCGCGCCGAAACGTTGCAGCAATTCAGCAAGTCATCGATAACGTTGTCCTCCTCGTTGCCTGGTCTCTCTGATCGCACTTGAACATAACTTCGGGATTCAGGAAGCCGTGGACTATCTCAGTGCTTTGCACGACCGCACCAACGTTTTTGATGGTGGCAAAGTCTGCCGTCCATTACAGCTGCGTAGATCCCACAAAGATGTTTCCCGCCTGAGATCGAGAACTTAGCCACGGACCGATAAAGTGCGAAAAGTAGGAAGGAAGAGGGAGTATCAAGCATATGGTAAACGAGTGTCCAGGAAGCGCCGCAGCGGGTAAAACGCGATACAACGGCGAGACGTCGCCACAGTCTATAGCGAGCGAGGATTCGGCAGGGAAAACTGTGCAGCATGAGCAGAAAATGGAACACGTAGAACTGGGAGAGCAGAATGCGCATCGTGGTATTATGTAGATGGTAGAAATTGGCGCATTACACTGCCCCGGAGTACGATAAAGATACTGAGGTCAGACGTGCATCTAGGCAGAGAATGTTGGAAAAGAGATCAGAACGAGATATACATTGTTCATTCATGCCGACAAAATCAAACCGGTGATTTAAAGAGCCATTTGAGTCCGCCACGCAAGTCGACTTCCCACTTCTTGGCCGCCGTAATTCCCGGAAACATAATCTTGAATCCATGAGGCACGCCGGGATATCTAAACTTATTAAGCCAGTGTTTCGTGACCGAAAAATGGATTGACCCACATATCTAGTTTGGTCGGAATGCCCAATTCGCGCAAGAGGCGCTCATAGAGCAAGCCCTCATCGCGCATCGGATCAAGCCCGCAGATCTGAAGGTATGCGGGAGGGAGTCCGGTATGGTCGGCAAGTAAAGGGGAGACATCCGGATCGGCGGGAGGGCCCTTGAGGCACTCTGATTCAGTTAGTCAGCGCAAACAGTCAGAGAGTTGACTGGGTCGACGCGTACCGTAGTAAAAATCCACGAGGTCCTTACCAAGGGTGGGGGCGTTCTTGTTCTGTTCGTAAGACAGAAGCTCGCTGGTATAATTACGTACGGGTAAGCAATATTATTATTCAATTCCCGACCCAATTCCAATGAGAAAACTGACTCGGGAGGATATGCGGCGGGATGGACAAGTGCCGGTATTTGAAGTACATGTCCGGTGAGCTTGCGTTGCTCAAAGAAAGGATCCTTCAGCGAACGGTGAGCAACGGCCGCAGCCAGATTCGCTCCCGCGGAAGACCCGCCAACGACGAATCCTTTGTCGAGCGATCCACAAATTCTTGCGCAGTTTTCGACCGTCTAAATGATCGATCATTATTTCTTTGAACAACCTCCCCCCAGATACGTACCCACTTGAGTGCGGCATAACAATCGTTGAGTCCGGTTGGGAAACGATGCTCGGGAGCGAGTCTGATAGAAGAATGAGTACATTGGGCAGGGTCAAAAACCCTAGGGGCATACCTGTACTCGACATTCACGATAGCCAAACGAAGCTCGACGCTAAGGATTCTGAGCTCGAAGTCCTTCATGTCGATACTACCGGCTACCCAGCCTGAGACAAAATTTCTGTTTAACGCCATGCAAGAATTTGAGACCTAGAAAACGCACCTCCCCCGTGAAGATAAACCAGGACAGGGAACTCCGAGTCTTCGTTCGGAGTGGGGATTGGCGTGATCGTGCGGATGCGGATTTCGCCATCTTCAACCGGAACGATGTGATCCTCCAGCTTGTATGTGGACTCTGAGAGGGAAGAAAATGAGCCTAGTTCGGTCGTAAAATACGGTCGACGCGTGTGCACCAGAAGGGAGCAGAGTCTTGTAAAAATCCAATCTCTTGTTGAAGGCATCGTCCAAGGCCCGCCTGACAAGCGGTACTGCATCCTCCGTCAGTGGACCGCTTATGCTGGCTATGCTGGTAAGTTCAGGGTCAGGCTCAGAGAGATGAGAGTATTGGGCCATGGTGGGAGAGGGAGAGCGATAGCCGACCTTCCCACGAGCCGGCAATTGAGTCACCGGGTCCACCTAAGCTAGCCCCAACGCCATGACTAATGGGCCTCAGGTGAGTTCTTTTGTATTAGTAAAAATCCACCTGAGAGACCCTGAAGAGGCGTTGGTGCCAGGAGGCGAGGTGCTTCTATTATGCCATCTAATACATATAGGGTTAAATGGTCGCCGCGTGAGCTTCCGATGCCTCAAATTACTGTACTATTTCGACCAAGTGTTCAAGTGACCTCAAGTGTCATCTTCGAAGTGTTCATTTCGTGTGAAATTGCCTTTTTGGGCGATTTTTCGCCATTTTCCCACGCATTTTAGAGCCAAAATCGCCTTCCCGAGGGACAAGTGAAAAAAGTGTTGACCAGTGACTGAACACTTGGTTGAAATAGTACAGGACCTAAAAGGGCTCAACCCAATTTGTTTGAGCCCAATTGGGTTCAACCGAATGGGGTTCACCGCTGAGCCTAATCGAGTAATAATTAACGTGAGTGATTGAAGTGCGCACGGACCATGTAATCTCCTATCCCTCGTTCTCCATGAATACAAAAGCGTTGGACCTGCTAAAAGTACACAGCACTCATATGTTCTCTCATAGCACCCTCAAATATAAGGAGCCTTATTGCACTGCTCAACCGGACCTGTTTTCCCAATGAACATGATTTCCCTCCAGAAATTCAGGAGGTACAAGGGAGTTTCATCGCATGCTGGGATATATGTACGGACCACAAATAATTGATTCATGAGGTCCTCAGCATCAGTTACATTCGGTTTGGCCTTTCCTCCATTAAAGCCAGGCTGTGCAGCATTAAATAACATATTAGGTGAAACATGGCTCACTGGCTGGAACCTTCCTCAGAGTCGAATGAAAACTGAAAAATATATCATGCACATGTAACATTTCATTGCTGTTGGTCCCTATCAAGGTGCTATCTGACCACCCTAAATACAATGTGTTGTGTCTTCAAAGGAGGTGAATTAGGACGCGAAATGCCCCGTTATGACTCATACTGTGCTATGGATATTGACATGAATATGGGCCTAAATTCCTCACCATCAGAGCCTCCCGAAGGCCTGTTGTGTCTAATAAGTTGTGAAAAGGACATACTCTGTGCTTTGAATTTCGAAAAACACTTGCAGTCTGTTACACAGCTGTCTAACGTCCTCGCTCTGGGCATGGCCAGAAGACATCTTTTCTCTACACATTGCGTGAAAATAGGCCGCGCAGCGCCCCCAAAAAACAGAATCCCCTTGTCCGGAGTCTACTGTTTGTACAGTAGGTGGTATATACATGAGGGTGGTTGAAGGGCATTGAAATCTCTCATTCTGATTCTCTTTCCCTCTTTTCCCTCTTTTGTTTTTTACCTATTTATTAGTTATTATTAAGCGCCCACAAACACCATTGCCGAGCCTTCGTGTGAGACCTCTTAAGAAACGCAGAGGTGCTGGTATGAGGAACACAATACATGTTAGGTAGACATTGATTCAAGGGCCAGTGCGGAAACTTCGATGTAAAATTTCTACTCTCGCAGGAAGTTGCCGACAAAGGGACGATGACGACTCGGGGATCGGGCGGGGATCCCAGGTAGCTGCAACGGATAGTTAGCACCGCCGAAGGACGGCAGAAGCCGTGTGTGCAATTGTCTGTTCTCTCAACGCAATGCCCGCCTTTGTACAGCTCAAGTACAGCTTTGGTTCCACACTGGCTTGCGGCCTGAACGACACTTCAACAGCTTTCCGCGAGCGTCCCTTTAAGATCGATTTATCACACCGTGTCCCATGGTCCACTCATGGAGTCCGCGACTTCCGGGGCTTCTCAACGGTTTGGAACTGTGGAATACAACACCTGTTGGAGGAAGGGACGAGTCACATGGCTCAACAGCATTTGAATGCTGTTCAAAAAGTCCCCAAAGACAACAATTTTCTCACTGCGCCCCAGACCGCCGAGTCTTGGAACTGCGGCCACGTAGGCACCGAGGACAAGAAGCCAGCAGCAATTACTGTCAGCTCCCCTTCCACTTTTATCGGTTGGCATCTACATCCACTGCGATCTTACTGGGTCTCGCCGGAATCCTCCCGCGCCAATTTTCTGCTGGTTCAATTTACCAATCAAATCTTCTCGTCCTACAGCAAGAGGAAGGCTGCCCACCAATCAAGATTCAAAGGATCTTATGACAGAGCGTTTGGGAGAAGGTGGACATGATGTGACGGGTCGCGACTCGGAGTCACAACGGATTTGTGCCACAACAGAGCACAGCACGCAGCTCGGAATAGTGAAAACATCGAAATCCCATCCGCCATCCGTGCTCATTTTCTGGCATGGGCTACGGAAGCATGGCAAAAATGTGGGAGAAATTGTGACAGAATTCTCGAGGTCCAGATTCGAGAAGTAGCCCTTGGTTAAGGGGGGAGGCAGGCCGCAGGACGTGGACCGAATACCTGACTACGCGTTAGTCCACTAAAATCGACGCGTGAAAGCAGTTCGGAACGACGGGAAACAAGATTAACCAATGGTAATTCATGAATATCCTCCAGGGATCCGTAGTGTGCCGCCGGACAAGGAGGTGGAGTGTGGCATAAAACTCTACGCGTGAACTGAGAAGTACCAGCGTCCCAGGGAAGAGGGGCTAATAGTCTTAATCCTGGAAAGAATCGAATATGGAGTCTGGATGCTATTCAAGGTCGAATGAAAGCTGCGGATAGTTACCGTCCAAATTCAAAAGGATGTTCATTGCGCAAGGGGACGAGACAGTAGAAAAGATGAGTGAAAGAACATCGTAAATGCGGCGGTTCACGTACGGATCGAGGAGGAGGATCGGGAGAGGGACGTGGAGGGAAAAGCCACAGACGACGCGCCCGCGATTATGGAGACTCGTCTCTCGATCTCGGGGGCTAGGGACGCGCGACCGTGGCGTGTTCAGTGAGCGGAGACGCAACGCACCGCGGAGGGAGCCCCGTGACGCTCCCATCACGCGTCTGCGGTCTATCCATAGTGGGATGCATACCCCCGGCGCACCGCACTCGTCGAGCGGCATTCAGCGCACGGCGCATATACACCTCCTGCACCCCGCGCGACAGAGCCAACGCGGCGCTCGTCATTCGACATTCGCCGTCCGCACGTATGCGCGCGCATATCAGCCGCCGCGTATCAAGGTAAACGCCATCCGCGGCAATCCTCGCGCTCGCAGAGTCCGAGGGGCGCGTCCTTGAGCCGGCGCCCCTCGATCCAGGACGATCGTGCACCAAGCTCCGGGCCCATCGAGCGCGTCTTGGAGCTCCGCGCTCCCCGAACACAGCTTCATCAGCCCTAGCTCCGTGAGTATATGCGCGGACTCCGAGTTCCGCGTCCTCGTCCTCAAGCTTCCGGCACCGTGTTAAAAACGTTCGCGACACCCGAGCGCGCGGCTCCAGCAGCCGCCAACGTGAACGCGGCCTGAAAGGAACCGGTGTTAGCGCTCGGCAATGCAGAGGGCGAAGAGGAGGGGCGACGTGCCGCACGCATACGTCCACGGTAAAGTAGGCCAGATCTCTGTGAGGTGAGGGTCACGAGACGAAGTAGACACGATGGGACAGAGTAATAGGGGGTAAAGAGAGGGGGAATAGAGGGCAGTATGGGGTGTGGAGGACGGGGAGGAAAATGAGACGGAGTGGCCGGGCATGGGGCGCTGCAGCAGAGGAGTAAGGAGAGTAGTACTGGGCCGCGGTGCGTGGGACGAACGAAGGCAGGACGCGGGACGGGACATGGCATGGAAGCAGGAAGAAGGAGAGAGATGGAGAGGGCGAGGGCGAGGACGGACGAGGGGGCGGGGGTACGAGGTGGCAATGTGCGACTGCTTACGCACCCAACAACTCTGGCGTGTCGACGACGATACGTGTGCCCTAGTCTGCGCGAGACTCGATGCAAAAAACGGCAACGGAAGCACAAGGAACACTATATCGCTGCCCAACTGGCCGCCTGCGTCCATCGTCACTCCACAACGACATAGAGCAGCGCGCCACGACGTCTGGCGCCTTGTACGCCAACCGTCGAGGAGGCGAGTGGCGCGCATAGCTGTAGCTCTATCAGCAGCGATCTTCATGCTAGCAAAGTCTAGCATGTTTCGGCGGCTCTGCATCGTGTCGGGGCAAGTATTCGAGCCCCAAAGACGAAAAACGATGCCGACGGTGAGGAAGAGGCAGGCTGATGGGATCACCAGATTTCCCCTTTGGGCGACTCACCCATCTTTCTTTCATTCCACTATGTAGGATCCCAATTCGATTCACCCTCACCCATTCTGTACCTCGATCTCTGTCTATTCAACTCGCGCCAACACCGCTCCATGCGCGCTTCTCGATGCTCGCTTCTTGGCCCAAGTCGCGCTCGGCTCCTGAAACTTATGTATGCTCTCTCGGCTCCTGTTTATTCTGCCTCCGTATCTACTTCAATACACCACGGCTGCTGCTGGACGGGCAGAAAGTAATCTCTCTATACGACCCTAGAATACGGACCGCCTCGCCAAGCTAGCTTCGCGGTATACTCAAACCACCTCTACCCTCAATCCAATCACACCTCACGCAGTTCTCAAATACACTGGAGAGGCGCGGTAGCGGATGGTCCGCACCTAACACGAGTGGCGCAGTTTCGTTTATCTTCAGTGGGATTCTCGTTTGATTCGGGACTAGGCCATAGTCCATGTTTCGGAGACTATACTTTTTGGGGTCCATTGTAAATTTACACTCGCTCTCAATCACACCTCACCCAGGCTGAAATAGCTTTCAGAAGGCCTGGTAGCGGATGGTCCGCACCCACTACGAGTGAGTGATTGGCAAATCCATTGAGTGGGAACCCCGTTCGATTCGGGACTAGGCCATAGGATCTGCATAGTTCGGTTTTTTGTTCTTTGTTCTTTATCGCTCTCTCAGCTAAAAACGCCCCAGCCCTTCCGGAACCAGGTCCTCCTGCCCCGCAGGCTAACTATTATGCGGCTCCGGCACTCTAAATATTATCCAAGCACCGACGGTCGTTTTCACCCCCGACTCCGACTCGGATGTGGTGAGGACCCCTACATCCGCCGGAATAGCATCGCACTTCACGCAGTACCCAAGAACCGTTCATAAGGCCTGGTAGCGGATGGTCTGCCCCCACTACGAGTACGTAGGTGGAAAATTCATTCGGTGGGATGCCCGTTCGATTCGGGACTAGGCCATTAGTACGCGAGTTTCTGTCTATTTTTATTTTCTCTTTCCTCCCGACTGTCCCGGCATCGATTTGAGGTACCTCTACAGTACTTCTACAATGAATCGGGGCGCTGAAATTTCCAGCCAAATTCTTCAATCGAGTCCTCAACTTTGTCCTCCAGAGATCACCGACCCAGGTCAGCCCCCGATTCGCTCGTACCTCACGCAATTCTCAAATACCTTGGAGAAGGCCTGGTGGCGGATGGTCCGCACCCACAACGAGTGGGTGAGTCGATGAGAGTCCAGTGGGACCCCGTTCGATTCGGGACTGGGCCATGGCACCCCTTCGTGAAGTGTTTTTCATTTTTTTTTCCACTTGGCAACTAGTCAGGAATTGAGCAATCTCGATTCCAGGCACAATGTATGTGTCCTCCGAAAATTCCTTGGTCCGCTCAAATCATCCGCGTCAATCGCAATGCTGTTTCACTGTCCCCAATCAATGTAGTCCCTGCAGGGACCTATATCACGTTACTTGCTAAGTGCCTTTAATTCGAGCACCTTACGCAGTGCTTAGATACACCTCAGGAGGCCTGGTAGTGAATGGTCCGCATCCACGACGAGTCCCACGGTTAGCTGGGTGTTAGTGGGCTCCCCGTTTGATTCGGGACTAGGCCATCGCCCATGTCTCGGTAAGGATGTTTTTTTTTTGGTTGGTGTCCATACATTGTTAATTTACACTTTATCGCACCTCACCCAGGCTGAAATAGCTTTCACAAGGCCTGGTAGCGGATGATCCGCACCCACTACGAGTTAGTTGTCGGAACTCCATTCAGTGGGATGCCCGTTCGATTCGGGACTAGGCTATGATAGGATTGTAATTGGGCTTTTTTTGTTCTTTGTTCTTTGTTCTTTTTCAGCTAACAATGCCCCAACCCTTCCGGACCTCCGCTTCCTTCTGCCACGTAGTCTGCCTATTATCCTGCTCCGGCACTCTAAATACTACCCAAACGCTGATGCGCGCTGTTCACTTTCACTTTCACTCAAGTTCGACTCAAGGTCAGATGTGGCGAGCACCCCTACATCCGCCCGAAATATCACCACATCTCACGCAGTACCCAAGAATCGTTCATAAGGCCTGGTAGCGGATGATCCGCGCCCACAACGAGTTCCGAAAATCATCGTTTCCGTCAGATAATCCCGATTCCAGGCACATAATGCACGCATCGTCCTATAATACCTCCGCCTGCTCGAATTCCCAACCTTACCTGCAGTCCTCCTTCAATCACTTCGTTTGATGTATTTCAGAGACCTATATCCCGTTGCTCGATAAGCGCCTTCAATTCGAGTACGTCACGCAGTGCTCAGATACACCTCAGGATGTTGTCCGGGGTCACGTTCTGACAACGAGTTAAATCTGGAGGTTCTCTGTGTTTGATATGGAGCTTAACTGACCATTCGCGTTGTCCAAGCTGTCAATTCCTCTACACCTCAGGTTGGTATCATTATTCTGGTTTTCCGTGCCGCCCGGGATTCAATGCGATCGTATAAAAAGTCGCACAGGTGGGTCATTCAGCGTCAAACAATAAAACACAAACCACCCACCCGAAGACTGATATTAATCCGTCTTCAGCCCAGGTTGAAGTCTGGGTACGTTGGCTCAGCTCTCCGCTCACCTCCCGCATTCCACTGACTAGTACATTCGGTTCCGCCAACAGCCAACGGCAAGGCCAACGCCTCCGACATTAGAGGTTCCCCTGGGTCTCAATACCCCTTGTAAACTACAAAGTACGCATTCCTCTGCCTCTCCTCCTGGCGCCTACGTTCCCGTTCCCGCTCCTACTCCCGCTCCCTCTGCCTCCGCCGCGCCTTGTGCGCCTGGTAGCACCGCTCGCAGATGCTGCCGTTGCCCACCGAGTTGCGGGCAAAGCGTTGGCCGCACTTGGCGCAGCTGCCGCGACGAGCGTCGGGGGTGAAAAGGCCCATGATGCCGGGGAAAGCTGGGTCATGCGAGGGTGAGCCTAGAGCAGACAGCTCGCCGGGTGCTGTGGAAAGAATCACCTTTTAGGCAGCTGGGGGGTGTGCAATTGATTTGAGATAGGTGTTGGTGCTGAGACCGGCGGGGGTGGGTGAGCGTCTGGGGCGAGGATTGGACAGATGTGCAGGAGTGCGTACCGAGCTAATGTCGATACAATGCCAGATAGACGATGTGGATAGAAAGGAAGAGTGCAGGGTGGCACGTCTTATACATACTCGTGAGGCACTGCGGCTGATTAACAGAGGATGAATCACGGCGTCTAACTGTGCTTGGTGGCCTGCTGCGGCAGACATTACGCGGCAGGTTGGCAACCGGCAAAATTCTAAGATACGGGGTTCTTAGGCCCTGTTCTGGATCCCCAGGTAGTTAGCTGTGCCCCTAGTTTCAGCGCCCCACCAAATACTCTTGTGGTGCTCAATTCACCATCAGTCACTCAAGTCCAGACCTGGTCTGCCGGATCTTTCCGGGATGCCAGCGGTTGGCATCATCGCCATTTTGTCGGCATTGTCCCGCCATTCCCGCCCTCTCCCGCCCCATGGGCCATCGTTCCCCAGAGTTTGACGAAGTCATTGAAGTGATTCATAGGTGTAGATAGTGATGGCCGGGTCGGGTCGGGTCTTGAAAGCCCGGGCTTGGGTCGGGTCTTGGCGGGCTTGGGCTTCGAAAAATCCTGAGTCCGACCCGACTTAGGGGGTTGGGCCCAGGTCGGGTCGGGCTTGGGCTCAGGCCCGGGCTCGGGAGTAGAAAAACGGTCCAAATCCTATATCTATCTAAAATATAAGTATGTCGTCGTCATCCTCTCCTTCATCCGGCTCGTCGTCATCTAGCAACCTGTCCCACACACCCAATTTATCGGGGTCCTTATCGTCACCGTCGCTGTCCGCCCCATCAGGCGCCAGTGTAGGTTCATTGGAGGAAGAAGGCACATTGGGAAACAAGATTTCGCCGCGGATCGAGCACTTCATGAATTGAAGTGCCTCGACGACATCACTTTCAACCGATTACGTCGTTTTGAAATTGTAATACCAGAAGGCCCGTTAACTCGAAACGGATTCCGTTTAGATTGCGAGGTACTGTACTAATCCGACCAAGTGTTCAGGTGACGGGTGACACCGACCTGGGAACTGAACACTTGGGGCGTGGGTGACGGTGACGGGGGGATTTCCTGGCCCAAAGAGGCCTAAAAATACTCCAAAAATCTGGCCGGCATTCGCCGACATGCCTTTTATGGTGGTATTTGTCAGAATGAACACCTTCCAAAAATGAACACCTTGGGTGACGGGTGACAACCTATGAACACTTGGTCGGATTAGTACAGTAGTCAAGGGCCAATGATCCCCAAGCGGCGTGGAAGCAGGAACTTCGAAAATGCTACAACTTACATAGAACTGATTGGGGCCAAGTTGGGGCTGCAAATAATTTGACCGCCCATGAGAGGAATCAAAGGACAATTTGAGGGGTTATATTATGCACGACCTTCCATATCAAAGCTGACCAAATACGGCCACAATCGAACACTGGTACCTAGTTTCTCTGGTACCTAGTCTCTCGTAGACAGAAGCTTCAACACGAAGCTCGTACCTCACTTGTTGAAGTCTGTTAGTTACCGCGGTCCGATCAAGGTCCGATCACAGTGCTCCGTTATTATGTAATTTCGGAGTTTGAATTTTCCTCGGCCAAACCCGCGATTCCCTTGTGCAAGCCTTCTGGGTGTTAAAATGCCACAAGAACCATCTGAAGCCCATTGAATATCTACCAAAGAAGCTGTGGAGTATTCCTGGACATTATGAAGCTATTTCCACCTCATTTGAGAATACTGTTGAAAGTTGATTGCGTAATCACGCGCCCAAATTATCGTCCCGCTTCCCTGATTTTGGAGACCTCTTTCAAAATTCTATAAAAACCTTCATACACACATTCGGCAACCCACTCTATGTAGAAATTCCATGAAATATCGCGTCCCACACAGAGCGCACTTTGCGACGTGAATTCAAACTCCGCGATTACATAATAACGGGGCACTGTGGTCCAACCCGCGCGGTAAAAACTAGACTAACTGGTACCGCACCTTACTTCGAAAATTGAATTCTCAAATCTCAGCCAGGCTCGGGCAGAAAAAAATTGGTTGAAGCCCAGGCCTGAGCCCGCGTCGCGGGCCCATCAAAATCTCAAGCCCGACCCAAGCCTGGGCTTGGGCTTGAAGCCCGACCCGGCCATCACTAGGTGTAGAATGGGTATTATAGACTAGAGGATCCATTTAAAGAAAGCCCTGTTCTCAGAATGGGAGAGGATGTTGAGGGTGAGATCATTGGAGTTCGTCGCTGTCAACGGCGAGCAAGGGTGTTGCGGCAAAGATGAGCAGTACTTGACTGATCGGAGCCTCATCCCATGACGTGTGACAATCTGTGACCATCCAGCTGTAGGTAATCTTAACATTGGAAAATTCGATGTTTCAAGGCATCTAAAAACGTTTCCGAAACCAATAAAAATTCGATGTTTCAGTGTGAAAATAAATGGAGCTCCATCTAACTAGCTGGGGATCCCCGAACAAGGCCTTTAGACTGCTTTAGAGAGCCCGATTTTTAGATTTTGGGGTGCATCACATTTTGGTCAGCTATTTCCGCGTAATCGCCGTTTCTCCCTGCTAAAATGTGCCATATCGGCTTGCCCAAGCCGTTCCTCTTTGCCGAGTCGACAGTCATAATCTTGCTTTAAAGTTTAAAGCATTGCTTATTCTCAGACTGATGTTCTCCGACATTCTGCTCCGCTTGTCAACAATCAGTGTCGACGTAGCAGCTCTCTGTTCTCTTCCACCATTTCGATCTCCAAGAGGTGCACCCGATTCAGATCACTGACCGGTTCTCACGAGGACCCCTAGACAAAGAAATTGTTTGGCAAAGCTTAATGAACAACGCGATGTCAATAAAGGTCAACAACGCGCCACCGCATGTTGGGCGACTGTTGGGACCAAACGATAATTGATGGCCGGCCGCGGGTATAGCCGAAATTCATGTTCAAGTTCGAACCACGCTTGAATATCTTTATCATATAGATGGTTCCACTGATTCACTGTTTTCAACTAATGCAGAACTATTTTATGCAAATGGAAGCGGCCCGGAATAGTGGCCGTTGGACGGCCCCAATCAAGGTTCAACGGTCCACCAACTTCGTTCGACCTTCCGGCAAGATATTTTCGGATGCACACGCTGGTTCTTGATGTCTACTCATCCTACGTGTCGTGGCCACTTTTCAGCCATCCACAGAACTTAGGCTCCGCCCGTGATTTTCATTTGTAAGAAACGGACTGAGACACTCCAATTACATAAGAGCAGGCAGTATATCCGTAGAGTTAGCTCTCCATCCATTCAACGCAGCATTAAAATCGACCATGCCCGTCGCAGCTGATGGACTGGTGGTGGCTGAGATGTCATCAACAAGGATGACATCGTACCCCTTGTAATACGAACTATGTCGACGTCAGTATCTTCTTTCCATGGGGTCACTGTATGCTCACTCCAAAAGTGTTCCCCAGACGCATTGATCTAGGTTCAAATTCGGCATGCCGTGAGTAGGTCATGGAAATCGTCGCTCACCAATATTGACTCCTCCGAAAAATAGTGTCGTGATCATGTTATCCTCGAGGAATGTTTGCATGGGTGTCGAGGTCCCCCACATTCCCGATAATCGGTCTATGTCATTGAACATGTGTGGTGACGCCGAGAATTGGTAGACTCACTTTTGTTGAAATAGAAGTCAGTGCCATTGGCAACTCCTCCTACTTGTTCTTCGAACAGGTCCCCGAAAGGCTGCGCGTTCCAACTGCCCCGCATAAGCTTTCGGCCAACACTGATATTTCCTTGGATGGTTCCCATATCAGAACCGAAAGAGGTGGCGGAGGTACCGTCGTCGGAGAAGCCTCTCTGTCATCGATGGCGGAGTTATAGACAGGGTTCTGTCCTTGGCGAAGTTGTACTCACGAAAAAAGCAGGCGGCATACTCATCACTTGCACGCATGTGAGTAAGTTCAATTCCAAAACGACTCCACTCACGGTCAAATTCAGTGAGCCCCCAGTTAGTCCAGAACACCTTCATGCCGTTCGTGCGAAAGGCATGGATCATGTCAATGGTAGTGGCTAAGGACACTTCATATAAATGTCGTTCAAGGAATTTTTATAAGAAACACTGACGAACAAGGGCTCTTCCAGAAGGGTCCCCGCCAAGATCAGGATGCTATTATAGTAACAGTTGTTGTTTCGTTGGACACGGAAGATTCGGTCAACCACGAACCAGGAAGAAATTCTGCATGTCAATAATGACGAGTGCACTGGAGGCAGGTTGGATCGTGACATGACGAGTACCGTTACGATGCGGCAGAGAAAGTGTAATCGCATTTGTCCCATTTCCACGAGTAAGCTAGTTGAATGGGTGAGATGTTTAATCTATCGAAGCGAATGGGTTGCTCACATCCCAACCGTCAACCGTCTTCGTCCAAAAATTGAACACATTTCCGAAGGTATTGTTGTTGGGGTTTACAAGCTGAGCGTTCACAGTGCACACCGTTGCCAGAATGGCGAAATAACTGAAGTGATGCATTGGAGGTAGTGATGGAGAAAGGAAGGATGGATGCTCGTTTTCAGAACAATATACTTAGATATATATGCGGGCAGCGGGCTTGGACAAGGCGCTGACGTGGGCGGCGGCGCGGCGCGTCCCGCTGCGACAGCGGGTATGACAACTTGCCAGCAAAGATGTTGATGTTCAGATGGCACCTCCGAGTTGGGGGGTAGGTAGGTAGGTAGGTAGTATTACACGGCCGGTCCCGCTTAGGAACGCCGGAAAAGATCTTAGGCCTGATCAGGTGCGCGGTTTCGTGGGAGCTGTCCCGCTAAAAACGAAGCGAACGCCTTGGCAGAGCGGGACGGGATCAAAGCGGAGCTGATGGAGTGTTCGGTTGGCCCCCATTTTTGAGACCGTCACGCCATTCACTGCATTCAGCGCCCTGATAGCCGAGGGCCACGTGGAGCGTCTGCCACGTCTGGCTACGTCCGCCGATCCCTAGCGAAGCTTCGGCCAGCTTCGTCACGTCGCTTAGCCCCGGCAATTTAGCCACAGCCCGTGGAGCGCCAGCAAGGTGATGGTAGGTAGGTAGGTAGGTAGGTAGCATTACACGGCACGGTCCCCTGAGGAACGCCGGTTTCCAGGGATTATCTAATGTACAGGCGCCGAAATACATTATTGCCCCTGGACCTCTCCAAAGCACCAAAGACGAGCTCACGGCCGCAGACTTCCAGTCTCGCCGCGGTAGATCCAGGGAACCCTAGAGAAGCAGAAAATCAGCACAGAAAAAGTGGGACCAATTATTAATATCAGGTGTTGTTCAAGCGGAATACGGGGATGGCATAGAATATTTGGAGAACATCATGAGTAAATTTGGCTACAAGTGCAATACTGGGTCCGGAATATATCATGGCTTTCAAAAACTCTGTCTCAGAGTCTTCTGTGGCTAAGTGTTCGGCTAGGCTACGGCGAGCCTTCGGCTAGCCCCCGGCTAGCTGGCGGCAGCGCCTGCGGAGCTTTGCCATGGGCGTTAGCCACTGCTAGCCGCATGGCTCCACAGATGGCCGGCGATGCTCCCCTGTGGCTATTCGGGGCTTGAATGCAGTGATTTTTACTTCATTTTCTGCCTACGCACCCGTTTTCGTTCCCTCTCGCCCTCGCTCTCTCTTTATATATTCTGGTGGGTGAATCAGGATCGATAGAATGTACAATCACTATGATGATGATGAAGTCAATTAACGTGCTCGAGTCGCTGTAAGTGACTATGGTACACGATCTGCAGTATGTAACTATCTAACTGGGCGGGCAGGGTAGTAGTGTCCCTAACCAGATTCTGCCTGGGACACGGACGGCGGGCAAGAGCGGGCAGGGCGTGAGAGGAAGTGTGGAGGGAGAGTGGGGACTACGGGGCGGACGCGGAACCGGTGCTCGTACGCGTGAGTAGCGGAGCATGCGCTCGAACGCGTGAGTAGCGGAGCGCGCGCTCGAACGCTCGGGGCAGCGGAGCAGGGCTCGAACGCACGGGGTTGCCTGCAGAGGGTAGATGTTAGTGGGAGAGACATAGGTGCGTGTGGCTGGTTGATAAAGTAAGAGTTCTTATAGCGAGATAGGGGGAGGGGGGATAAGCGGAGGAGTAAGGGGAAAGGGGAGGAAATTAAGTGCTAATCGTGAGGGGGAGGATCACGAGGGAGTCGATGGTCAAGGGTCGGGTTCGGGGGGTGCGGAATCGCGGTAAGCGGGGAGGCGGTTGGTAGCATGTACATAGCGTAGGACGTAACATATGCCTTTATCCGTTGTGAGGAGGTAACCAATGGAGTTGGCTTTGCGCCCGAGGGCGGCGCGGAGAGGAATGCGGTGGTGGTGGAATCGGGAGCAGAAGAATAGGAAGTGAGGAACATCTTCACGACATTGGCATGTCGGGCATAGGGGGGAGTCGGCAAGGTGAATTTTGTGGAGCCAGGCATTCAGTCCAACCATTCGCGTACGCAGTTGGACAATGAGGCTGGAGTTACGGCGCGAGAGGTTGACAAGGGGTTTGTTGTATGAGTGGACAGATGCAGAGTCGTCAAGGCGTTGGAATTTCTCGTGTCGTGGGGATGCCTCCCATGCTTTGGACCAGAGGGCGACGGTGCGTGCTTGGAATTCTGCTTTTGAGGTGGCTGCGCTGCGGGGGAGGGTGGTGTGGAAGAGGAGGGGAATGCGGGGATCAAGCGGTTCGTCACGCTGTGCGGCGGCCTTGGCTTCAGTATTCACTCGTTCGTTCGGTTCGAACTCAACGTGGCTGGGAACCCATCTGAGGTGTAGTTGGACATTAGGAATAAAATCAGTGGCGGCATGGATTTCGGTTGAAATGGATTTCTGGAGGGACTCCAGTTCGGAGGTAACGTTGTTCGCTTGTGATTTCGCGTATTGTTCGGCTGCAACGAGACGCGTCATTTCCGCTCATCTGGGAATCGCACACGGCTACAGGGTGCTATATAGAAGTTAGTAGAGCAGTAGATGTGTAGCCATGTCCCCTATATAATAGAGCTCATAGACGAAATATGGTAGAGCGGTAGAGCTATGTAGCACACGTGTTTCTATGCCAGACCTCGGCAAAACATGTTTGCTTGGCTGATATTGTTCCGAATCAATTGGAATATTGAAAGCAAGATGGGGAGAAACCATAAATTCTAGCAGCTACTCAAACAGTGTATGGGGAAAGGTATAAGGGAGTCGAATGATCCCATCCGGCATCGGCTGCGGAATGAGACGACCAGTGAAAGACACGCCATAAGAATTAGAACCTATGTAGTCAGTAATGAGGGAGGGAAACATGCAGAAAATCACACCTGATGATTTATGCTACCCTTTGAGTTGTGTTTGAAGCATCCTAATGAAGACAAAAAAACACGCACACGCGAAAGCGCCATACCACACGCGGAAATGATCTGGCGGTGATGACTAATCACAGAAGGTTGACAACGGAGCGAGTATCAGAACGCAGCTGCAAGGTGAACCTAGGGACTTGAGAGCGGCTTGGGAAGATTGAGGGCCGAGATATCGAGGGCATTGAAGACTTGAGATGACTTGAAGGTTGCTTGAGGGTATCCAGGCAGCCCAGGCTTGAGATTGCGGCATGTACTCCAGGGGATTTACAGGTAGATAAGAAGGGATGACTCGGAGTGGAAGCGGAGATGATGGGGGGAGGGGAAGAAAGAGTGGGTGATGGCGGCGTCGACTCCTTGAGTTTTCGACAAGTCCAGCCAGGCACCATCAGCTGCACATGTGCTTCTGATGATGTATGTGAAACAGAGTCGCTACGGGCAGCTACTGGGCACCGTGAATGCGCGTTAGAGAGCGCACCTCTATGGTTGCGCGACGCCGTCTACAGCGCTCTACCGAGAAGCCTCGGCTCTACCCGGGGCTACCTCGTGACCGGCTGTCTACCGCGCGGACCCGGCCTCTACGTGCTCAAAAGGCGTTTCCAGATGCTGATTGATCTATCAGGGTTTGGGTGAGGATGTCAGTTATGCAATTGAATGCCTCCTCCACGGCGACAGTGGCGGTCACCAGCTTGCTGCTTTCTTTGTTGCGGAAGAATATGTGTTTCTTGAGTTGTTGCAGCAAATATAGCGGGTCCGTTTGATCGTCGGATATGCCCCACGTGGCCAGCTTTTTTGGGTCGAGCTTCGTCAAAGACTCGCGTCCCTTGGGCCGTGTGGAGGGCAAAGTGCTGTTTGTTAGTGCTTTTGGAGTGTTACTGGGAGATTGTACTCCAGGGTCTGTCATTGTAATGCTACTCAGCTGAATTCTTGGCTTGTGGGCCGAAAAAATTGCTGGTGGCGGCGTGGGAAACCTGCTGCTTCTTGATGGTTCCCGACAAGACGGATCCTACAATCACTATTTAGGGTGGAGTCTCGCGGAGGGAGGAGGCAGTTTGGATCAATCCGGAGCGCAACATTGTTGATTGCATCACTCGCTCATGCTATGACGCGGCTGAGCGCACCAGACCATGGGTGAGTGATATATCACGCACCTGTGATCAGAGACGCGCCATGATGCATCATATCCAGTCACCTCAGAGATATGCTTTATATATCACCTTAGAGAGCACGTCCCTTTGGGGTTAACAGTACCCAGAGACTGCCAGAGAGCTCTTTGGGAAAACACGGCTGCCGGGCATCAAGATGCGCGGTGACATAAGAATTTGATCTTTGATGGCACGATGAGCTCGAGCTCTCGACGTCGCCATCAACGACGAGCAGGGCAACTCTTCTATTTTGCGCCAGCAGCGACGAAAATAGGCGGCCGGGAAGTTGTGATCACTGTCCTAGCATTCAAGCCAGTCTGGTATAGCAGCGTGGGCGTCAACGGCCCCAATCGCACTTTTGTTCTGCTAATCTGAGTACACATCGCACTCCGCTTCTGCCCCTTACTCTCTCAGTAGCGCGTGCCGCAGGTACACTGTTGCGTACAAGCCCCCCCACGCGCACTGCGAACGTCCCCGTCGAGGCTGGACACGCGCCGCGCATATCCCTCCGTGCGCTCGATCCGATCCGCCGCCCTTCCTCCCTGCTCACCCCTCGCGCGCCAGCTCTCCCGTTGCTATAATAGATGCCGTACCCGACAGCAGCACATTGTGGCTTCACAGGGTCCGAGGCAGCGACGCCCCGCGCTCGCGTGCGTAGGGGGGTCGTTATTACGTCTGCTCGCCCCCAGGAGTATAACGAGCGCCTCCGGAAGCGCATCCACCGGCCGTCCTCCTGGACCCTCTCCTCTCTGCATGCTCTCTTCTGCGCCAGCTCGCCGCCGTCTATAATGGGCGCAGCGGTCCCACTGGTTGCGCCAGGTACATCGACATTGGGACCGGTTCCCCGTGCACGTGTCCCTCCGGAAGTCAGGAGACCATGACGGGCTGCGAGCGCCGGAAGCAGTAACAATACGCGGTGTGGACTGGCGCCCTGGTATGCGGCCGTGCCAGGCGCTGCTCGCACTCCGCCCTCGTACACGCGCACTGACGCGTGGCTCATCCACGAAGTGGTGCGCCTTTCGGGTGTGTATGTCGGGACGGGCGACCATCTTGCGTGAGTGGGGGCGGCTCGAGATTCCCGTTTGCCCGATTTTCCACCCTGCGGTACGGGCCTCGAGCCGGTGGCTGTTTCACGCGTTACAAACGCCTCCGACGCCCCGCGTGCGTCATGCAAACTCCTCTATGTGCAGAATTAAAGGGTGATGAATATCAGTGTGGCGCGGCGGCGCGGGACACTCGACCGCACATTCCGGGGTCGTGCGACGCGCTCTGGTCCACATCAGCATCGCAGATTTAGCCACGCAGTCCGAGGGTCACGAAACGTCCGATGGATCCACGCATGGCTATGCACGGGCGTCGGGAGAGATTCCGTCGCAATTGGGGAGGAAAAGATGTCCGAGGAGAGATTGGGCTCACCTTTGAATATTATGGATAGATTTTGCATGGGATAAGGACATAGAGTATATTGCAAAAGGGGTTTAAGTGATTGACAGTGTAAAGGGGACTGTACCCCTCGCCCTTCGAAAATTGCCAGGAGATATATGAATACACCGTGAATCACCCGAAATTAACTGCTGCGCACCTATTTATCTTCCAGATCGAGGTCATATCGATGCTAATGACATTCAACCGACTCCAGAGAAGAACGAAAGTTGACTTCCGTGATTTTGCACACATGAAAGCCGGATGTAGGAGTACCCCATCTCACGCTGGTGAGCCTCAGCGCAGGGGATTGGAATCGGGTATCAGGGGGGGAAGCTGAGGGGAACATATAAAGAGGCCACCGCTGAGATCTTGGACCGCTTGACGGGAAGGAACACGAGATGCAGCAAAAGTGAAATGAGGAGGAGGGCGAAAGCCGACTTTGATCGGATCAAAGAACCCATTTGGGCATGTTCGCACTTTTAGTGACAAAGTGTTTTGTTTGTGGGGACACGAATATCGTATATTTTACACTTCTGAACCGTAGGAAACCATCTTATGTACAAACCAATTCTATCCATATCTTCCAGTACGTGATTTTGGAAGGCCAAAATTTAGTGACATGTTGAATCGGCCATTGTTGACGATACAGAGGTCATCTGCAGAGAGTTACATCGTGGAACGTCGCACTGTGATCTACCGTTACTGAATATATCAAACTTTCCAAGATTGAGGAACTTTTTTTTTCGTAGCCAAATTTTGACCATTGCAGAACCTCATTAGCACCTACACGACAGAACTCGGGGGGGTCGTCCAACTATCTCCGATTTTTTTTGGAAAGAAAGCTATTTTCCCAATCGAACCGTATTCTATCGTCGTCCCTGGGCATCAAATCCCCCGATATACGAGCCCTGTGTTCAAGGAAACACCGGGGAATGGAATACAGGTACATACCAGACCCGCCGGCTCCCTGGGTTGCAAGATGTTGTGGTGTGACTTTCTCACCTGGCAGGTATTTTTCTAGGATTCTATGGAAAACCAGGCTTAATATTACCATGAATTCCATGCATGCGCGCCGCTGAGGCATCGGCGGGACGGGAAAATACGGGTGGGACATTCTGGGGTGCCTGCATGCTGAAAGTCAGTACCCCGTGCCTGGAAAGTACGCCAGAGCGAATGAATGGATACAGGGGACTTGTAAAAACATAATTAATTATCCCCGAGCCATACTAGACACGGGGTGCAGATATGAAGAGCGGATCGCGAGAGTACAAGATTAGGCGCCCACGGGCGCTTGATTTGCCGAGGTGCAAACGAGGCGCTTTATCCGCTGAAGGCTCGCTTGCTGGGTCACAACTATAGAATGAAATTTATTCAGCTACTAGGAAGTGCCAACGAAGCAGCGGGCAGTATAGGAAGGGCGAAAGGAGAGAAAGAGCGAGATAAAGAGATGGTAATTGGTAGGGTTGGTACCAGGCGGGCAGACGGGATACGGAGGGGCGCAGATGAGAAGGAGAAAGGGGAATGATGGGAAACCTCAGAGTATTCGACCTTGGTGGTCCGGGGAGCGAGGGCGGCGAAAACACGTGGGAATGCGGGGGCATTAAAGCCTGGAGCGCGAGAGGGGAACTGGGTCTACGGAGACAATTTCCACCTTTCGAAGAAGAGAGGGTGTGAGCAATATACCCCGGACTGAATTGAAGGTCTGGCGCGCGCAAAATTCAGGAGGCGGGCGGTAGAAACGGCGGGGGTGGCGGAGGCGCTAAAACCGGTAGCGCACGATAAATATTTTGTTATGGCACCAAATAGCGATCCATAATGATAGGAGGATATTTAAAATGACCCATTGAAGTACAGGAGCCGCTGCGTGGCGCAAGGGCGGGAGAAACGGCGGGAGGCGGGGTGCTTTGGAAAGCGATGATACCACGTCAACGGAGAGTTTACGGCAACGAATACGGGAGCGCACCTAGCGATGTTCTATACGTGCCTTGAGGGACTCATTGCGAGGACCAAGTCGCGTACAGACAGCTGAAACGGCGGGGCCAGGAAAAAACCCGAAAGTCGGGGGTGCGGGGGTAGAAGCGGACCTGGTGCCGCAGGCCTGCTGGATATGGTGGAGCGTAATGTATGCAATAAATTGCGATGCGCACAGTTGCCGGGGCGCGCAAGGGCGGCACAAAAGGCGGGAGCGGCGTGGGCGCTAAAACAGGTGGATGGGCCCGAGTAGAGGGTCTATACGCACAATTACGGGCTCCACCAAGACACAGATAGCAGAAGATCTAATTGGAGACATCCCGCCGGTACTGGGGCGCGTAAGGAGCGCGCAAGCAGCAGCAGCAGCGGCGGCACTAAAACTGGCAGTGCGGCCCGAGAAGAGGATGAGGGAGCGCAACGAAGCCGCCCAACGTTCGCGGTAATGTGGTATAAGTTTTCCTGCGTATATCGAAGGGAGGGATGGAGCAGGGGGGCGGCAAGGACGAGCACAGTTTGGGCGGAAGGAAGCTGTTAGCCGTGACATCCTAACATGTGTCAACCGGCCGCCATCACTGGCGGACGCGCCAGGCGCGGCCACGCGCCGCCGCAACAATGATGGCCCAAGAAATCAATCAGCCGGAGGAGCCCGATCAGAAAGACCTATTGGATATAGGCTGCAACCTGGAGTGATGCATCATGCATATCTCTAAGCTGAGCCCATATAATACATCACGGCACATCTCTAACCACAGGTACGTGATATATCAAAAGACCATTATCCGCTGCTGAGCGCTGCTGCGTCTCGCAGCATTGAGGCCCTCCTCAGTGCATTTCGTGGTCGTGGGCCCTCTCGGATTCGCTTCTGTCTGCGCCTGGAATTTCGGTCTGCAAGTCCTATCGCAGTATCTAGCAGAAGACCTCAGGAAGGCTCTCCCTGCCGCCCCGGAACACAAACCCTCTGAATCCCATCTCCCGGCGCCAAACCGCAATCACGATCCCGTCCTCAAATACCCCATGAATTCGGGTGTGGTGCGCGCCGTCCCTGCTTTGGCGTCTGACATAATGCAGCATGCTTTGATCCAAGCCGCACTGGGAGCACGGGGTTCGACTCCCCGCCCGAGGATATCGGCTGGCAATGGCATTTCGTCGTTTGAGGCTTTTGCTTCTGGGCAGAGCCAGTACTTACAGTATCTGGCACTGGATTGCGGGTGTAGTGATACATCCTCATCTTCACGCAGTGCACACATAGCTTTCAGAAGGTCTGGTAGCGGATGGCCGCAACCACAAACGAGCGCGTCCGGTGATGCAGTGGGATCCCCGTTCGATTCCGGACTAGGTCATAAATGGGAGATAATTTTTTTATCGCATCACCGCTCCTCTCCAATATCCCTCATCGATCTGAGGTACACTGTACATACGTCTACATGTCTTCCCGTACGACATCGGACTGCTGAAAAACTCCGCCTCAGCGTCGGCTTTGAATCTCCTCCATTCCGTTCTAGTCAGAGGCTATCCCACATCCAAGTTTCCCGTATGCGAAAGTACTTCAATTCAGTCATACCTCACCCCAGCCCAAGTACCGTTCAGAAGGCCTGGTAGCGGATGGCCCTCACCCACGACAAATAGTTTGACCATCCCCAGTACAAGTGGGGACCCCGTTCGATTCGGGACTGGGCCCTACCTGGCTCAGGCTTTGTTTTTACTGGTTCGTTTACCTTCACAACTTCCTCGCTCGATTGCCAGCTGCGTGAATTTCCGCTTCGATTCTTTCAATCCCCTTTCAGACAGTCTACGGTACGACCGACCACGCGTACGTCGATCCTCAATTCAACCACACCTAACCTAGCTCTCAAATAATTTTCAGAAGGCCCGGTAGCGGATAGTCCGCACCCCCGACGAATAATTGAGAAGTATTTCTTCGCCCGCCACATTCCAGTGGGAGGCCCGTTGGATTCGGGATTGCACCATGAACCAGAGGCTGTAATGTCCTATTTTTCTCTCATTCCGGCCTCCCTCGACGCACTGCGCATTCTCGATTCTAGGCACAGTGTACGCATCTTCCCAGAATTATTCGTACTGCTCAAATCCTCAGCCTCGGCTCCGTGTTTGAGTTGGTCCCTCCAGCACCAGCCACGTCGCTGGTACGTACCTCATCCAGTCCTTGAGTACCTTTCAGAAGGCCAAGGCTAGCTGGACGTCAGCGGGATCCTCATTCGATTCGGGACTAGGCCCTACATGCGTCCGTCGTTTTTTTTTTTTTAATCCCCCAATTCTACTTATTGCACCTCACCCAGTGCTCGAATATTATCAACAAGCCCATGTACTGGCGGACGATATCTCATGGCTGGAGGATGGAGCAAATGACTGCACTAGCTGTCGTCGAACAGGACAACAATCCGTGTTATTACCGTCGCGCTCCCTGGGCTGACGACAGTTCCGTTCAAGCACGTCGCCTGCACATTTGTAAACTGCACGCTGAATGGCAGCCGCACGTCCCCGACCCCCCACGCCTCAATTCCCAGCTCCTAAATAAATTCTTCCTCTTGTTGTTGTAACCCGCACAATCCTGATGGCATTCAGACCCTAACTCCGATCTAGTGCCTCTTGTCCGTAACCGTCGTTCCCGCTGCCGAGTCCCCGGCGAAGACCGCTATGCTAGCCTTCAAGTTCGCGCGCCGTCGAAAGTATTTTTGTGCCCCGTATGTCCCGATGGGACCTGGGACTACTCTATAAGAGATGATTGTCGTGAACAATCATCAATCATCGAAGACCATGCAAGATCACGCGCGCCGACACTGCGCGCGCGGGGCGAGAGGCTGTGAGCCCGCGAGGCGGCGTAACTAATCAAATGTTCAATCTGCATATCTTAGTTCCCCTTCGATCGGGGGGACAATGCGAAGTCTCTCCAATGGGCATACTTGTCCTGTCCACCCGGTCTGACAAGACCCAATCTTACGTTCAGCTGTCAGGCACTCTAGTATCCATCGATATAAATCTATACCAGGTCTGATAGTCGATACAAATCGGTATACAATGACAGGCAGTCTCTTGGCTGAGGCCTGACTGCAGTATTAAAGAAGATGCTTTCACCAATTGTGTTTAACGCAGAGCCCCAAAGCAAGATGCGTACTGGTTTTGTGTTCTTAGGATTCACCTTCCTCGCCTCCGCAGTCGGTGTCCTGGGCGCCTCAAATTGTTTCTCGTTTGGAACTGCAGAAGTTGGCCATTCGATCACTGTCTATCACCGTATCTCCCTGCTTATCGACCATATTTTGTAGCACTGCAGGCCATTCTGCCAGGTATGCTGCGCCGCAAACCCGACAGATTCGGAGTGTGCCCAGGGGAATCTGCAGCCTTGCTTCAATGACTGCAGTGAGTGCGGCCGATTTTCTTTCCCCGCAGCCCAAACTAATACTTCTGCAGTGAGGCTTTGAATCCAGCGTACAACGCCGCCGAGGGAAAGCGGAGAATGCATGATTTGATTCCAGTTGGTGTGATCGCAGGTGCAGGTAGTAAAATCGTCAGAAACCAGATAAAAATAAGAGAGTGAATGTAGCAATTGTTGCGAGCTGTTCCAAAGCTGTGCACACCCGCGGGATGGTCCGGCACTTTAACGGGCGCGCGGCGTGTGAGATGGGGAAACAAAGCGGGGGTTGTTTCAGGTTCCTTCCCAGCCACGGTTTCGAGGATAACAATCTCAGTAGCGGTATTACAATTAAATACAGAGAAATGGGATTATTTTTGACGTGTGACTGAACTCACGTGGTGTTATATGTGACTTCAAGTTGGGGGTTATCCTCTCCACGGCGGCTGGCGGATAACACATACAAATAGCATAGCCACAATGTCGAGAAAACACCCCGATAATTCGTTGCGGCTTCAGACATCGGTATAAAAAATGTTTTAAATGCTGCCACAGCATTTAATATGATACATGAGTGATATTAGGTGGTTATTTCGTTGTACTACATGTTTTCTCGTGCTCGGTCCCAAGAAATACCGGTTTCTACCGGTATTCTCTATAGAGAGTCTTAAATTCAGATTCACTTGGCCCAAGACTCTACTCAAACACTCCGTGGGTATAATTGAGCGCTCCCATAAACCCAAACCATTTTATTTTGCCTGATGGAAACACTTGGATGACTTTCTCCGTCATTTCTCGATATTGTGGCTATGCTATTTGTATGTGTTATCCGCCAGCCGCCGTGGAGAGGATAACCCCCAACTTGAAGTCACAAGTAACATCACGCATAACTCGGTCCGAAATTTCCGGTCAGTCCATTTCCTCTGTATCCGCTTAAAAACTACACTACTGAGATTGTTATCCTCGAAACCGTGGCTGGGTAGGAACCTGGGGTTGTTTCTTAATCATCTTGCGATGGTGAAGACGATGATACACCGGGTGAAAGTTCTCGGAGTGCCTTGACTCTTGACGTCGCTGAGATGCAGAAAGAGAAGAATTAACCGCAGAGCGAAGAGAACTAGGTTCGATGAATCAAACAGAGAGGATCGTCGCAGCGCGAATTGGAACTTTACTGCGGTGGGGCGCGTTAAGCCCGAACTTCCGACAGGCAGACACAGGAAAAAAGTGAACGCAAGGGGCGGGGATACCGGGGAACGAAGCTGACTCAATGTCGGAGAAAAGATACATGGATCCGAACCGAATCCGGGAAAGGCGCAGCTCCCACACAGTGTGTTCTTCGAAATAGGAAGCGCCCTGAGCGCTTCACTCGGGTGGCCGTGATGGTTGATGATAGATGGCCGGAAAGGAAGTCTGAAGATGAAGGGATAGATGCGAGCCACAGATAGTACCTGGTGTGTTGAATCGCGGGAACGAGGATCATACTGGGCGGGGATGCTAGAACAACTCGATACCATAGGCGAAGATGCAGATGGGGATGAAACGCCGCCGTGGGATCTCATCGGCACACAGCTCGGCTGGTAACAGGCCGGAGAATTTTGGCAGAGAGAATAGATGCTTACGTAAGATGGATGACGAGAATGTGATCGCCCGCCAAAATGCATTTTGATGCCCTATAAGAACCCGTGCCTAAAGGTAGCGGGAATACTCGGAATGATCGCCGATCGTCACCTCAAAGTCACTGTATCACGGCCTTCCGCCGTAAGTAGTAGGTCAACTTCCTCGGCCTTGCTCCCACCTTGCGCCTTTTCTGAAACTGGATGTAAATCTCCCGGGTCCCCGAATTTGTGATTTTACAGTTCTGAGAAATCCTGGAAAATCGCAGTCGCATCTTGTTTGCTCATCCCGTGTCGAAGGCTATTCTTGATGGCGGCTCTCGTCTCCCTTGGCCCATGCAGTATCACGCGCAAATGGTTCAGAACTCCCCTCTACTATCGGTACCTTACCATTACCGTCAACACTGTTGACTCAACAGCTTCCTCCGTTCGACCCCTCGTTTTTTGCGCGTGTGGTGCCGTAAACTGCGTCATTGACTTGGCCCCCGTCATACCTATCCTATATCTTCCAGGATGGGACAGCAGCGTCCAAGACCCAACTCGGCTTCACCTTGGTTGAGACCGTACCTATCTTTCCTCTTTGGTTCAAGTCCTTCTTCAATGTCTGAACTTTCGTGAGCTTTCCCTCGCAGTCGCATTGTATCTATCCATGAAGGCTTCAATGGAAGCCGGGTCACCATGTGTTTGCTTCCCGTGGGACTCTTGCAACCCGTTTCTGACACTTATACCCTGTGCGTACACGGCTTTCACAGGGTGCAGCCGCAGATCATCTGTAATGTTAAGTCCAAGGTCTGCGGGTCTTCTGCCCATCACAGCAGGTGAGTAAAATTGGCGGATTTCAGGCTCCACTGGTCGGCTTTATCCATGCCGCACCACTCGGAGCCTACCGCGTGCGGTTCATTAATCTCTGAATTGCACTCGCCTGCGCCTTTTGATCGGCCGGACCCTGACTACCTCTACGTTGTGCCGTACATTGTGTTCACAGTACGGCTGGCTATCGCAGCATGGCGGACGCCAGCGGTGCTAGATAAATATGGTGCCCCAGCGGCTTTTAGCCGTTACCTCCACCTCACACCTCCCTCTCCGACGACCATGGTCGAGGGGCATTCTTCAGGAAAGTGCGTTCATCCCAGCCTAGACGACCACCTCGAATGAGTACTCAGTGTCGACGCAGGAACCGGGAGAAAACACTCAAGATTAAGGTCTCCAGTACGCAGAACCACGTCCAACTTCTGTCCCTTCGTTGATCTGTCTCATAGAAATCAAGGCCGACAACGTCCCTGTAGTTGGATTGCGCACTGGAAGATTTTTTGTGGAGGTCAAGGTCAATGACAGTACCGCGAAGAGTGATATCGCGGTCGCAGATTCGGGTTCGGTTTCATGGGGCGAGGAATTTCACTTGTGGGTCGATGTATTCGCCTCCTTGCGATATCACTCATCGTCGTATTCTAAGTGACGTATCCGACACATCCATCATTACCCTTACTCTCCTCGCAACACACCGTGTGAGAGCGATCACCGTCGTCGGATGGAGTGAAGAAGGAATAAGCGGCAGTCTGTGGAGCAGTACCTGTGCGTCCAACCATGTCTGTTGTGGCGATTTACTCATTTGCTTTTCAGCGAATGAACGACAATTGCGCAACGAGACGGGGACGCTCAACAGCAATATCCATTTCAACATGGAGTTTCTTCCGCAGGGTGAGCCCTGTGCTGACAAACGGCAAGCAGCGTCGAATGCCCGAGCTACAAGCGCGGCTCATGATGTGATGTTGGGTATGGGGATTCCCATGGGAGCCGGCATGTGCCCTGCGCATCCGCCTGGCGCCAAAACGCATGCACGATACGCGCTAGGGGTCAATGAGAAACGTACCTATATCCTCCCCGCGGCCAAGATTCTGGGGTTGGAGCCCATCGATTCTGTTTCCGAAATTTGGGACGACTTGATCAAGCACGTCGACCTGTTCACCAAAGTTGTGAACCGATTTTCGGAAGTATGTAAACCTCTGTCATCCGTCGTCCCTTTGTTGCTCATCTGTTCGCCCAGATCCATCCTTATGCAAAGTTCGCCTGTAGCGTTTTGGTCGTGGCGCAGAACGTGGTGACCGCCCAGAAAGACCGGGATGAAAGATTCCGGGAGCTCATCAAACTCACCTCAGAAGTGTATCGTCTCTTGATCGGCTTAAAACTGGCTGCTCTCGAGGGACATCGCCACACCATCAAACTTTTGACGCTCCAAACCGCTGAATGTGCGT
The DNA here is from genome assembly GCA_029204335.1 of Mycena vulgaris. Taxonomy (NCBI): domain Eukaryota; kingdom Fungi; phylum Basidiomycota; class Agaricomycetes; order Agaricales; family Mycenaceae; genus Mycena; species Mycena vulgaris. The sequence goes on from JARGYA010000024.1 coordinate 865,064, forward strand.
ACTTTATCCGTGATTACACCAAGCAAAAGAATTTCAGTGAGCACCGATTCCTTCCCATTCCATTCCGTCGCATTTTAAGATTTTTACAGTCATCCGCGCCGCAATGCACTCGATCTCCGGTGCCGCGATGGAAAGGAAAATTTCCCAGTACGAGAAAAAGTTCCAAGAACTGAAAGTCGCCTTCCGTGACGGCGCAGCTCTACATACCGAAATCACTGTTATGCGAATTGCCGAGCAGGTCGACCGTATCGGTAAACAATTATTCACCGCTTTCTTCACACTATTAATGTCATACTCCGCAGTGACCGCCGGAGAACTCGACGATCTCCCATATGCACCCGGTGCACGATTCGACCTCGGAAAGCAGTGCCTCTCGGGCACGCGCGAAGGCCTTCTCGACAAGATATTCGACTGGGTCAACAGCGGCGACGTCGCTACGCCGCGAGTTTTGGTGCTAGCCGCTGATGCCGGCAGCGGGAAATCGGCGGTCGCGCACACCGTCTCGAGGAGGTTCAACGAGTTGCAACGTCTCGGTTCTTCCTTCTTCTTCGTCCCCGACGACCGTGAACGCCGTCCCGACACACTCTTCAGCACTATTACTCGCGATATGGCGGATCTTGATCCCGAGTGGAGGGAGGCGTTGAAACAGGTTATCGGGACGCGGGCGGTTCGGAAGACGAGTTCCGTGTTGGAGCAATTCCAGGAATTCATTCTCAAGCCTGCGAGCCGTCCGACCCTCTACTTTGGGCCCGTGGTCATCGTCATCGACGCCTTGGACGCGAGCGGGGATCCAAGCGCACGTCAAGTCCTCCTCTCATTGCTTTCTTCGCGTACCAAGGAGCTCCCCAGTAATTTTCGCATCCTCCTCACCACGCGTCCGGAGTCGGATATTTGCGGCGCGTTCAGCAAGTGCGAGGACATCGCCTTATGGGACCTGGAGGATGAGTTGTCCAACCTGAACGATATCGCCGCGTTCTTCACCAGCGAATTGTCCGAGGTGGCTGGCTGGAGTAACCGTATCTGCCGAAAACTGACTGGAAAATCGGAGGGGGATTTTGGGTGGGGTGTGGCCGCTTGCGGTTTCATCAAGGCCATAGGTGCTTCTCAGACTCCGGCCGAGCGCATGTCCGACCTCCTTTCAAGACCGAAGGCAGTACCGTTCAACGAGGCGGATTACTCGAATACGGAGGGCGAGACTGCTTTCGCGTCTTTCCGTGAGAAGCTGCACCTCCCGCATTTCCGGACAAGTTGGCATGACGAGCCCAACGGCCATGGTCATGCTTCGATGATGTTGAGCCGCATCTTGCATCCTCACCAAAACGTTCAGCCAGCTTTTCCGATGCCGGTATTTCACTCGAATAGACATGAAACTACGGGGCGCGAGGAAAAATATGTCGGTGTGCATGGTCCCTATTGCGATTGCACTGAATGCATTCTGTTTCACGCACGTCACGATTCTAGCTGTCCGCACGTCATGTTCCTTCCCCCATTTCCTTCTGGAGCCTCACCCTCTTCGCGCGCGCATGTATAATATCACTCTCAAACCATACATACACCTGTCAGGCGTGCGTATATAATTAATCCTCTTGCCCTGCAGACAAGTAGCGCGCGCGATCCTGTTGAGGTGACCTTCTCGTAAGGATCTTAGTGTCATGCGGATAAATGGGCGAGTTTTTCGAGGCTGCTCTAGCTTGGGTCGCTGATAGGGCTGCCCACCGTCCCAGCGCGTCTTCGTAGGCGGGGGCGAGCTCTGCAGGAAGGGAAGGCAGCGGGTCTGCAGAACGAGGGCGTCAACGCTCGCGTGTAGATCTAGACGGGCGTAACGCACCCTCGGCCCTATCCAAGAGATCTAGGGTCCATCCAAGCGATCTCGCACTGTCCTCGAGGTCGAAGCTGAGGGCTGGGGGTCAGCGCTCGGCTTGTGTGCAAAATTGGATGCAATGGACAACGCACCTCAATGCCATGGGCAGGATCTTCGAACACAAGGATATTGCGCCTTGATGTCTCGATCCAGCAGCGAGGGTGAGCTCTGCAAGAAGGAAAGCCGGCGTCAGCGCGGCGCATCGGCGAGGTCGAGGTGCTGCAGGAAGGAAATGGCCTCAACGCCAGCGTGCAGATCTCGACGGGGATAAGGCACCTCCACGTCCTCGATACCAGATCCGAGCTCCAGCACCGCATCGTGATCGGCCTCAGCGCGGTCGAGGTCGAAGACTGCAGAACGAGGATATCACGCGCCCGTGTTTTTGGGAGGAGCTATCGAGGGCTGCAGTAAGGAAACGCGGCGTCAGCGCCTGCTTCTAGTTATAGACGCGGAGGATAACGCACCGTACTTTGACGTCGAAGCTGAGGGCACAGAAAGCGGGGTCAGCGCTACGGCCGTGTATGGAAGGAGCGACGCACCTCGATGCCACGATCATCGATGTAAGGATCTCGCGCCCGTGGTCCACTCCTCGATCTCTGCGCCGTATCCGTGTCCAAGTATACCGTGCCCGTCGTCCACCCGGCTCTATCGGGTACATCCAAGCGATCTCATAATGTGCTCGACGTCGAAGCTGAGGGCTAGGCTGCAAGAGCGGGGGTCAGCGCTGCAGGCGGGGGTGAAAGAAGTAACAGACCTGGAGGCCATGGCCAGGATCTCGCACCAGGGATGACGCGCCTATAGTCCCCGCGTTGATTTCGCGATCCATCCAGCAGCGGGGTTGAGCTCTGCAGCAAGGAAAGGCGGCGTCAGCGCGCGCGTGTCGATGTCGATGGGAGGGGAACGCACCTTCGATCCTAGGAGGTCAGCGTCGGGATATCGCGCAGTCGGTGAGATCGGCACCGGCAGGTAGATCTGGACGGGGAAGGGATACACCGTCTTCTCATCCAGGAGATCGCCTCATCGCAGGAATATTGTGTAAGGTGAAGGGAGGGCGCGGGTGACAGGCTTGCGGAACGGGAATACGGAACTGGGGAAGGGCGAATAGCAGTATGTACAAACCCAGGAACCGGAGCCCAACCTACTGCGTCCATCCGCTTCGAGCAGTCTGAGCAGCCATATGTCCAACCGCCGAACTCGGAACAGCCAGCTGCAGACGCGCATGTGGACGAAAACGTTTTCATTGGCGCGTAGGTGTAGTTATCGCAGCAGCGATCTTCGTGTGCGTGTCTTCCTGCGGCCATCGGCGAGTAATGTAGTACTGGTACGCACAGAAAACGAGAGCAAGGAGGCAGGTTGATGGGATCACCAGATTTCCCCTTTGGGCGACTCACCTTTCTTTTTTTCGTTCCACTATGTAGGATCCAATTCGATTCAACCTCAACCATTCTGTACCGCGCTCTCTGTCTATTCAAGTCGCGCCAACACCGCTCCATGCACGCTTCCTGCTCGCTCTCGACCCAGGTTGCGCTAGGCTCTGAGTCTTGAGACTTATGTTCTCTCAGATTCAGTTCTTTCTGCCGCTATCTACTTCAATACAGCACGGACGCTGCTGGGCTGGCAGGACGTCCTCTCTATATATGACCCTGGAGTACGGATCGCCTAGCCAAGCTAGCTTCGAGGACGAGACGACGGTATACTCAAACCACCTCTACCCTCAATTCAATCACACCTCACGCAGTTCTCAAACACAATGGAGAGGCCCGGTAGTAGATGGTCTGCACTCAATACGAGTACGTTTTTCGTTGAGATTCAGTGGGATGCCCGTTCGATTCGGGACTGGGCCATGGTTTCCTGATCCATGAAAGCTTTTTGATTTCATATGAACATAAGCATCCCGGCATTAATTTCAGGTACTCACGTCGACGACAAACTCCATCATGCCTCGATCGGCCTGCCCAAATCCCCAGCCTCAATTAATTCTAGTGCTCCGTCAATCTATTCGTTTATATAATTTACGCCCTCAGAATCAGCCACGTCGCTGGTACGTACATATATATATGTACCCTCAATTCGAGCACCCCATGCAGTCCAATGAACCCTTGGAGAAGGCCCGGCAGCGGATGGTCCGCACCCACTACGAGTAACGTGTGGGTACCTTCATTCAGTAGGATGCCCGTTCGATTCGGGACCGGGCCATAGATTGGTCGCCTTAGCCTTTTTTATTTGTTTCTCACCATCCCATCCTCCCACCATCGAAAATCAGGCCGCTGAGATCCCCAGCCTCAATTGCAGCACTCCGGAGAGACGAAGCTATAAGTAAACGACATCCCTGGTACGTAGGGCCAATTCGAGCACACCTCACGCAGTCCACTAAACCCTTGGAGAAGGCCCGGTAGCGGATGGTCCGCAGTGCAGTGGTGGTCAATCCTTGTGCAGTGGGATGCCCGTTCGATTCGGGACCAGGCCACAGTCTTGTTCGCAGGCTTTTTATGTATTTCCCCTATCCCGCATCGAGCAATATCTCTGGTCTCAATTCAAGCACACGTCACTCAGTTCTCAAATACTGTTTGAAAGGCCCGATAGCGGATGTTCCGCGCCTACGACGAGTCCCAAGGTTAGCTGGATGTTTGTGGGCTCACCGTTCGATTCGGGGCTGTGCCATTTGGGGCTTCACGGTTCTTTTTTAGCTCGTTTCTCTTCATTGTAAATTCACACTGACTCCTATCGCACCTCACGGAGTCGTCGAGTACGTATCAGAAGGCCAGGTAGCGGATGGTCCGCACCCACTGTCAATGCAACAGTCTCTTTGCTCCTCGTTACCGGTGGGCTCCCCGTTCGATTCGGGACTGGGCCATGGGCTGTATGTCATTCTTTCTTTTATATTCCTCCCTCCCTCGCTGAATTGCACATTCTTCATTCCAGGCACGGTGTGCGTATCTTCACAGAATTACTCGGACTGTTTAAACTCTCAGCCTCGGCCCCGGCCTTCGATTTCCTTGTTTGATTAGTCCGTCGGAAGTTCCAGAACCAACCACGTCACTCGATATGCGCCCTCAAAACGCTCGCCCCTCACCCAGTGCTCAAATACCTTTTAGAAGACCCGGTAGCGGATGGTCCGCGCCCACAACGAGTTCCGAGAATCAACTGATGGTAGTGCGATCCCCGTTCGATTCGGGACTAGGTCGTCCGGCCAAGTTCGTGTTTTCTTCCTTTTGTCTCTCATTTTCCCAGTATTAATCTTGCATCAAGATTCAAGTGTAAGCATCCCACATGCCTCTCACCATCTCTCACTCTACTCGCCCTTGACATCGGGAATGCACAGGTCTCGTTCTGAACAGCACCTCGCGCAGAATACTTACAACACCTCTCCCACTTGCCAAATACAGTCAAGAAGGCCTGGTAGCGGATGGTCCGCACCCACTACGAGTAAGCGATTAGAAAATCCATTCGGTGGGAACCCCGTTCGATTCGGGACTAGGCCATTGGACCTCCGTCTTGGCTTTTTGTTCTTCGCTATGTATCGCGCTTTCAGCTAACAATGCCCCAGCCCTTCCGGACCTCCACGTCTTCCTGCCTCGCAATCTGACTATCATCCTACTCCGGCACTCTATATACTATCCAAACGCTGATACACCCTGTTCACTTTCACTTTCACCCCCGACTCCGACTCAGATGTGGTAAGGACCCCTACATCCGCCCGAAACACTACCGCACCTCACGCAGTGCCCAATAACAGTTCATAAGGCCTGGTAGCGGATGATCCGCACCCACTACGAGTAAATCATCGGAGAGCTCCATTCAGTGGGAACCCCGCTCGATTCGGGACTAGGCCGTAGGATCTGTTCAGCTCGGTCTTTTGTTTTGTACTTCATTCTTTCTCGCGCTCTCAGCTAACAATGCCCCAACCCTTCCGGACCGCGTCCTCCTGCCCCGCAGTCTGCCTATTATCCTGCTCCGGCACTCTAAATATTATCCAAGCACCGACGGTCCTTTTCACCCCCGACTCCGACTCGGATGTGGTGAGCACCCCTACATTCGCCCGAAATACTATCGCACCACACGCAGTACCCAAGAACCGTCCATAAGGCTTGGTAGCGGATGGTCCGCACCCACTACGAGTAAGTAGGGCGCAAATCCATTCAGTGGGAACCCCGTTGGATTCGGCACTAGGCTATTACGCGAGTTTCTGTCTATTTTATTTTCTCTTTCCTCCCAAATGTCCCGGCATCGATTTGAGGTACCTCTACAGTACGTCTTTCTACAATGAATCGGGATGCTGAAATCTCCAGCCAAATTCTTCAATCGAGTCCTCACTTTGTCCTCCAGAGATCATCGACCCAGGTCAATCCACGATTCGCTCGTACCTCACGCAGTTCTCAAATACCTTGGAGAAGGCGTGGTGGCGGATGGTAGGTTATGTCGATTAGAATCTAGTGGGATCCCCGTTCGATTCGGGACTGGGCCATGGCACCTCTTCGTGGAGCATTTTTCATTTTCTCCACCAACTAGTCAGGAATTGAGCAATCTCGATTCCAGGCGCAATGTACGTGTCCTCCGAAACTTCCTTGAACTGCTCAAATCATCAGCGTCAATCACAATGCTGCTTCACTGTCCCCAATCAATTTAGTCCCTTCAGAGACCTATGTTCGCATATGTGGGTAGTGTTTCTCCTCGAGAACGAATGATTATAAGTTACAACACTTCGGCGTTGGCTCGGCTCTCCGCTCGATTCCCGCATTCCACCGCTTGTTACATCCTGTTCCGCCGACAGCCAACGGCTCCGACATCAGAGATTCCCCTGGGTTTCAATACCCCTTGTAAACTACAAAGTACGCATTCCTCTGCCTCTCCTCCTGGCGCCTACGTTCCCGCTCCCGCTCCCGCTCCTGCTCCCGCTCCCTCTGCCTCTGCCGCGCCTTGTGCGCCTGGTAGCACCGCTCGCAGATGCTGCCGTTGCCCACCGAGTTGCGGCCAAAGCGTTGGCCGCACTTGGCGCAGCTGCCGCGACGAGCGTCGGGAGTGAAAAGGCCCATGATGCCGGGGAAAGCTGGGTCATGCGAGGGTGAGCCTAGAGCAGACAGCTCGCCGAGTGCTGTGGAAAGAATCACCTTTTGGGCAGCTGGGGGGTGTGCAATTGGTTTGAGATAGACTCTACTAGGTGTTAGTGTTGAGACTGGCAGGGGTGAGTGAGTGTCTGGGGCGGCGTACTGAGCTGATGTCGATACAATGCCAGATATGTGATGTGGACAGAAAGAAGGAATGCAGGGTGGCTGGTCTTATACTCGTGAGGTGCATCACATTTTAATCAACTGTTTTCACGTAATCGCCATTTCTCATGTGTCGGCTTGCCCAAGCCGTTCCGTTTTGCCGAGTCGACGGTCATAATCTGTCATAATCTTGCTTTAAAGCATTGCTTATTCTCACACTAAGGTTCTCCGACATTAGCCTGTTTGCGCTGCAGCCATCAACGCCATCGGATGGCTGATTTGCAGTGCGCTGACGTATGGCTCCACCCGCCAAAAATCCCCGTGGATGGCTGTTGGAGCCACTGGAAGCTATTTTTAGCTTGTGGAGCCACTCGCCCGTACACTGCAAATCAGCCACTGGCTGGCGCGGATGGCTGCAGCGCAAACTCTCTATTCTGCTCTGCTTGCCAACGATCAGTGTCAATGTGGCAGCTCTCTGTTTGGTTTTCCGACCATTCCACTGGGTGTTTCACGAGAAAGAACACGGAAAAAGAAATCGAAAAAGGAAAGTCCGGAAAGCTCCGAATACCATTTGAGCAAGGCTGTGGCAAATACAAGGCAACTATTTGTAAGTGAAATGAGTGTTTAATTCCTTTCAATACCTATGCATTCTCCAAGTTCAAACGGAACACTGCAAATCATTATAGGGTTCAAAAGTGATTGCTTTTGAAACACAAGATTCGCTCCGGCACAGAGCGCGGTTTAAACTCAACTTATCTTCTCAGCATGAACGCAAAGTGTGCTTACTTCCAGGATTTCATAACATGTGGATTGATTTCCACAGCAGATAAAGCAAACAGCGGAAAGCAAATGTGGTAATAAAAAAGTCAACGGCGGGCGTGAACAAAGGAACTGTGAATACATCTGTGAGAAAATGAGCTCCTTTGATCCAGCTCAGGGGGAAGCTGTTGAGCACGACTGTTCGCGTCCAATGGACATATCGGGTATCTCGCAGTCCGGAGCTTGCACACGCTGTGAACTGTGAGAATATATATTCCCGATCGGGTAATATGTAGATTATGCCGCTGGAGACGCGTCGCTGTCTACGATCCGGCACAAATCACGCAGTTGCCTCGAGGCTGTGTTGATAGGGAATTCCGTGCCGCGTGAGAATGAGGAGCTCGAATCAGTACATTGAACTGCAAAGCTGTGTATCTTGGCGCACAATTTTCCTGCGCAGGTATAGCATATGGATGAAAGTGGGCGGTGGAGAGGAAGTTGAGAGTAAAGCCGATGGAGGTAAGTCGCAAGGGGATAAAACCAAAGAGATCCAAACGAAAGCCATAGATTTCGTTAAGAGAACGAATAATGAATGTTGCTTTCGGTATTTGTCGCCGTCTGACCCCTGGTGTAATTACTCTGCATTGTCCCGGCTGACATTCAGAGTTGTCCGGGTCATGGACCGTTCCCGCAAGAGTGGAGAAATGAACTGAGTGGAAATCAGTGAGTGGCCGAGATTAATTTTCTGTCCACTTATTGTAGTGGTAAAACCATTTGACGGAGATCTAAAACTATTTGATTTCAATCTGAGCTCCGCGAGAACTCAGAAAGCTATTGAAATGAGCGCCCGACATTAAATCACGGCCAAACGAAAAAATGCCCCGCATCTAATAGCAGTCAGCACGGCAACTCACTTTGGTGACGGAATCAAATGTCTTGAGCGACCCGACGACATAAATATTTTTATGGATCAATTTGCTGCCCGGACGCATCAAAGTCGCGTTCTCAAGCAACGAAGAGAACACAGCCGATAGTTTTGATGGGAGGTCACATCAGCCACCTGACCGTAACGAGTTATCTACCCTGCATAGGTATCTGCCATTGGGCTTGATCAGCCTTCCCATGGTACAATTCACAAATCTGAGCAGGCAGAATCAATCCATATTCTTGTATACTTGTGCTCAGATATTTCGATGGCTTTGGGAGGTTTGTTTTAAGTGCTTGATGAACACAGTATCTTTGAATTTCAACATCACCGCTGACCATTAGCGAGGATCGATTTACAGCCAGTAACAGTACCGAGGGCGCGGCCAAGAAATTTTCATTTTTGGCTGTTTTGATCCCCGCCAAAGAATTGCACGGCGCGCCCTCAGTTCTGCACCGATTCACATAAGACATAGCTAGATCTCACAGGCTAATCCAAGCGCAGTTAGTGATAGAGACCAAGTTGCAAAAATATCTCAGTCTCAACTCTGGTACTTTGGATGTTCCGGCTCGAGAATCTCATATAGCACACCCAGATGGGGTCCAATCGAGCTGATCTTTTAGGAGGGTGTACTTATGGGTCTTATTGAACTTTTCATAGAACTTGAGCTCCCTGCTTATTCTCACCGAGTCCCCCGTCCACCAAGTTCGGACACACAGCTTATGATATTGGCGAATAAAGAGATACGGCGGAGTCATATACCGACACAATATTGGCGTTGGCTCGCAGACCACAACTCCGACCCCCGCACCTACTGGAACTCGGGCGCGAGCGCATCGTATGTGGGGCACAGTGCCTTCCAGTCGGGCTGCTGAATCTGGGACTGCGGTCCGGCGATGTTGGCGGCCGGCGACTCGCCGAACACGACAGCAAGCCCGGCCTCCAAATGCCAGTCGATGTGACTGCAAGCAGGAAGCGGTTAGAGAGCTAGGACTTCCGTGATCAGATGCAATGCACGAACCAATGCAGGAACCAAGCACCGGGGTTGTTGCTGAAGAAACGGAAGGTCATGTTGCCTCCGTTGACTGTTTAAATCTGCAAATTAGCAAAATGGGCTAAAAGAAATCGGGAAGCCGTACCCGGTGTCACATCTCGGCGAGGGGGATTCACAAAGTTGAAGTCCACCGCGTTGGGTTGCCTGATGACATCAAAGTTCTAGAAACAGTGTCAGTGGATGGAGCAGTTGAGATAAATAGGTAATGACATGGCCATGCACTAGAAAAAATGTCAGTGGATGGAACAGTCAAGATAAATAGCCCGCATACAGTGGAAAGGATGCGCTCCCAATCCCGGGATGCTGATATCTATGATCGAGTTGGAGGGCAACAGGATTCTGAAGAACGTTAAGCCAATCGTTTCGAAAAGACAAGGGGGACATACACTTGTTCACTCGGCAGGAAATCAGCGGGCTGTGCACGTGATTGTTAGCATTGAAACGCTGGCGACTCTGTGCGCGATTCACCTTGGCTGCACCACTGAGCAACTGGAGCAGCACTGGGAGAGAGGGAGACAGGTACGACTAGAGGGCGATGAATACAGCTCAAGGTAAGCGCTGATATATTGACGTACAATTCCGTTGATGTCGAAGAATGGCAGATTCGGCTGGGCGATGTTCAGCGTCACCGCAAAGTCCGGAGGACCCGATCCCAAGTTTCCGGGGCCTTCAGAAGCGATGGGCTTTCGTGCGGGTCAACGATCCGTGGGGTAGACAGTAAATGAAAGTTGCGCACGTGCATCAGCCCGTCGTCCATCTTGGGGCCTGGGACGTTGACGGTGGTGGGCTCGACCTCTGGGGCACCCTCGTAACGCAGAATAGCCAGCGTGAGGTTGGGGTTGACTGGATGTCCGATTAGACGGGGGTGTGCTCAAAGGTGATGGGGGACATACGGTTCGGGTTGTTGGTCACGTTTCCTCCAGTGGGCCTGTGCGATGCCTGTCAGTGTGGCTCGCGAAACGAGACGGATTGAATATTCACGGTGCACGGATCTGCCAAATATGATTTAGTCAAGTTTTGGGGCCCACGTTGGAGACATACCCAGTAGTTGTCAACGGTCTGGTTCGCATTCAGAATGATCGAGATACGCTGGGCTGCAGGACGGTGAGTGAATGTGGACCATAAATGAAGGGTGATTCGTACCAGCATAGACGTCTGCATTCTGGAACGGCATGGGGTCGTGCTCGACACCATCCAGCTCGATGACGTCTGGTGCCCGATATCAGCAACGGAATATCACAAAATGAGGCGGTGACGAACCGAAAGTGTGGTTGTCGAACGAGAGGGTCATGAATGGGCGGCAAGCGATCGAGAATACACGGAATCTGGCAGGCCGTTGAGTGCCAAGCACAATATGATGTTGAGAACCCCGGGGCGCACCTGTATCGCAGACCCTGCTTGACCGTAATCACCGCGTATGGCACTAAGGGCCCACCGTTGAAGCGTCTACGTCAACATTTAGAACAAATCTCATGGATCCGGTTCGGCACTGACCCTTTCCCGTTGATAAGGCCTGGGAGGTCATCCCGTTAGAGAGCGTACAGATGGTGGCAATGGTGAGTACGTACCCGAGTCTTGAATCCTGCGAAGTAAACTCAGCTTTAGAATGACCTAGTATGGAACAGATACTCACGGAACCTGACCGGTCTTGAAGAACGAGTTCTGGCCGGCCGGAGCGAGAACGTCTGAAGATAGTTTAACCAGAGCATCATATTCCCGGTTGGAGTACTTACGGTACCATTCACCCAGAGTAATGACCGTGCTCTCTGGAGACTTGATCAGTCATGGCGATGGGGAGAACGTTGCAATACGGGACTTGCCATCGTCAACGTCGCTGATAACCGCAACCATCAATTCCCGCGTCTAAAAAAAGCACAACAGATGCGCTCACTAGAGATGTCCAAGCGGGTCGTTGGGATCGTAAACGACAAACGCCCCTTCAGACATGTGTTCAGCGCCGGAAATTGAATTCAATGGAATTTTCTTTTACCGCGGAGACCATCGCAATATTGTGTCGACAAATGCGAATGGTACCAGTAGCTAGGGGGGATATTGAGTATCGCGCTTCAGGAGCGGTCATGAAACACTGACTTTCCGGTTTGGCCAGCAGTATCAAAGACATAGTCGAACGTGGTCGAGGGCGCGATCGGGCACTAGGTAGTGCATTTAATCAGCTCAACTGTTGGTTATCTTCCGGCCCTGATCGCACCTGATTCACGAAGCTGTACAGGAAATTATTAGCATTCGTGGGATGAGCATGTCAAAGGGACTTACGAAGGGCCGTCCATTCCTGATGTCCGCGCCTGGAAGAAACCGTGCCAATGCTACAAATCGTCAAACAACTGACGCGGAGGAAGGTAAATAAATGCTTACAATGGACGTGCTTCGGCGCATGCCCGGATCCGTAAGCTTGTTGTGAAGGTGGATGACCACCGAGTCGCCCTTGGTCAGGAAGAAGGTGGGCCCAGGGAAAGTTCCATTGGGGACGACAGTGCTAGAACAACATGAGCATATGCCTTTGATTCAGGCTATAAGCTTTTCTTACCTGCGCATAAAGCCATCGGGGGCCAGCTGGGCGTTGACAATGTCGAGATTGAAGATTTTCTGCGCTGCGAAGACGGACGGGACCACGAGCGTTAATGCCGCGAGCCGGAGGGAGTTGGCCAACATTGTGTGGTACAGAACGAGAGCCCTATGGGTGCGGAGCCGGTGCGACAGCTTTTATATTGTTCTGGGATGGGCGGCAATCTGTGGAATCTATTTGGATCTCCCCTTGGCATCCACGACGAGGCCAATCCCGAAATCTGGTTTAGACGGTCAAAACCGTATAGGCGCGAAAAGAAATCACACGGTGTCAACATATACGGAAACAGCTGTAAGGGGCCGTCGAGACTCTCACGACCTTTGTGAAACTCCCGACAGACTGATATCCCCTTCCTTCTGCTGGGTTGGCAGAGGTACCCGCTAGTATCCGTACTTTTACTGGTTAAATGTTGTTCGATGATTGAATATTACGTCGGAAAGGATATCCGCATGCCTGTGGCTTGGCTGACCCACAACAGTTCGTGCATTCATGGGATTTTCCGATTCCCAGTCTTCTGAACACTCATCAGCCAATCATTGACAGCAATTTAAACAACCAGCGTGATCAAGGAAGTGAATACATGTTTCGCTTAATCCCATATGACTGTGACGTACCACTGCGCAGCGAGTCAACTAACTCAGTTTATGCTCCTGAGATATTCCAGTGTTTTTGCCACTTGGCGGGTTCGGAATTTGGCTCGTGTTGACCTGCGAATCGCTAATGCTGGTCCTGTGTTGGGGTTCTCAAGTCGGGAGGTAAAAGGGAAGCCGTGGGCGAAAATGCATATCAATCGGAAAGATGAGATGGCGTGCTGTATAAAAGATTTCTATAAGTGGGACGGGGTGCGAAGCAAACCCTTTCTCCATTTTCATCCCACATATATCTACATATGCCGTAGATTTCCGGAAACTTGGGAATGAAGGTCTCTAGAAATTAAATAGTGAGAACCACCGCGCACGGAGGGCAGGAAGCAGAGGAAGGAGGCGAGGAGGTGACATGGAAGACTCGGAAACAGACGCCCTCGCTAAAGTAGACGGTTCCGATCTCAACGGCTGGGGACGCGCGGCGGTAGGCGCGCGTGGACCGCAGACGCAGCGGGCGAGCGATCCCACCGCGCGTCGCTCGACATCCCATTGAAGAACACATTCTCCGCCCCCGTCAATCGGGGATCATGATTTTTCCTTCGATGAGTTCAGGCGCAGATCCGTGATGCTCGAGTCATCGCGTCGCTCATCATTCTACGGCGCGTGCACGCACACACGCGCTTCTGCCACCCCCTCCCGCACCACCGAGCCGCCGAGCCGCCGCCACTACCCGCCAAGGGCATTGAGGAGTACGCCATCAGCGCTCAGCCGCGGACAGACCTTCACTAGCTGCACACACGCACCACCACCACCGCGTCCCCGTCATCCAGCCCACACAAACCCACCCCACCGAGACTAAGGTAGTCTGCGCGCACGCCGCTTAAGCGATAAGAGGCCCCCACCGCCATCCTGCGCTGCGCCCTCCACACGCAAGGATGCGCTCCGCCCACACACCCAAAGATGCTTACACCACACGCCACACGCAAAGATGCGCACATCCCGCTCCCCATTATATGCCCCGCTCCGGCTGAGCGAAAAGGGACACAGATACAGCCGCCGCGCGCTGTACCTCGGTGACGCAGACGACGACCTGCGTGCAACGTCCACCTCCGTGATGTAGACTCCTTCGAGCTCCGCGCCCATCGAGCCCCGCACCCAAGCACGCAGGGCAGACTCGCGCTCACTTCCCCGAGCGCCGCGCCTCGAGCGCCACTCCCCGACCCCAGAAGATCGCGATCGCATCGTGCATCCATCCACCCCCGCGCCAATCCTCAGCGCCGTGAGCACGCACACATCCCCGTCGTCGAGCGACGTGCTGCTCACCGGCCGATCCCGCAGCCAGCCGCGCGATGGACGATCCCGCAGCCAGCCGCGCGATGGACGATCCCGCAGCCAGCCGCGCGATGGACGATCCCGCCGCAGCTGCCCCATCCCCACCGAGGCAGACTCGAGCCCCGTCGAGCGCCGTGCCCACGCTGACTAGAGCTCCATGCCCACGCAAACGCAAAGGCAAACGCGGCCCCGCACCTCCGAGCTCAGCGCGTGCGTGCGGGATCAGCGGTGCGCGCCCGGTAACCCCAGAGCATATGTACCTTGTACGTACGCGCACTGCAGGACCGCGGTGCCAGCGCGCCCTGCGGCTCCCCGCGCCACTCGCGGCACATCGTCGCGCAGCAGAGAGTAAGCTTTGGGCGGGTAGGGCGAAACCGAGGGTACGACGTACCATGGCTACGCGCCGGGTCTACTCCGGCAGCGCGGGGAGTAGCTCGCGCCGCGTCATCCAATGCTTTGCGCGTGGCTTCGCGCAGCGCGATCCGAATCGCTCGCGCCCCGAATGTCCATGTAAACGTTGCAGGAATACAGGAGGCGCTGCAGAAGAAGCCGGCGCTGCAAGGACGGAGCCGCACACCTACTACCTAGCTCTCCCGCGGCCCAGCAGCGCATTTACATAGGGATTGAAGAGAGGCGGCGTCAACGCTGGACATTGGGGGAGACAACGAGCGTACGAGTGGGCAGATGCGATCGTCGAGGTCCGCGCCTCGCCTCGAGTCAGTCTCGTTCCGGCGGGCGGATGCATCCTGCGGACCCACGGTGCCGTCGAGGGCTTCGAGGGCTGACTGCGGGCGGGGCAATGGGCTATGGCATGACGGGCCGCAATCTACAATACCCCGTGCGGAGTCGGAAGGAAGCGCGTTCTCTTCTCCTCCTCCAAAATTTCGTCCCACGCGCTCCATTCCCGGCGGGGAGCACCCCATAAGTAGTCGAGGTCTGCAGAGAGCCGTATGTCACTACCTCCGTGCAGTCGCGCGCAGGAGGATCCGTACCTTGGATGCTAGGAGATCGCGGCCGTCGTCGGGGCCATCGATATGTAAGAGATCCCGTAGTCGGGGTCTACAGAGGGTCCGCATCAGCGCTCCCCCGCAGATGCAGATAGGGACGACGCACCGACTCGTCGCCTGAGCCTCTGCCTTCGCATTGCGCTCGTTGTGGTCGGGTTCTTGATCCGTCGCTGAAGAAAGACGGCGTGTGAGCGGGTAACGTGCCGAGCGCGCGGATCCTTGCCTCCTCGAATCCAGCGAAGACGTCGAGCTCCAGCGTGCGCCGGCAGAGTCGCGGAGAGGAGGAGGCGCGTTCGATCCCGCTCACACGAAGAGGACACAGCCTGTGCTCAAATATTTCGATGGCTTTGGGAGGTTTGTATCGAGAGCAATGGGTGGGCCGTGGCTGGCAAATAACTGCACAGCCATGTCAACCTCCAACGGTTCTTTGGCAAAGCTTGGGATAATTCTATTCCAGCTAAGCGAACCGCTGCATTAGCGAGGATCAATTTAAATTATCTGTCATCACCGGCAAACCTGATGAGATCAGACGGCTGGGTATCTCCGGTTGCCCTTGCCTCCCGCCGCGCGGCACTGCCTATCTCCACCTTGCCCTGCTAGCCGTTGATATTTTCCCACTGAATCCTGTGAGTTGGCGGCAAGCAACTCCGACAGCCATAGAATCCCTAGCTCCACGGCTTCACCGTTTGAGGTTTGCCTCCTGGCGCACGGCGCGCGCCGTGATCTTGATCGTCACCCAACGCGTGGACCTATTACATACTGACTACGGCCTGAACAGTTTCATCCGGGTTTCCCATCAACCTCCATGTCGCCTCCAATCGACGAGGACGTCTTTTCACAAATTCTACGGCACATCCCCGACTCGAAAACTGTGTACACTGTCCTCCTCGCCCTGCCAAAGTCACATCTGCTGTTCCCTGCTGCCCTACGCCGCCTCTTCCAGCTCCCGGTGCATCTGGACACCTATGACGTGCGCGCGGCCGCGTCATCGAGCGAGGTTCTGGATTATCTGCTTCGTTCTGACGCCGACACCACCTCATCCCAAATCGTGGGGTCCATCCGTCATCTCGTCATTGCAGCAGAACATAAGAAATATTCGAAACCTTTTCCAATTCCTCTGGAACACAACGAGGGGGAGGAAGCTGACGATGATGAGGACACATCCGAAGGGGAGGAAGATGAAGAAGACTCGTGGCCTACCCCAACTCGGGATCCCGAGACGGATCCTGAGCCGGACGTCGACGTCGCGGCATTGCATGAGCGCCTCCCGCATTTATTCCGGAAAACGCGCAATTTGGAGTCCCTCGAGTACTACAACTACCCCGGACTCGCGATCTCCAGTGAGAGTACGAGTCTCTTGGCCGCCCAAGATCGTCTCCGCAATTTCACCGTCGACGCTGCAACCAGCCGCGCCGCTGATGTGCGGGATCTGGTAGATCCAGAAATCTGGGAGTAAGCAGCTCAACGTGCTCTCCAGCATAAACTTATTTCCTGAACGTTTTCTTTCAGCATCGGGCCCTTTCTGGCTTCGCTCGGGCGTTCAATCACGTCTCTCGATCTACGACACGTTTGCCAGACCACGCTACTCGCGCTTGCATCCCACGTCGACAAATTGGCGTTGTTCGACGCTCTGACCACTCTCAAAATCGATATCAGGGAGGGTATATGGGATTGGCATGGCGGTGGCTCCCCGCAGGCTGGCGCGACTGGCGCCTATGTCTTCCCGTCTCTCAAGCTACCTTCTGTCAAGTGCTTTGAGCTCGAAGTCGCCGATCTCACCCTTAGCAGCGCGCGCACGGGTCCCATGGATCTCGTCGACTGTACATTGCTGACCAAACTTTCCTTGGATATACGCGACTGGTTAGTTCTCTACGCACGATCGGCCGATTTTCATCGGAGCTAACGCGACCCATACTAGCCTCGGCTGGTACTGGATCTCGACAATCAAACTGTTCGAGGCGTTATCGCCCACCGACTTTGTGACCTTGTCTCATCTCGAGATTCATGACACTAGCCCCAGAAACCAGTCCCGGCTCTCGTGGATCGACGTCGACGAGGGAAACTTCCCAGCAGACGGGGACAAATTCAACGGCAGATACTTCTTTGGATTCGTTCAGACATTTCTGGGCTCTATACTTACCGGGCACCTCCCGAATTTGACCAGTCTGTGGGTCAATGAAAGGGTTCTCCTGCCCGCCAACCCCATCGAGGGAGATCTCGGCACAACATTTGAATTCCTGACCGTGGAGGAACTCTGGCAACCAGAACCGCCTGAAATCCATTCAATCTCAAAGGTGCAATGGAGGGAGTCTCTACGCGCGGCGTTGGGGCAGCTCGAGAGTTTGCGGGTCGGCTTTGGGGATATGGACGCCGCAGAAATTGGTCTTGTTCTGGGCGACTGCGACCCCGCGAAGTTGACTCAGTTCGGATTCCAATTCAAGTGGAGGGCGTACGGACACGAAGAGGTATGCTGATAATTCTCGTTAAATATATACTAGCACCTAAATTTGATGTTCGCCAGCCGATTTCTCCTACACTCCGCGCCCACCTCGCGCGCTTCCCGCGTCTCACGGACGTCCACATTCTTTTTCCTCGCCCGGAGACGCAGCTTTTGGGTACTCCTGACCCCGTTGTGGACGCGCTCACAACCAGTGATATCACCGCAATCTTCGCATGCAACGGCAGCATCTGCCGTGTTGGCATCGGCAACTCCGTCGTCTGGGAGCGTCATTACGCGCCGCAGGTCCCCGGCGCTGCTCCCGGTATCCTACTCGTCAGCGACGGGAGCTGCATCCCCAATCCCGCCGTGCCGCGATTCTACCACGCGGGGTACGTACCGAAGGATAATCTTCCCATTCCCTGGAGGCATGGTGAGCATGAGGATAATTGGACGCCAACTCGGCCGAAAAGGGGTCCTGAAATTGAGCAG
This sequence comes from Mycena vulgaris, assembly GCA_029204335.1. Lineage (NCBI taxonomy): Eukaryota > Fungi > Basidiomycota > Agaricomycetes > Agaricales > Mycenaceae > Mycena > Mycena vulgaris. The sequence goes on from JARGYA010000024.1 coordinate 883,306, forward strand.
TTGCGGGATTTGTTGCGCCGCATACTTGATTAGGACTGCACAGGTGCGTACCATCAGCTTCAAAGCACACAGAGGTCTCACTCAGCAGCAGAGATCATTTGAATAGAGTGAATGGACTAGACAAAGAAAACTAAGAGAGAGATGAGAGACCAACAAATCCCCTTCCTGAGCGACGAGATTGTTCTGGGTTTTCCGGCGTAACACAGAGCATTAGTGCTTCGAGATACTACATGTTCCTTGCCTTCGGCGATGTGGTGGTTCGATGAATTTTCTGCGTGATGGACTTCGCGAAGGAAATGTTTTTGCGAGGGTTATACGAATGTTTTTGTTGTGTTTTTGCCATTTGGCGGGTTGGGAATTTTGCCTCGTGTTGACCCGCGAATCGCCAATGCTTGTCCTGTGTTGGGGCGTAGTCTTGCAGTCGGGTGGCAAAAGGGAAGCCGTGGGCGATGCCGAAGCTGCCCTCGATCACGTGTTGGCCAAACATATGCACAGGCACAAAGACGCGTCTCACCATGAATCAGGCGGATGGTCCACACCTCCGCCAAATTTCCTCTTGCATGTTTGATTCCAGCGGGATCCCCCTTCGATTCGGGATTGGGCCATGATCTCGCCGACTCTTTTTTTATTTCCCACCATCCCGCATCAATATCTCTGGCCTCAATTCGATCGCACCTCGTGCAGTCCCGCAGAAAGGCTGGTGGCAGACGGTCTGCGCTCACAACGAGTATAGAAGTCTCCTTCAGGTTTCAGTGGAATGCCTGTTCAATTAGGACTAGGTCATGCTTGGCCGTAACGCCAAACAGTGGCGGTAATAAGACGGGGTCAGCTTCACTTTGAGTTGAATACTGCAAGAACTATCGCGTACGCCTCTAATGATGCTGTTTTTCTGGTAGTTCGCGCGGCCAGCGCCCGGCGGGTTGATCGAGATCATCGTGTTGCCGTCGCCCTGGTGTACCCCGCGCCGGTGTAGCCCCCACCGCACAGCAAGAGTTGAGTGATCTCTGGATCGCGGAATTTGATGTGGCCACGCGAGGTGGCGTCCACCGCCACTGATGGACGTCGGCATCAAGCGGCATCACTCCCGGCTTCAAAACGACGCAACTGAAGTATCCTCTCAATATCCTCTTGCTACTGCTCCTCCCAGAATCCGGGAAGGTGCGGTTTCGGTGCGCGCTTCGCTGGCGGGTACGCGGCGGTTAATTAGAAGTGTTTGCTCATCTTGATGGCCGCACTCATGCCGCTGACACAGACTTGCCTTTTCGAGGGGGGGGGGGGGGGGGGGGGGGGGGGGGGGGGGGGTCGTGGGAATTATTCCGTGATCCAGAGATCGCGCACCTCTTGCGCACAGGTCGCTGAGGAGCACGCTCAAATCGGTCTTGACACCCTGCTCGTTCCCTCGTGTTGTATCGAGTATATACTAGAAGAGTGGGAGTGGGAATCAACCACTCCAATCATCAGACCCGAGTCCCCATTCTTCAGATTCTTGTTAGTGGGACCCAAACCGATCACCTTGTTTCTTCGTGGTAATTAATCTTGGGCAGGGAAACGGAAACTACCTCATCTGTGCCATCGTCACATAATAGGGAAAACGGCCCCAACGTAAAGCAAGAGAATTGGGACGAGGGACGAGGTGAGAGACGCGTTGGCTTTTGCTTGTAACGCGACGAGGGTTAACCCGCATGTAAACTTCTCACTCGAACACACATGTACGCGACTACTGTATCGACGGTGTTCTGTGATACTGATGCAATCCTGAGATGCCCGCCTTGATTTACGCCACGTAATTCTCTCGCCTTGATGATTCAAGGCCAGACTCAACAGTGGAAACCAGGTGGAAGTTGTATGTCAGGCCATGGGAAGTCTTCCCTCTCCGAGTCGCCCCGACGTGACGCGACATGTTACACGGCCATCAGCGGCAGTACTACTGGCAGCACTTCGAAACCACTTCATTGCCACTAAATTTGCTTGCACACGTCTGTTCCTCGACTTTTAATGTAAGCCTATGGCCCTTGAATTCCGAGAGGCAGCAGAATATCCTAGCTACAGCCATCAAGGCAGGCAAAAGACCGGCGCGTCTGAATCGAGTTTGGACTCGGAGTATGAGGCGAACAATTCGAAATCCTGTGTGGTGTAGAACTATAACATGCTTCTCGCAGTCGCGGTCACCGCCCACGTACGTAGGTTTATCTTAGCTTCACGGTTGCCCCCAGTCCAGCGGAAGAGGCGGGCAATTTGAGCAAGACTTTTGACTCTTGATTATGCGGCCGTACTAACCTGCCCTCTGTTCTGCAGTCAAAGTCATTTTAATACTGAGTCCTCCTTTCAGCCTTTTTTTCCTGCAATTGCGCTCCTTGGTCAATCATGCGGAACGAGCTCGCAGCACCTGAAAATAGCTAGTCTCACGCCGCAGATGTACTGAGATAAACTTAGCCAGCCTCGCAAACACCACAGTTGCTGTCGTATCCTGCACTGCCCTCTCGTGGGAAGCGTGGCGCATCGATCCCGGGAGTCTTCATTTATTTGCGCAGGTCGACCATCTTTTATCCTGAATTATTGATTGTTTTCCGTCCTACTCTAACTAATGCTTGCAGAATATCATCACCACCCAAACAAGGATTTTCCTATAGGCTATTTCTGTTTTAAGAGGCGCATATGTGGCACGATGACGGGATACCCATCTCTTCCATATCAAAAGCCTCAGGCTCAGTGTGTCCATCATTTGTTCTACCATACCTTCAGACTGACCATCAGTGAATTAATCAACGACTTGGTGCCAGCGCGCTCTCGAATGAAGCTGGGTTACGGACTGCAATAGTAGTATACCCTTGTTAAACTATGTTAAACGTCTTTAACTTCAGATTAGCTCTCGGCTTTCAACACCCGTTCTTTACCTCAACCACACTTCTTTCTCCGCAGCCATGTTCGGAATTTCGTTCCCTCCCACCGACACGCTCACATAGGATTTTCAAGCGGCGGCGTATTTCATTTCCCTTTTAATATGTGATCTCATTCAATCGATCGCCTCAATAATGAATGCACAATGGATCCGTGACATGACCGTCGAGATAGGAACCTTATGTGTCGTACGAGGTAGCCTCGCGCAGCAAAGCAGATTGACAATCTCAAAGCCACGCAGCAACAGGAACGCGACGAGCACAACGAGGCCAAAAACAGGCTGCGACAGCAATACGAAACTGCGATGGCCCAGTATGAGATCCTCGAGGAAAGATGCAGACACCTGCGGGAGCGCTACGGCCGTCTTCAGTAAGCCATTTAGTTGTTCGCGCAAATATCATCGGTGACATCGATTATTAGTGCTGACTGTATTCAAGCTCACCGTCTAACGGTCACAGGACTCATGGTAGACACTGCCGAGCCTGTGCGACATGATATCCCTCGTGATATGTGAGTCTTCTCTATATTCACGCGAATATTATCGTTGACTCGAATACTTATTAGGCCCTGCCTGAAAGACTCTGACAATGTTCTTTTCGTTTGAAACCATGTTACAGCTGTTCCAGAGCGCCCAGGGTTTGCTATTAACTCGTCGCAACCGAAATTTTGGGCCGGAGGATGTGTTATGATGGTGAAAGTTTAATAGTTTTCTACATGTGGTGACAAAGTGTATGGGAACATGTTGAGAATGACTGTCGTAGCGTTTCAGTTTCCATGCTGACCGTGAAACCTTCAAGAGCGACCCTTCAAGGCATGGAATCTTTAGGTAAATATTGCTCGCCTTCTCTCCCTCTACGCCCACCATCGTCTCTTCGCACTTGCACAATGTCAAACCCGCCTGAAGAATACAATGACTTGGATGAAGAGAACCTCATTAGACCCATAGACTATAACACCTAGGCTGCTCACTGAGAACCGCAAGCTACACAAAGAGAATGCCGACCTCTTGGCATCTTCTTCCAAAAAGCGGCGCAAAGGTTCTCAGAACGAGGATGTCCTCGGGTACAAGGGAAACGTCGTAGGCCTAGCCAAGCGATCCCTTCTCACCAAAGCATTGTTCTTGGATAGGAAGGCCTTTCAAAAGGACCCTCCTGAGCGTCCCGATGATCCACGCGACCAGTTTACCAGCAACACGGCGTACACGAAATCATTGGCTATCGCTCTCTTCCAGAATATTCCGGTCAAATTTCATCCCCTCCTTGATTCGGAAACGTACAGTAACTTTGCGAACGACGTAATGCAAAATACTGTACATAACTGACGACATTTGCAGTTTATCCACGAGCACGGGGAGGGACGCTCCAGTTTCCTGAACACTCTTCGGAAGACTCTCCCCACTATTCTCGAGGATCTCAACGTGAATTCCGCCCTTCTCACCACCGCCAATGCGGATCGAAGCAGGGACCCAGTTCTCGCAGGCCTTCTTAAATTCCCTAACGAGAAGAAACCCACACGGTTCGCGCCTGTTTTGTTCCGCGTGCCATGAAAGTAACCTATGAAAATTAACTTACCCAGCGAAATTTTACTTTACTTTACTTATGGCGGGGCAAATTAATTTCATAAGTAAAGTAAAGTAAACTACAGGCACAAGTTAAAGTACGCGCACAAGTTCTGTTTTGGTGGGATTGATGCCATCTGATGGCATAAGTTCTCTAACTTGGCGGATCAAGTAACTTGTAAGCAAAATGAAGCTCTGTTTACTTGAGGCCACCAAATATTTTACTCACTGTGACTGTGGGTTCAAACCTGAACTCTGTTTAAATGTTGCGCCATGCTTGAACAACGGATTTGGGCGACTTAGAAGCTAAGTTAGAACCGAGCATGGCTTGCAATTGAGAGTGAAAATAAGCACTCCAGATTGATGGTAGGTAAACGCTCCAGGGAACTCTAAGTGAACTCAAGTGAACTGGCCGAGAAGCGGTGCTATCTTCCCTATAAATATCATTGGTACCCGACCCCAGCTGAGATCAGCGCGGAACGAAATTTCTGTTGCTGTACATTTCGAGGAGTCGGACCTTGGACAGGAATAATTATTTGTCCCGCAGCATACTAATGGTATGAGTTATATCCAGACTTCCAAGCACGGCAACTCACCGATAGTAGCCGTGGTAAAATGGCTGGTAGATCACAGATTGATGAATAAACCATTACACTATGCATATAATCACCAAATGTGATCCCAGCGGCTACTGAGTCGTTATATTGAGTCATTCGACCCATAGTGTTCCACAGATTTTCGGTTTCTGGCTCTCGCGGCCCCTGCGCAGCTTCAGCGTCAAATCTGAGAGAAGTGCGGGAGATGCCGGGCACAGATGTCGTCCAGGGGGTTCAGAACATGGTCTGCATTACCAGAATGGGACTAAGAAGGGCGGAGAGAACTCACTTTGAGTAGGCCTGAAGCGGAGTTTCAAATAAGTTAAATTCACCATGTGTGGGAAGATCTAAGCAACTTACGGCACGTCAAGCCGAAGGGGTGAGTAGGTAGGTAGGTAGGTAGGTAGGATTACACGGCACGGTCCCGCTTAGGAACGCCGGTTTGAGGAAGTATCCCGGTGAACTCCAGGTGTTTAATGTCCACCATCGTCCCTCGCCTCCAAGAGTTTCACGAGCCGAGCTCACGCACCCGGTCCCCCGTCGCGCTGTAGAACCCGATCCACTCCCAGAAGCAACCCCAACTTCATCGAGGCACACAGAATCTCCTCCCATATCGTCACAAAAGGCAGATGTTGGCATATCTTTGATGATTCGTCTCGTCCTCCGTAGTTTCATCCAGCTATCTATCCCAGGCAGTGTTCTCCTTAAGGGTAAGGCCTTAAATCTTTAAGCCTTAGATAAGGCCTTAGATAAGGCCTTAAAGATTTTTGGCTGAGCATCCAGACCTTATTAAGGCCTTAAATCTGCACGTGCTCATAGATTATGTAATTTTTCTCCTCGACGTAGACGTCGACCCCGTTCAAGGAATATTTCTGGTTTGGAGAGACACAGAACTCGACCATGTACAAGGGGGTGTCGGCTTTCGAAAATCGGATATAGGGTCGAAAAGTTTTTTTCGACCCTCGGCCAGACCCCCCCCCCTCCCCCCTATATAAGGAAGGAGGTTCCCACCCCTAGCGGCGGGCCGCGCTTCCGAGTCATGTGCGGGCTCACAGCCACCACATTGACAGCATCCAAATTCAAACCAAAGATGTTGCGGCCCATCTCTATCAATTCAACTGTGACTAAGAAGACCTTTGAGGTATACATTACATCCATACCACCCCCTATATGAGTAAATTATATTTTTGGAGCTCCAACCATTCAATTTCAACATTGACTGAGGGTCTCCGGAGTGCCGCTTTGACCACATCTCTGACCCACTCACACACAGATGTCAAATGGTATATGAATCTGTTCTCCCATATACTCTCATATATATTGTGAACATGTTTTTGACTGCTGACCACCCTTAGAGGAAACCAGGGCATATTGTTCGCGCCAATTGATGGTGTGTAAGCATGATCCGCTGTCCAAATCGGGATACCCACACCATATTTGACTTCTGAGACCCAGAATTCATCCTCCTGGCATCCTGTGGTGCTCCAGGAGGTATATATTGCAGTTTTGGAACTCGGGACCCCCCCCCCCATATCCGAAATTTTAATCCCGACACCCCCTTGACCATGTATCACGCATACTGCAAAGCCTGTGTGGCGCATCCTCGTGCACGGAAGCCGGCGGCACGGGCGATGGAGCAGGAAGAGCTGTTGATGCAGGCATTGGCAGAGACGGAGGAGGATGGGGTCCCGGATGATGGCGCCATAGAGATTGATTTAGACGACGAGTTCCAGCCGTAATGTACTGGGATTTCGACTATGTGTATAAGCGTGGGAAAATAATATTTAAGGCCTTAAATTGCCCTTACGTTTAAGGCCTTACCCTTATTAAGGCCTTAAAGGTTTTCAAACCTCGATTTAAGGCCTTATGGGCGAACACTGATCCCAGGGGCTTTTATGAAGCTTGGGTGGAGTGTAAACGGCGGGCAAGGATCTGATATCCAATGTCTATCCGATGCAAGAAAATGGTAGAAAATAAAGCACACCTCTCCGTTCAGAAACCATAACTCGGAACTGAATGAGTAAAGTCAAAGTTACTTCAGATAAATTACCTTTCACGCACTCACTTGGAATGACTGATTTTTCAAGTAGTTCCACTACACATTTGCGAGGGATTCAGAAGTACCTCCAGATCCTCCCATTCCGCATTTAACGCCATCTCTAGATCCCTCCAGTCTCGATATTTCCGAACAGAACCACCGAGTTGCACCTCTCCAGCTCTTGGTTCAAATTCCGTGCCTATCTTCTGTCCCAGAGCGTCCAGAGAGCGGGCGAATCGGTCCACAGTTTCTCTGTTTTCTTGCGATAATTCTAAACGGCCAATGTTTTGCGCGGCCATGACGAGCGAGAAGCCGAGCCGAGCCGAATAGACACCCCGGTCAGCGGCAAAGAATCTCCCTTTATCCCAGTCACGGACATTCCTGACGACGTAGTTGATGCGTAGCGATGTAGTTGTTGTACACCGTGCCAATTGGAGAATTTGATGCCAACCAGTGGGTCTGACAGTAGAGTCTAATTGGCTCCAAGTGTTGGACAGTGCTGCAATGCTCAAAGCCCACGCCTTTCCGGTCTTGTCGATGAATTCTTCACGCTCGTAAAAATGCGGGACCCAGATGCTGCGAATGACAGAGATGAATGTATCCTCTGGGCAGAAGCTACGTCCCCAGTCATCCCCGGCGAACACCGTAATCCAGGTGGGGAGATCTGCAAACATCGATGGTTTCCATTCCGGTGTATTGGCAATATCCCTTCCAATTTCGAGATATTGGGGGCCAACAAGCGCGCGGTATTCGAGGGCAATTCGGCCAAGGTGGTACCAGACGGAGTATCGCAGCATAACTGGCCCCAAGTTGAGATCGATGAACCACTCTCGACGCTGGTGTAGAATCTTGAATGCAACAAGGGAGATATCGCCCGGTGCGGATAACGCACGGAGAATCATGGGAAATGTTTCAATTGGAGGCATTTCAAGCACGTTACGGCTCATAGCCAATAGTTGCAACAGACTGTTCACCTCCAGCGTGGTGTTGGCATCCCATTCATCCTGATTGTGGAGGTTCTTCCGTGTTTCCGAACATGATTGCTGAATATGCTCTAGCGCCATGTATATCCATCTGACATCCGGCGGCGTGGTGTTGTGTAAACCTATCGGTAGATGTTGCATAGTGTAGTCAACTCTGGCAAGCGTCGCTGCTGAGACCACTACTTCAAGCCCTCCGTTTGCACGCGGAAATCCGGCGCAAAATTCCATGATCTCGTTGGCGTCCGCTGCCCAGCTTTCTTGTAGTAAGACACTCTGCAATTGAGCGGTGGTCTTGAGAATTCTCGTTACGAGAGAAGTCCCGATTGTGGAACTTCGTAGAGAGTTTAAAAGCTGGGTCATCAGGACAGATAGTAGATCACTGTGTAATCTCAGCTTCTGGAGCCATGCACATAAGCTCACTGGTTACGTACCGCTTATTTATGCCGTGAATGATTCTGGGACGCATAGGGCTAAAACAAGAGTTTAGACAACAGAGATAATTTGCCAAGCCGGATTTGTCGATGCTCGAGATTTTGTCCGCTTGCAAATGGTGGAGAAAGTACTCCAGTGCATTCTCAGGTGAATTGAAGCCGTGTTTTTCTATCAGGGTTGGAAGCACATGTAATGCCCAGTTGAGATATGCGGGAGCCTTCATCACCTCTGGAACCTCGTCGATGATCCGGAATAATTGATACAGCTGGGTCCATTGAGTGGGATCACAATGCACGTCCGGCATGGGATCAAGGAGTGCCCAGATTCGGTCGTATTCCTGGTGGTTCACCAAGGCAACATGCCTGAGAGAACAGTAGGCCCTGCCGCAGCTAATTGCCCGATCCCCCATTCCCGCTCTGATCTTGCGCCGAATCAGAGCACCTTGGGATACTGCGTCGGAGCATGACATAAATACGGCGAGGAAGCGGGCCATTAATACCGTGGGATCTAGGGAATTCGGCCATTGGAGATCAGCGGCCATTTCAGCGGAAACCGCGATGATTGCGGGATCGGTGGAGGTCTCGAGTACCCATAAGACGGCAGGGACCTCTGGCGACGGCCGCGACAAATGGGGGTAGTAGTGGTGAGGGAACAAATCCAGCGGAATCCGCTCAGGAGAGACTAAGGCCGAACCCTGGGATGCCAAAAGGGGAAGGATATATGTGCGTATTATCGACTTGAAAAATCGTTGGTTAACTTGTGAGAATGATGACCAGCCGCGCCGGAGTGGACGCCACATCGACCGCCACATCGACCACAGTAGACGGAGAGCCGGTGAAAACGCTCTGCTGAGCAACGGTGCCAGCGGTGTTTGGAAAGGGCAATCCGGAGATAGGATGGCGGTGACTAGGAAAAAATGTAGGATGCGACACCGAACAGCGTCAACGCGAGGACAATGACGGCAACCGACCGATGGATAGACCATAGATACACCGACAGCGCGCTCGCAAATAGCAGCAAGGCGAGTTGCAGCAGGAGCGGAAACATCTGCAGCACCATGTCAAACTTCCAACGCCGAAGTCCATCCAGTTTTCTTTGACGCTCGAGACCACGTTCCTCGATTGTGCCCCGGCTCCCAGCCGCCTCGTAGTACATGATCCACTGCTTGCCGAGGACAGCGAGCAGGGCCGCCAGTAGTGTAGCGAACAAACTGGTGTAGAGCAGACTTTGAACGACGACAGTACTAGGAGCGGGATTTGTGGCGAGCTGGGGTTGTATCTGGATGATGAATGCTGAGCTGACGGCCGAAAATAGACCGGCCTGGGGACAAGAGCTCGACTTTGAGACACCCTCGAGAAATTCAAGAATACTGACAAAAATTAGAGATGTGTCGAGATCGGTGATATATTTCCTTTGAAATTCCATGTCATGTTCGTCGGCTAGCTTCATATACGAGTTCCAGAAAGCTGTTTTGCGGTCAGTTTTTGGTGCTTGCGGCTTGAGCGCCTCAAGTGTCCGGTTCAGCCTTGGAACACATTCAGTACTGTTTCACGGACGAGGATGATCCTTACCTGGCCATCTGCTCTTCTTGTTTGTCGATGAGCTGTGAGAAGCACGCTTGCAGCACATCGATGAGCCTGCAGTAAGGTATTCGTCGGTACGTGCCTCGGTGGCTATTTCATCCTCCGCACCTATCGTTATCGGGACGTAGATGATTATGTGGGTCTCCGTTGGGCGACATGGTAGGTTGAGTGCGGGCCAGGGAGGGCATGATGCTCGTCGACAAGTGCAGAGCAAAGAGGCAAGGCTGTCAAGTGACGGCATTGACAGCACGCACTGTTCGCACAGGCTCTCACGCCAGTCATTAACGGCGCCTAGATTCAGAAAAAAAAGATTGGCGCCAGATATTGAACATGTCTCAACGAGCCCGAAACTTGAGGCGCGAGCGGACAACATTTGGAAAATTGGCAACAGCGATCCCGGGTGGAGAACGTCAAACCGAGGAATAATCGCATTCACTGCGTTGAGTGCCCTGCTAGCCGAAGGCACCGCCTCCCCGGGCCTAGCCGGACTCCGGGGGGGGTTTTAAATCTGTGTCTTGACCTGAAAGTCCTCTCTAGGGGGGCACTCACGGTTGATTGGATCAATGTCCAAAAGTAATTGCTTTTGGACTTGCTTGCACCAGGTTTCTGGTCCTTGAAAAGCGGGTTAGACTTGTTCTGGTACTTGAATACGAACATACTGTGGAACTGTGAGCTTGCTACGTCCTCAAAATTACTTTTTTTAGCCGGCAAGAATTTTCACGTTCGAACGCAGGTTCAGGTTTGGGGTTCGGGAATTCCCTGAACTGAACCAGAGGTTCGAGTTCGGGGTTCGGAGGAAAGTGTCACGAACCTAAACTGAACCGAACTTTGACAACACTAGGTCTGGCGAGGTCTGGCGAGGTGGGTCCACACAGCTCGCTGCCTAACCCACACTTGCACTCACCAGGGACCTGCATATGTGTGGGTATTGCTCATGCCCGCTCTACGTGTTCGGGATGTTATGCTTGACATCCTCAAACATGATACACTTCCCATAAAATTACTGAATCATTTGTTTTGCTCACACAAAATTACACTTACCCACGCTTGCCTTTCAGACGTCCGGGGTCGGGCCTCGAAGAGTTTCTCCCGCATATTTGATGCGCCTCGTCAGCGTCGCCAGGGTCAAGCTCAGAAAATCGGCAGAGAACTCAGAAAGCTTAAATGTGATTGACGGCGATGACATGGATGAATTGTAGGACAGTAGCTGCAAGGGCGGCGCGATGTACAGAATTGGTGCGGTGAGAGTTGCTTTCAGAAAGACAGAGCTGGACTCAGTCCAGGACGAGGGAGGAGGGCGGTGGGTGGCGAGGTCTAAGTGCGAGCTACCCACGGCCCGGGTAGGCGAGGGAACCATCAGCTTACAGCAGCTCTTACAGCACTCTGGCAATGGAGCGGATGCGATGGGCTGAGCGCTACAAGCCACAAGTTCCTCGGAAATGGAGGCTGTGCCGGTTCTGTAAAGATCATCTCGAAGACGCCATCCACGCAATGTCCATCTGCAAGCATACACCTCTGCGGGAACTCAGGAAGGTATTCTTCGAAAAATTGTTCGCAACACTTCCTGAGCTGCGCGGTGTATACTCGGACCCTGGATTCTTCTTCAAGGACCTGCTGGTTAAGCCTGAAATCATCGGGCTCCTCGGAAAATTGGCTTATGAAACCCTCGAGGTTTTCTACAGTGACCCTATGCTGGTAATCAACCCAGCCTTATATACCCCCGATCAATAATATGGTTGAAATGTAGCCCTTGACCGGCCGCTCAGCTGCTTATCTGATTCTGTTTCAATTTTATTAGTTTTACTCTACCTATTTTTCTTTTCGTAGTTACTCCGGCATGCGTGCCCGGAGGGACTGTTGAGTTGAACATGATCGAACGGGTCCTGGCCGCCGGGGTTTTAGTGTCTTGTCCGAGGAATCGGACCGGATCACCCACGAGGTTTTAACCGAGCGACCTGCCTGCTCTTGTCCGAGCCAGGCCGGGGATACCGTCGATCACCTAAACTTTCCGCCCCCCACTTGGTAGTACGTGTGTTCTATGTATAGGGCAGGTATATTTTAGCCTACATAAGCTACCATGTTCTACGTAGTAAACTGGCAGTTCCAATTGTGGGACCGCGTCAGTATAATTTACCTCCTCCTCCTCCTGACCGGGGTGCCGGTAGATAGCCGTGGCGAGCCGCCAAGCCGCGGGATAGCTATAAATAGCACCACCTTACTGATGCTCCCCAGGGCTGTGGCTGTTCGGCCGTCTTCTCTCGCAGCTCAAAGCTTTTCAGAACTCGGTGTTTCTCATGCGGACCCATTTGCTGAAGATATTGCCATCTCCTCTGGCGACAATTATTGGTTCTCTGCAGATTGGGAAGATTGGGAGAAATATTGGTGGAGATCTGGCAAAGCTTGCTCGTGATTTTCCAGAGTACAAACTTCCTGCAAAGGTTGATGGAAAATTGCTCGGTGTTATTGAACTTGGGGCATTTGCAAAATCCAAAAATGTGATTCCGAAGGGAACAGCTTCACTCTCTGGGATTACAGCTGCAGTTCTACATGCAAACTTGTCAAAGGAGGCCCGAGATTCGCCATGGGATGCTCCTTCTCTGAACTCATCTCAAAGAGATTATGCTGCATTAGGCGCTTGGGTGTGCTTAGACATCTGGTAGACACTCAAAGACTGTGCATCTGTTGGTTTGCCTCTTTCAGTTGCAGGCCCAGTTGGTTGACCTGTGTCAGTTTACTTGTGGAAGCAGGAGGTAGCACAGGGAACACTGGTTCCTCAGCCCCGTCAATTCCCAATTAAGTCGGGTTCAGAAGATCAAGAGCAGGTTATGATCGGCATCTCAACAACCCAATGTTCTTGCTCCACAATGTATTCTAGCCCATCATAAGACCTTGGAGGAACTGAGGGGTGACAATGACTCTTTCATGGCTTTTGTCAATTTATCGTCTTTGAAAACACATAGCCTGGTAGGTAGGTAGGTAGGTATGATTACACGGCACGGTCCGGATAACGAACACCGGTTTCCAGGAGTTATCCGGTGTACAAAGCAAGTCGAACATACACCATCGCCCCTGGACCCCTCACAGCCATCCAAGCCCCAGTCGCAGACCCCATGAGTTTCCCCATGCCCCACGGTAGACCCCAGACAACGGAGAGAGGCGAGAAATTTGACCTAGAACAATCAGCTTCGAAAAAACTCCAGACATTGTTGATTCTACCGTGGGCGATACAACGGGACGGCGTAGAATTCCTCAAGAACCTCATACACAAATTTAGCAACCAGGACAATCGTAGCGCGCTCGTAAATCATGGCCTTCAGGAATTCAACACTGGTAAGTTCGGCCATTTCATTCTGCAGTTTGGGTCCAGTGCGGAATATTTTGTCCAAGAATGTTGCGCGCAATGTTAGAACTGCCGGCGACCCCTGGCATTCAAACAGCGCATGTTCTGGACTTTCGACCCGAGTTTTACAAAATCTGCAGAGGCGCTCGTTGCGAGAAAGTGGCTGGTGTGCATGATCAACGTGCCGCAGTTGTTCCAGGGCAAGAGAATGGGTGGACAGCATCATAGAGGTCAGGGCCTCCCTATGAGTTTGTGTCTTCACCATAAACAGATAGTGCCTCATAAATAACGTTTTTTGAGCGGCAGGTTTGTCCTTTTGTGGTTCACGACGCCCGTGAAGGAGGTAGAGTTTGTCTGAAGTGTCGATTTGCCATTCAAGTGCGCATTTCTCCACCGACTTTCGGTAGGCTTCAATAGATTTCTCCGTCGCACTATTGAAATCCAAAGGAGGGCATTCAAAAGGCAATTTCCTTGCCGCTATCAGCACGTCTCCGGCCCATGAATTTTTCCGTGCTGCGGCGAGTTCAATGGAGTTATTGAGACATGCACGAGCAAAGTGGGACAGCTTGAGGGACTGGATGTACTGCAGATAGCCAAGGAGTAGCAAAAATCGACGAATTCGAAGGGGCATAATTCCAGTCTCCGTGACGAGTAGTACGAGCATGGAGTGGGAATGAACATTCAGAACTTGCCGCAGAAGGTCAATTTGAACCGCGCAGAGTTGTTTCATGTGGACATCTTCAGAGTCAGGCGAAACCTCACACCCATGAATAAGGTGACAGTCGACGCGTGCCATATACATGTCCTTGTACTGCTTCGGTGTTAGCCGGCCCGTTGAATCTTCAATGCCCATTATCCTGTGCGCGCAGTACCTCGCTGTACTTGCTTTCGCGTTGTAATGATCTGCGAACATGTTTCGAGTGCCTGTGTTGAAGTTCATTCTAACATACTTCTCCTGGACCTCAATATTCAGAATATTTGCTCCGAGTCGGAACTGTAGGCCTGCGGGTGACTTTCCAAAGATCATTATGATAGTTTTAATCATATTTCCCACAATGAAATTCTTCGAACACCAGGCAGCAAGTGCGTTGAGTCTGCGCTGAAGTCCTGCAGCCGATAATGACATTAAAAGAATATCATCAGCTTGAGCCAGGATAGCAATTCGAACGTTGGAGAGGATCGGGTCGTCGGGGTCATCTGGCATGACTAGGTCGGCCATGAACAGATTCCACAACACTGGAGATGCAGGGTCGCCGGTGAGTAAGCCTATAAAAGCCTTAAACTCCGCCGAGGTTTTATCTCCATGCCGGACGTAGTATTCCATCCGATCGTACAGCATGCGCAGCCAGTCGAATATCGCACCTCCCATTCCCATCCGTATGAGCTTCAGCCATAATGTGGGGTGGTCTGTCGAGGGGAAGGCATTCGTTGCATCCACAGCAGCAACATAGAGAGTGAGCCCTTTTGAGCGTGCCCATTCCTTGACGCAGCGTAAGATGAAGGGGTTGTTGTTTGTTCGATATCCCTCCCTGAAGCTGTTCTGATAGTCAGGAATGAGTCCACGCGCAGCCGCCCAATCCGTAATTCGCTTGTGGATCAGCATGGTTAGAACTTTCAACACGCAGCTTTCGAGGGCAATTATCCTGTAGCTGTCCGGGTCTGTGTTCAACTTCCCCTTCTTTAGAAGCCCAATTACGACCGTTCTGAACCAAGTTGTAGGTCCGTCCTGGCGACGTATGCATTCGTTGCACAGAATCACCAGCGCGTCGTTAGGAATCTCGAGGATTTCCGCATAGAGAGTTGCATCCTCGCCCGACGCGCTATCCAAGCCGTGTTTGCGGATTTGGGCCTTTGCCCACGCTATATGTTCCTCGGTGAATTTCTTAGAGAAGAATTGCTCCTCGGACGAGTCAATGGTGGTTTCGGAATGAACCCAGCAAGCATGCGATTTATTTTATGTTGCGATGCATCAAAGGACTCCGGGAGTGTCGCAGGAGGATTGAGCCGTTTCTCAAACACGTTGCGAAGACTGTCCGCTGTCACAGAGATGGGGATCGGGGCAGGATCGCAGAGGCGCTTGATTTCTTTCCAAAACATAGCAGCAGACGGTGCATCAAGGAGTTTATTTCGATTTCGTTCCCTCAGCTCATGCAGCCGTGCTCGACCTCTATGTGGCGAGGGGTATGATGGCCGCGCCTGTAGCGGCACAGAGTCGGCGCTGCTATTGGAGTCGCTAGGT
The DNA here is from genome assembly GCA_029204335.1 of Mycena vulgaris. NCBI lineage: Eukaryota > Fungi > Basidiomycota > Agaricomycetes > Agaricales > Mycenaceae > Mycena > Mycena vulgaris. The sequence continues at coordinate 898,973 of JARGYA010000024.1, forward strand.
ACGTCCGTGGTTACCTTCTCCACCGTAAGTGGTCGACTCGTGAGAGGGAGCATTGGCGGAGGGAGTTGATTATCCGGAGTGGGTAAGCGCGGCAGTTCCGAGCCCTTTACGGCTAGCTCCTTCGTTGCCTTGTACTGTTCCGTGACTCGGTCCTTCTTGATATGAACGAAATGGATAGGTGCAGTTCGGTACTGAATCCAACTGATAATGATCTTCAGTATGTCGCCGTTTGCGCATTTCCAGCCGCAGGCATCGTTTTTGAAAGCATAGTATTTGATAGAGCGAATTGCGTACTCAGACCGCGTCGAGCCAACCAGATTCTTGGTGCGTGGCGCTGCTTGTACGGCCAGTAAGAGAGCTATCAGATCCGCACGAACATTATTTTGATTTCCCCACACTCGCGCCGACCGATTTAGGCGAGAGTTCTGGCCGAAAAAAGCAGCCGCTCCTGCAGAGGCCGTGTGTTTCCCAGTATTTTTACAAGTACTGCAGATCGTAACCATTACCGGATGAGTATCGAATAGGGCGGGACCGAAGAGAGCCAGAGTTTTTTTGGACTCGTCCTTCCCTGCTTCCAGCGTCTGAATTAGGAGCCTATCAAGTTCAGTTTTGTCAGGGAGAACAACTGCCTCGCGTTTTCGTTTTCGCGTTGGCATCGCAGGCGGTCTAAGCATCGCGGAATGGACCTCTAGTTTTAGAACGAGTGCTGCGTGATCGTAGCCCGGTATTCGAGGTTCAACTCGGAAAGCTTTGATTTTTGAGAAGAGGCTGCGGGAGCATATTGCATAGTCAATCACCGTAGAGCGAGACCCTTGAAATGAGGTGGATTCCCCACTTTCGGGCCCAAAACAGGTTGCCCCACTGACAATTACAAGGTCATAGTCCATGCAGAGGCGAAACAAAAACTTGCCACGGGTAGACGGAGGTTTATCGTCTTTGGACATCCGGGGAGGGTCGCGAACCGAAGCGGTGTTTGAGCTAGTGCGTGCATTCAGGTCGCCGAGAAGGAGGATTTCAAATGCGCCAGCATAAGCCACGGCGAGAGAAGAAGCCAGAGCGAGACATGGATCAGATTCAAGGTCGCCAGCCCAGCTGGTGGTTTCCGGCAAGAGGTAAGTGTTGTAAATTACCACATTACCTGTCTGGTGAACCATGAAATCGGGTCCCGAGAGGTCCTCACGTATTTTAGATGGAACGCGAGCAGTGTTCACAACAGAAGCTACTCCACCCCAAGATTTAGCAAAATTCTTTTTAGGTCGCCGGGTGCACGAGAAGATAGAATAACCGGGAGGGAGCCTCACCGTGTCGTGTTGTTGAGGGCGCAAATGAGTTTCTTGGTGTAAAATATAGTCGTACTTTGTTAGTTCTGTTTTTGTTTCAGGGCAGCTCATTTGTAGAAGGAAAGAACCATCTGTATTCCAGCTTTTGATACTTATCAACGACGCGGGATCGAGTAGGGTGGGACAAATAAAATTGGAAAGCGTGTGTGGCAGGGTAGGCGCCAAAATAGGAATTAAAGTAGTGGACGAAGTATAGGATGGTGATCAATCGCGAAGGGGAGGGGTGGAGGGAGCGTGGTGGACGTGTTTGAGATATTAATGGGGAAGGAAGACAATGTGGAAGAAGACATTGAAGTATTTGAAGAGATGTCATGAGCTGCCCTTACACATTTGGGGACGCGAATACGGACTCTTTCTCGCGAGATACGGCGTGAATCGACGACTTTGCGATTTTGATGATGGTGGACTGGAATGGAGAAGAATGGAACCGTCGCCACCTTCTGGATTCAGCGGACCTCCAGCTGTCATTGGAGATGTTGCTCTCATCCACCCTCCTTCAATCAGTTCCTTGCAACCTATTGTCAGTGACATTGGGCCGGACAATGGAAGTGAGGAGATTGATGACGAGGATGAGCTTGCCCAAGATCACTTGGATATGCAACGAGAATATGTTCAGTCCTCCAGTGATGCAGAAAATCCGTCAAATATTTTTGCAGATGTTTTCCACGAGATGGCCAAAATGACAAAGACCTTGAAGAAGAAACATGTCCTGGATGATTACTTTACTGCAGCATTCTCTGATTCCATGCTTATTGCTGATAAAGGGGACAAACAGCGCCTGGTCGACTACTTCAAAAAAACAGGTACAACTTAGGAGGTTGAACGTTACAAAAGACCTGATTGGGTTTGGAAGCGTTGTCGACGCTATATTCCTGAGAAAAGACTTCTTTATCCGATTCTCAAGGAGTTCTTTGACTGCTGGGGTCCATTGACATGCACTGTGGACAATAATGTTTTGAAACTATTTGATACCAAATCTTGGAAAAAAACCAAGGGTGTTCTACATCTATATAAGAATCCACATAGGTTTATGTCTGACCACACAACCTGATTGGCTGCTGGCCACCTTTGTCTCTGGACAAAGCCCGTGCCGAGCTCCACATGATGTCATCCGCCCCGCTGCTCCACCGAAATGTTCAATTATCCACCCAACTGTCGGATTGCTATTTATATCTGCTGCGATGGTGAGTACTTCCCTTTCCAAGCAACCTCACGGGACAACAAACTTCTGCGAACATCTATATTACAATCCTGTGTCCCCGCACAGAACAATTTGACTCTGGGACATTCGGATTGGCTACCTGGGCTCCGAATGATGTCATGGGCTCCAACGGTCCACTCACACTGGGGGCAAAGGCCAACGCACCTGAAAACCAGGTTCGTTAAACACATGTGGTCGGCGACTGGGATCAGCGAACGACAAAGGTGTCAATCACCTCTTTGACAGCTTTGTTTTTGGCTTTGAATCGCCCCCAGAAACAAAGGTGCCATAAAGGTGATTGACACCTTTGTTCCGTGTGCCGACTACATGTGGAACACATGCGTTTAACGCACTTGGGTTCCACATGCGTCGGTCTTTGCCTGCAGTGTCAAATCCACCCAGATGTTGAATTGTCCACAACCGCTCCACTTGACTGTTGGATTTCTATTTATAAATGTTCAGTTGGTGCTTTCAACCGAGTTCTCACTTCAGCCAGCGTTTTAATTATCTATATGGGAATTGAAGACATTGTGGCTTTGGGCAAACAACCTGATTGACTTCTGCCCTCCCTTGTCTCGGACAAAGCTATCATCAGCTCCACTAATAGACACTAATCCCCCGTGATGTTGAATTCTTATTTTATAACTGTACAAGAGTGCGGTGGGGCACTCCGCGCCCCACCACTTTGTTTGAATATCTTGCACCAGGGAACTTTCAAACCGTAGCAAGGAAAAGAGACCGGGTCAGCCTGGGTCAGGCTTGTTTTTTATTTTTTGAAGATCAACAATATCGACTGTTTACATGTAAAAAAAATTGGGGTTAACTTTACATGTTGGACATGCTTTGAGAAAGAGGAACAACGCGTTGAGTCAGGAAGGGCCTAGCCTTTCATGAAGTACAAAGTAGCAAGCAGTTTACGCACACGCTGTCTGTTTGAAACTGACTTTTGGGGGATCAATAAATGGGTACTACCTTGAAGCGGAGTTTATCTTGCGCTAATTTTTGAATGGAGTCCCAGGGCGTGCTCACTTCATTTGAGGTTTAAAGTCATCTTCAAACTGAATGTAAATAAGCACGATGAAGTGGAGCTTACCTTGCACTTACCATTGAATAGAATTCCAGTGCACTCACTCTCACTTCGTTTGAAACTGTTGATTGATGGCGAGAGGTATATTGAGGGCAGGTCTCGGCGTTTTCCCGGTACATGGTTCATAGGTGAGGTCAAGTGACACTGATCTTCCAAAGTCCTGGCCGTGATGGGCCAAAAGCGGAGCTTAAAAGGCTTCAGACAGACACACATAATTTTATAAAGGGAGAGGATACTGTAACTCTGGTTCTACGGCACTTCACCTGTTGCATAAATCCTAATCATCCATTACCGAGTCCGTGGTATCCTGGTGGTACTGAACACAGATCCAGGACACCTCAGAGCCATGCGTGCGGGTTTATTGTTCGGAAATTTGCGAGATCAAGAGAACTGTCGGAGAAATCAACCAAAAAATGAAGAATAACCGTCAGCATTCGAAGTAAGTTGTAGGTGTTGGTCCATAGGAATCGAGGTGACCAGGACTGTATTTAAATTCGAGAGCTATTGAAAGTCAGCCATCTATGGGGCCGTGAGAAACCAACCGAAGGTTGGCGACGAGCAGCGTGATTAAATATTAAGATTGCAGCTCCTACCAAATTGGTTCTCTGAAAATAGAAAGCTGTTCGGAATTCGACTGCATATGGGCCATGAGAAACCAGTGTGATGAAGTATTGAGATCAAAGCTCTCATCAAATGTGTCCTTCTGTTGTCTATCACTAATCTGTAGCGTAGCACGGGCCAGCTGCTAGTGATGTTCAAAAGGGATGGGTGTCAGATCCGCACGGTGTCTCTCTCTACACATTTGAGGGAACTGATAGCGCTGGGTTAAACCTCTATCATTGTGAACGCGGTAGAAACTCAGTTGAAGGTGCTGTTCATACACACGTCATTGCTAAACTTGGTTCTCTAAATGAATCACCACCCTTAGCTGATGCACTGGTTGCTGATTTCTGACATTGTCACAATACTGAAATTGATTCAGTTCATATCAAAGGCAAGAGTGAATATCGTGGTCATTATGAGCCTTCGATTGATCACGAAAAAGTTCGAATGCAGGGAGAAATCCCATGGAACCGTACATGGAATGCCCCTCTCTTGTTCAATAACTGTGACCCATTCAGTTTCCCTCAAATCAAGGAGCAGTTTGGAATTACTTGAATCCCTGCTGTACTTCGAATTCAAGGAAACTTTGATGGAACACCAATTCTGGACCCTGTCGCTATGGATGAGTTCTTGTGAAGCTCAGATTGCAGCCAAATAGCTTTAGATCTCCGTCGAGTGGTTTTGCTACTACGATAAGCAGACAAAAATTTAATCCTGGCCACTCACTCTCAGTTCATTTCTCGACTCTTGCGGGAACGGTCCATGACCCGGGGAACTCTGAACGTCAGCCACAACAATGCAGAGGAATTTAAACCAGGGATACGACAGCGACAGATACCGAAAGCAGCATATTTGCCAGCAACATTGATGTTTCAAAAATAATCATTTTTGAACTGTATAATGGTTTGCAGTGTTCCGTTTGAACTTGGAGAATGCATAGGTGTTGGAAGGAATTAAAAACTCATTTGTCTTGCAAATCGTTGCGTTGTATTGCCCACAGCCTTGCTCAAATGGTATTCGGAGTTTTCCGGAGTTTTCCGGACTCTTTCCTTTTTCGATTTCTTTTTCCTCGTTCTTTCTCGTGAAACACCCAGTGGAATGGTCGGAAAATCCTGAACGTACAGTACACGGGATTGATTTATATCTGAACAAAAAAAAAATCCCGAAATTCCAGACGGCCCGGCTGACTAATGTGACTACTCACACCTGTCCGGCTAGGCCCGGGGAGGTGCCTTCGGCTAGCAGGGCACTGAACGCAGTGACTGACGCTGCGCGGGACCGGCTTGATCATCCGGATAAAATGTACATGTGCGGATTACGGATTGAACCGCGGACGAGGTTTGTTCATGTTGTTTTATCGGTATTTTCCTCCATTCTCCCCCTGCACCTGAAAGATATTTTTGAACGGTTGAAATAAATAGCAACATGATAAATACACTCCCCAGAATTTTTCTGTGTGCTCTAGGTGAACATTCAGTCCTCTCCAGCACCAAAACCAGAGCTCCAGCAGCGACCGGTGTCGTGCTGCGTGCGCGGCACCGCCGGCCAAGCAGCAGACGCAGACGCAGGGATGCGTGGGAAGGGGCCTAGCGGTGCTGCAGCCACTGCTCGCAGTGTGTGCAGGCGCGCCGTGCGGTGGGTGCGCAGTAGGAGTGTTGTCGGCCTGCGTCGCACCGCCGCCCGAGCAGCAGACGCAGGATTGGGGGTGCATGGGCAGGGGCTGGCAGTACTGTAGGCGTGCATACCTGCGTCTGTGTCAGCTGCTCGGCCGGCGGGGTGTGCCGCACACGCCCATCCTCATCCTCGTCCCACCCACGCACGACCAAATTGAGGAACCGAGTGAGCGCACAGCTGTAGGGGTAAGTCTGAAAGTGGGATATGCAGATGGAACCAAAGGACGTACACGTTGCAAGCTGGGGGACGCACTCCCCGTTGACGATATCAGGTCAGGAAGAACTGTGTCGACATCGGATATCTGGAGAAGGAGAAGCACTGTCAGCACTAGGGCTGCCCACCGTCCTGTAAACGGGTACGGCCGTCAAATTAGCTGCCACTATTCCCGAATTTTGGACCTGAGACGATACGGGACGGCGAAAAGACGGCCGTCAACGGGAAATTGACGGGACGGTAGCAATGCACACAAAAACCTGCATCTAGCGGATCTCGCAGGTTTCGTCGGCACAAAGCTCTGTGCACCTCGCAAACCGGCAGTGCTTTCAAGTTGACATGTTGAGAAGGGACCTGACGGGGCATATTTTAAGCAACGCCAACCTCTTCCAAATCAAGGATTCGTAGACGCCCGCCTCCACGCGCCTCACTGAGTCACAGACAGAGAATCTGTTGACCTGTTGACACATCTGTTAAGAAGGGACCTGCCATTTTGAGCCGTGCTTATCTCATCTAAATCAAGCATTGCTAAACGCCCGCATGCTTGATCATTACAGGAAGTATATATTGGTTTGAGTCCAGGTTTCACGTACCTTGCGGTGGGATACGTTCACTGTGTACAGCCATTGGCTAGCCGCGACTATCCCAGATGGTTGGTGGCCTATGCTGTATGGCTAGGAAGCTGCTGAATGCAGTGAGTTTGGAATAGCCAATCCCCCGTACGTCGCGCCACTGGTGAAAGTCTTCTGAGAGGTGCTGGCCCTGGAATAAGGCGAGGCGCTATTGGGTTCCTACCACTGATGCATGAGGTTTGTTGAGAAAAAGAACTTGACAAGTCCTATCCTACCGTCCTATGCAGCGCTTACATCTATTTTGCGCGACTATTCACCCAAAAAGAGGTCAGCGACCACGCGCGCGAGTCGGAGGTGCAAGCATCCTAGAGAGGTCCTGTCCTTGATTGTGCTGATTTCTCCGCGTGCCATTATAATTTCTTGTCCCTGATTAAATAGAGTACATATCGACTGGCGGAGGACTGTAGTCCGCCACTTGCTTCGCAGCATGGACCCCACCCTCCGAATGCCGAACGACGGAAGTGCGCGCGCGTTGACACTGTACATGCACCGGTAATCGCACGCGCGACATCGACACTCGGACACGCTGCTGGATATGGAATTAGTCGTCGGATTTGGAAAACAGGGCGAATGAGGGAGGATGAAAAGTAAAAAAAAAAGAGGCGGAATGAAAAGAAAAACGAGGGCGGAACACCGGAAGGAGGATGAAAAGGGGGAAGCGCGCGACAAATCGGAAGGGAGGAAGGAGTACGGTGACGGGGAGGCAGATGAGATGCATGTGAATGACGAGACACAGCTGAGACCCCAGCTGCAATAGGCTCGCGCGCGCCCGCCGCAGAGGAGGCCCCACGCCATGTCAGCGAAGCCGTGCAACTGACGTCCCCTCCCGCATCGTACGACTAGTCATCAAAGCGGGGAACTGCTCAGGCGTTGCAATCTACGCCGCCGAAATAGGGCTCGCAGGCAGAAGCACACAGGAAGGGAACAAGGAACAGAGACTGATGGAGCAGCGAGTGGGGGACGTACCAGCTTTACTCCTGCATCACTTGGAAGCGCAGGATCTGTAAAAACGCGTACGTGCGTCAGGATGCGAGCCGGGGAGGGGAGGGAGGGAGGCCTACCCGCTCGTCGGGAATAGCCCCGCTCGAGCTCATGTGGTGCAGCGCGCCTCTCCTCCGAGCCCCACTCCAATCCTCGTTTACCGACTCGCAGATCCTCCCGTCCCTCCACCCCAGCGCCCGCCGCTCGCTTGCGCATCCTCCTCCTGCAAGCGTTGTCCTCCCAGCGCTCCACCACCCCAGCGCCCGTTCATATGGCGTGTCCTTCCCCCTCCTCCGAGAACCACTTCCCGCGGGCGGTCTCGAGAGATAGCGCGGTCTGCCCAAAACGCATGCGAGAGCTGCTGCCCGCGGAGTCGTCGCGATCGCCCCGCTCCCGTCCTCACCTTCCGTTCGCCCACGCGCTCATACTGCGCACGCACTCGCACCCCTTTCACAGCCACAGGCCGCTCCCGCCCTTCCGCTCATACACAGCGCGTATCTTTGCATCCCGTGATCGTGCCAACCATCGCCGCGGGCCGGTGCGCAGGCACTGCTATGCTCGTTTCTAGTCCCGCGCACCGGCGCTCTCCTCCTCGCGCACACCTGCCGTCGTGCGAGGGCAGCAACGCAGCGGCGGCGCGCCACCGCGTACGCGTATGCATCCAACGGCGTGCGGCCCCGCCGTAGTGCGGACAAGGGTACGAGCACGAGCGCGACGAAGGACGCAGCAGGAGCACGACTAGCGCGGAATCCTGCCCGTCTGCGGCGTGTTAGTGGTGGTGGTGGTGGCATGACGGGCAGGCCCAGCGCATGAGCGCACGGATACGAAGAACTGGACGAGGCCGGATGGGCAGGCGTAGGAGGAGGTAGGAATCCGACAACCGCGACGAACGGAGGCATTTGGAGCAGGGGGAGTGGGCGTGACGAGCGTGCAGGGGCCGAGGAGGTGTGTGTCCGCGGTGGTTGGGCGAGGGGGCTGCTGCAACGTACGCCGCGCGCGGCTTGTGGCTCGACGTGCTGGGTACGCGGCGGCGAGCTGACGATGGGGAACGGGGACTGGCGGCGCGGGGCGTTCGCGTTGGCGTGGTATCAACATTGGGAGGGTGGCATCGAAAGTCGGCGCTGGTGTTGGAAGGCGGTAGGCGGCGCGGGAGATACGCCCTTCGAGCGATCGCGCTGCTCCGTAGGGTTGTCGTTCTCCGAGGAGGAGGATGTGCGGGGGATGCTGTGCTGCCAGTGTGCGGAGTTAGGACTCGACGTGGCGGGAAGGGGATGAATAGTGAGGTGGATCGGAGGAGGCGGCGTGGAGGAGCGAGGCTGTTTGCGCGCCGCAAATAGGGACTGCGGGCGGAGAATACTGGTGCGGGGGAACGTACGCGGAAGCCGGATTCAGAATGGCACACTCGAGCGCCGCTTGCAGGCGGGATTGCTTGTACCTCCTTGTATGCACATCGTTGGCATTGGTGGAGTAGCATCAGGTACTCTACGGCGGAACGTCAGCGAAAAGCAAAGAAGGCGAACATTGGACGCGTACTGGCTCCCGCATTCGCAGAATGGACGAGGAGGGATTCGGGTACATCTAGTGGTGGTGGGCAATCCCAATTGATCCGCCGTGATGACCACGTGCAAGATCAATTGGAACTCGATCAATTCGGGTGACCCACGACTTGTTCGCGGTGCTATCCACACATTTCTGTGTGGGTCGGAAACGTTTGGAAGCAAAGTTATTCCTTGGATAGTGGAGACCATAATTCCAAAGATCTAGATTATTTTCTGCTCTGAGCGACATGTAATATTGGACACTTCGTGCATCAAAGAACCGGCCTCTGCGGCCTACCGCCAACCAGGTCAATTGTAAAGGTCGATGTAGGGCAGAATTTGAAGTGAATAAGGGTCAAATCGTGTCATAGACCACCCCAGACAAAAAATATGTGGATTATACGTCGGTGGGAGAAGCCCATGTAACAATCAGAGGGTGAGCCGTGTTCAAAATAGGCACAAAATGATGGGACGTGTGCCGGGGCGAAAATCTTTTTGAGCTCAGATCCCCGAGTTCGGTCTAAGTCACTTGATAGACCCTCTTTGCAATACCTCCTTGCATGTCCCCTTCAGGCCATTTTTTTCGATTTCGCCTTTCCAGCCCTATCAGATCATATTTGGCGGCCGAAATCGGCCGCAACTCACATATTTGCTGAAATTGGAAAAACTAGCCTGAAGGCAACATGCCGCCCGCCATTTGGAACTATTCTTCCCAATGGTACGAATTAATTGAGGGCCATCTAACCTCCAAAAACGTGTCCGCGAGATCGGGGTCAATTCCGAGCACCGGTGGCGGTGCCAACTCAGCGTGGGAACAAGATCAAAACTCAATGTATTGCCCACCACCACATCTAGAGCCGGGGAGTACGAGTCGCGGTCCTAACGTGTCTGTGTCAGCGTGAATTACTCAGCGAGGCCGGAGGAGCGCACAGTGGGTCGAGGGCGGGATCAGTCTAAGGTGTCTGGTTCAGGAGGAGAGAGGCATCGGTGGACCGGCATATCAATCGATGCTCGGTCGCGTCGGATGTCGGGCAGCTGCGCAGGCGTCGGGAAGGGCGGGCGGTGAACGTCCTCGTCCTCGGTAATCCAAAGAAACTTGCGCCGAATCGAGTCGCGGCGAGAACGACGAAATTTAGAGAGACATCCGAGCCGTCTCGAGCCGTGCGTGGTAATCTGATCCGAGTGATCGTGCGGAGTCATTTTCGTTAGCCCGATGCGCGTAGTACGTGGAGGACTTGTAGAGAAAGGGCGCCGCTTCAGGAGGATATACAGAACTCGGCCGGCAGGTACATTCGAGAACACGTCACATTGAGAGCAAGCACGGCACATTCCCATTGATGTACCGCCTTTGGCATCAAAGGCGGCACTTGCCATTTTGGAATGTACCGCGCGTCGGGAAAGCCCGGTTTCGTAAGGGGACACGTGTCCCGCTCCTGCTTTTTTTTTCATCTTTTCTCCTACCACTACTCACCAATCCCCCGACGCGTCGAAAGCGCGCGTCAAAATGGCCACCGATGCGGGTGCAAGATCCAAGCACACGCCGGCAGACCGAGAATACCTTGACAGCCTGACAGCTCGTCAGTTGATGGACTTCCGGGACTACGTGCGTGATTTCCGCGGCATGCGCGCACCTATTCTGACGCGCCAAACTAGGTTTTCTCTGCCACGTACATCGCACGCAATGCCGGCAAGTTCCTTGACCACGAATGGGTAGATATTGCTCTTCTCCGCGAGTATCTCAGGCAACCACAAATTTCTGCATTGCTCGACGCGTCTACGACGCGTTCATCTACAATCTCTGATCCGGTTCGCGCCGAAATCGAAGCGCCACTGCCCTCGGTAGCCCCGGCCACTCTCTTGGTCAAAGCGGAGCCCCAGGCGATCAGATTGCTCCAAGCTTCTGCCGACATCAAGATGCGTGCCCTGAATGAGAGCGGTCGAGAAGTTTTTGAGCTTCTTTCGGACTCGGAGCCCGACGCAGACGAGCCGGATTCGGACCTGGAGGTGATAGACGCACTCCAGTGTACATCTCGATCCTCAAGCACAATTCCTCCAGCCGGTGCGTATGTCTTCATAATTCCTGACATTGCTCATTAATTACTCTAGACACCGATGAAGCGCACGACGTCGATTCTGAGTTGAACACATCTGGAACTGCCTCAGGCTTCCCCTCGGACGGTACGAAAAGCTTCATTGTCGCGGGAAAATACTCACCATCACCACTAGATGACAGCGAATTCGGGGATGACCCCGATTTGCTGCAGTCTGACACGGTGTGGCAGGATGACGGCACATCGCGCGTGCGTATTGGGAAATTCCGTCCCACCCAGAAGGTCAGCGTGGAGCGCATGGAGTATCGCGATGGTCCCGCCTGCATCTACCCGATCCACCGCATCCGAACCGGGATCGTCGTGGACCTCAGCGATGAGAAATATCATCTCCGGGACCCTGTGAATAAAGAGTTTTATACCCTCAATACTATTATCATTAACGCCGTTCGTTTTTGTTCCTAAGTTCGAGGTTTATATTCTGATCAGATCCTCTGTGCTAGGACAATGACTCGTGGGAGTGGGCTGGCGGTGGCACTCGCGGAGGGGCCAATGTCACTTTTGCGCCCGGCGAGAAGCCTGTTCCCTGCCGACGTGTTCGCTACGAGTGTAAGGGTGCACACGCATGCGACCAGCTTGATCCCGCACTTCGAAGTGTGGTTCGCTTCGAATTGGATGATCTAGCACCACACAATGCGATCATTGCTGCCCAGCAAGAGACCCGGCGCAGAGAAGGCAACACTCCTGAAGAACGGGCCGTACTGTAAGTCTCTACTTCATTTTGTTATAGCTTGTACCTCTGACCCTCTTCAATAGCTTTGTCAACGTCATACGCAATGCCAAGTGCCAGGCTGTCGATTCAAATGGGAATAAGTGCCGCGGTGGGCCGATATTGAAGCCCAAGCCTCAGGTATTTCGTTCAAGCATCAACAATTCAGTCCGTTGATCTCTTGATATCCCAGGGAGCGTCGCGCGGTCACCAACTCTTCGTTGGATGCAGCGGCTGGACTCCAAAATTTCAACGGGGCCACCGAACACACAGCATTCCCGATAATGTCGACGAAAATCTTGTCGCAAACGCCCTCGCGGGACTGTCGCTCACTTGCGATCCCACCAAGGATACCCCTCCTTGCAGCGGTATCATTCACCCGCATACCGGACTCAAGAAAAAACGTTGCCGTACGTTTCTTCAATTTCTGTATTGTATCTAACCCAACTGATTCGTCATTAGCACACGCTCATATTGCTAACGGAATGCAGGTGCAGGGCCAAATTCAGAATTATCCCTGCGACGCCACCGGCCATAATCATCCGATGCCGACCCTCACCAAGGTCTCTTTGGGGCTCAAGGACATATATCGACAGTGTGTCGAGGCGCATGGCATCCTCGGCGCCACTGTTTCCAAAATTGACAACGGTATGAAGTTGATTTTCTTGCGCTCATATTTTTCCGTCATTGAAGTCGACGTAGCCCAATCAACGAAAATGCAACTTAACGGGAAGACTCCGTCTGCGCATGCCGCTCCACTGCACAACAGACGGGTCAAGCAGGACGTACTCCGTGCAATCAAACTCGAGAAATATCCGGATGGTCTCGACGTCAATGGCAAGTTGCGACCCCTCACTGAATGATCAGCCATATCCTCATATTTCACAGCCATTCTCCCTATCTATCACGCAGAAATCTCCAAGCCACTCCCCGAGCGTTACATCCACAGCTACATCGAGACACGGAAAGGCGAGATAATCATCATAACCTTCATTCCTTACCTCTTGATGCTCCTCGACGATCCTGGGGTCACTTCCTTCGACGGCGACACCACTTTCAAAGGGGTGGAGGGCAAATTGAACGAGTGGGAACTCACTATCTTCGCAAAGGTGGTCCAACGCGGTTCGTTTTTCATTTCTTGTTTCCGAAGGCATTCAAATAATAAAATGTTCGGTAGCTGCATCGTGTGTTCGGGCCTATATCACGGGCGCGAGCGCGGATTTCTTTGAGGTTTTCTTCGACGAACTGCAGCGGGTTAAGCTGAACGTCACTGGGAAGCCCCTTCCATTTAAACTATTTGTTCGAGGGGGGAATCTGCTCGTCACCAATGTCGACATGGATGCTGCGCAGGTCCTCGGCCTGTGTCGCTCCGTCATGAAGTACAATAATCCAGCATACAGTGGTATTCCAAACGACACACCGCCAGAGAAGGTTGCGCCGAGATTTATAAAAGTGTGCTGGCGGCACGGGAAGGAGTAAGTCTTTTCTCTAATCCACTTCCGAAGCTGATCATCCTCTCGAGGCCTGTTCATGACTTCAAGGCACTTGTCTCCCCCGCGGAATTTACCCGTCTCATGGATTTTAACTACATAGACTCAAAAGAGTCTCTCGATGGGTTCTCGTCGTTTGTTTATGGCCTGAAAATTAAGAAAATCTCGGGTTAGTGTTTATTCAACTCAAAGTCTTCTTTTGACCACCGTCTGTCTTTCCTTTCAGATTGGTGGAGACATAAGGAAATGCACGAGTGGATTATTCCATGCATCGTTAAATCCCAGTCTCTCATTCCTGCGGACGTCTGGGACGCTACTCCTTCAACGACGAACACCAACGAGGCGCAACATCACTGGACCAATTCCCTGGCGGGGATTAAATTGAGCCCGGTTGAGGCGCTTGAAAGGTGGTTGAATTTCTTTTCAGATACTTTATTTATCGACGCTCACCACATTTAGTCGGCGCAAGATAGACCAGAATGTCGCGGACGAGATCAAGATGTCCATGGAATCTGGTATTCTGTCTAACCCCAACAACGAACTGTCCCACCGCATGTCCCGCAACTCCCAGCGCCAACCATCGCACGCAAATCACGCGAGCCGCGCGAGGCCGCCGACATCTCGGATGAACTCCAGCTCCAGATCAACGCTTCTACTGCCCTAACGAAGACCCTAAAGGCGCAGCTCAAGGTCGCCAAAGGGACTTCTAGCAAGAGGAAGAAGAAATCGGATGAAATGTCTGTTATTCTTTCCGCCAGCTCTAGTGGACGCGTGAAAACTGCTCGCGGACGGGAAGGTGATCTTTTATTATTTATGTTACTGATTCAGTTGCGTTAACGACTTGCAAAAAAATCAGAACCTCCAATTCCTGTGCGCGCGACTCAGTCGGATAACCCTTCATCCGCTACTGGAGCTCCGACGCAATCTGGAGAGCCGTCGATACCCGTATTATATTCGGCTCAACCCGCGCCGAACTATTTTTTAAACGACTTCCATTTCGACACGGTGATGTGTAGTCTCGAGGGTGCGGACACCTCATCGTCTGCGCATGGTCTCGCCAGCGCCGAGCCATCCGCATTTGCCCCTGCATTTGATCCCACTTTACTCGGCATGTCTGCGGAGTGGAACACACTGATGCCTTTTAGTGCGCCTCCAGAAGATCCTGTACAGGACTTCATGAATTTGTACGGGTTCTCTGCTATGTTTTCTGACGCTGGGGCACCTGCTGATTTCGGCACTTTCACTTCGACTGGGCTATCTGACGACTCACTGCCCTTACTCCCTCCACCACCCCCTGAGTCGCCTCCTGCCCCGTCCCTGGCTGTCGACCAGGTGTCGGAAGCGGGCCCGAGTGCCCCGAGATCACGCTGTTCTCGACAAGAAGTCGACGTAGCGAATATTCTGCATTCGAGGCGCGCCAGAGCGCCAACCAAACGGTTTGCAGATGGGGATCTCTCCACCCGGCCGCAAAAAAAGGCCAAGGGAAAACAAGGTATGCATTTCCTTCTATGATTCTGTTATGCTTTCTGAGTTACTTCCATTTCCAGTGGTTCGAGGTTGAAAGAGCGGTTGAAAAGGCGGGATCGGGAACGGGACGAGTTTTTCATTACTTGGTTATCCCCTTGGATTTATTAATTAGTGCCTGAAAAATGGTGAACCTCCCCCAAATATTCGTTTGTAGCTACTGTGCCTTTCGTATTTCTCATCCTTGCAACGGCAGGACAAACTTCCTGAGGGATGTCGCTATCGAGCCCGGACGGCAAGGCATGGACACATCACTGGAATGTGCCGGGTTTCCTTCAAGCCCGGCACATCCTCGGCAAAATGTGACGTCCATTCGCCGGGAATATGCCGGGCTTGAAGGAATGTGCCTTGCATGCGGCAGAATGTACCGTGCATGGAATGTACCTGCCGTCCGAGTTTCGTTGGTCCCGGTCGCAGTGCGTGTTTTGCAAAATCGAGTCGATGTATCAGGACAAAGAGATGACAGCCGATTGATCCGAAGGTCGATCCGATTGATCCGAAATCCTTCACCACTCCTTGCTCCCAAGTTCGCTTCACATTGGATCAATTCTGTAGTCCACTAATTTCAGCGTAGGGGCAATTAAACAAATATCGGATGTGGGCCTCTCATTGTGGACCTTCGTAATCGCTCTCCACACATTCTGTTTGGTTTTTCTCGGGATTACACCACGTCCGTATGTCCTCTGGATGACCCTAATCGGAGGCTGGTCGGGTATCGGTATACTCGCGATGATGGGTCCAGCATTACTTGACACCTTTCACCGTGGACCCTTCTGTAAGTGCGATAGAATTGGGCCTCATGTCGCGGCGTTAACGCGCTCACAGACGGCATCTCTGGATATTGGTGTTGGATTACTCAGGACTATGTCGCTGAGCGAGCTGCGTATGTGGCGGTTATATCCTTCAACCTTGTGATTTAACACTTCACGCCCAGGCTAGATTACATGTTTGTCAGTCGTCACTCTTCGAAATGTGATAATATTCAAATTGCGAGTAGATGTTCATGGCTGGAACGTTCAGTTTCGTGCTGTACACCCTGGTGTTCCTTCGCATGCGGGGGAGCATCGTGATGACTGGGACACGGGTCATGTTCCGACAAGCCGCCAGCAGAGAACGACTAGGGCGGCAAGTGGACAGTCGAACCATGTCTGTCGCCCGCAAAATGCTGCTGTGGGTTCATTTTCTTCCCCTTGTAATGATCCAACCAACCAATTGTTTTATAGGTATCCCGTAAATCGATGGGTTTACTGTCGTATCATCTCGTGAATGCTGACTTAAATTTAGGTCGCTTACACCATCGTGATTCTGCCTATCGCTGCGGCATGATTCAGCGACTGGGCAGGTAACGACGTTCCACTCGAAGTGACAATCTCTTCAGGTCCCTATACCATCCGCAGAGCAAAATTCAGTGTACTCATGCAAACATTTCCCTAGCGACGTGGTATTCCTCCTATCAGGAGTCGTCAACGTCACTCTCTTCACCACCACTCGCCGGATCCTCCCTTCCGGTTCAGTCAAGCTGCCCAGATTCCGAATTGACAAGCGCGCTATCTCCCGCCCGCAAGTTCCTACGGAGTACTGCCTTGGATCCGGGCTCAGCTCATATCATGAAGCGCTGGGAACAGATGCCATGAAGTCGTATGCTACCGTCGACTCAATGGAGACAGACGTTCGTTTGCAACCATTGACAGGTCTTTCGTA
The DNA here is from genome assembly GCA_029204335.1 of Mycena vulgaris. Taxonomy (NCBI): domain Eukaryota; kingdom Fungi; phylum Basidiomycota; class Agaricomycetes; order Agaricales; family Mycenaceae; genus Mycena; species Mycena vulgaris. The sequence continues at coordinate 915,774 of JARGYA010000024.1, forward strand.
GTCACACCAAAATGTATTGACGGAGATAGCTATGTACTACTAGTGTAGCTGAATTATACCAATTGAAGACTTAGAGCCCATCGAGCCCTACATCCGGTTGAATGGCAGCCCCGAGTAACGACTCGGAACACAGCTCCGAGTGACAGTAAGTGCTGATACGACCGCGGCGCGTGCAGGCGAGGAAAAAGGAGTGCGCGGCGGTGTGTTTGCGAGCGGGTCCAACGAGAAATTAGCGAGGAGCCCTAAATCTCTGAGATTTAAGTGACGTTTATGAGAGTAGGAGGCGCGGAGATAGTGGATGGGGAGTGTACAGGACGTTGGAGAATCTATAAGAAAGAAAGACGCGTTAATTGAGTATGTCGCGGAGAAATAGAACGTTGAACAACTCGTGTTGAACGAAATCGACCATGCATAATCGGAAATGCTTGGACCTCAAATTTGGAGCGAGGATATGTAGAGGTACGTTGATGAGTGATGAATTTTGAAGGCACGTGAATCCATCGTGCTACCCGGCAAAATTACAGTACTTAACTTCAATTACTTACGCTGCAAAGTAGATCCTTCTATGGAAACACTCGCTTTGGTGACCGATTCCACACATTGAACTCGCAAGCGCCACCCACAATGCAGCAGAGTTAACTCCAATCAATTCTACTCCGAACCCGGGCCCTTGGCCTCGGCGAATAGGTCGTAGAATTCCCTCCCACTGGCAAATATCTTCAATCCAAAGGGAATTCTGTTACAATCGAGTACAATAATCTACATTCCCATATCTGACATATACATACTAATAATAATACCGTGCATGTGTACAGCAGTCCAGAATTGTGCAAGACCCCCTTCTTGTAGCCGGGGACCGGAATACAAAAACATATTATTGATGGTATTGTAGCAAAAGACATAAATGATAAGTGAGAAGTTTTGCCGGGCATCGCCACTGCCTCGCCCCCAAGTCAATACAAGAGCTTACCAGCACCCCAGCTGCGAGAGGCTTACATCCACGAGATCAGATCGCGATGGAAGGCACATCAATCGGAAAGATAAGATAAGATTACGTGGGGTGCCATATAAAAGATTTCTGTAGACTATACGCCGGCACAGGGTGCGAAACACCATTATCCAAAATCAAGTGGACAGTCGGAAGGAGACATTCAACAAAGGAGAGAATATCTGTATTTCCAGCACCCAAAATCCCTTTCTCCATTCTCATCCCCCATAACTTACGATGTAGATTTTCGGAAACTTAGGAATGAAGGTCCCTAGAAATTGAATGAAGGAGAGAACCACCGCTCACGGAGGGCAGGAAGCGGAGGAAGGAGGCAAGGAGGTGACGTGGAAGACTCGGAAGCAGACGCCCTCGCTAAAGCAGACGGCTCCGATCTCAAAGGCTGGGGGCGCGCGGCGGTGGGACACGGAGACGCAGACGCAGCGGGCGAGCGATCCCACCGCGTGTCGCTCGACATCCCATTGAAGAACACATCCTCCGCCCCCGTCAATCGGGGATCATGATTTCTCCTTCGGTGAGTTCAGGTGCAGATGGTGCCGCCTCCTTCTGCACGCACGTACGCACGACGAACGCGATCCGTGATGCTCGAGTCATCGCGTCGATCATCATTCTACGGCGCGTGCACGCACGCACGCGCTTCTGTCACCCCCTCCCGCACCACCGAGCCGCCGAGCCGCCGCCACTACCCGCCAAGCGCATTGAAGAACACACCATCAGCGCTCAGCCGCGGACAGACCTCCGCCAGCCGCACACGCGCACCACCACCGCATCCCGTCATCCAGCCAACACAAACCCACCCCACCGAGACCGGGCTAGTCCGCACGCAGGCCGCTTAAGCGGTAAGAGGCCCCCGCCGCCATCCTGCGCTCCGCCCACCACACGCAAGGATGCGCTCCGCCCACAGACCCAAAGATGCTTACACCCCACGTCACACGCAAAGATGCGCACACCCCGCTTCCCATTATATTCCCCGCTCCGGCTGAGCGAAAGGGATGGATACAGCCGCCGCGCAGCGCTGTATCTCGGTGACGCAGACGGGGAGCTGGGTGCAACGTCCACCTACGTGACGCAGATTCCTTCGAGCTCCGCGCTCATCGAACCCTGCACCCAAGCACGCAGGGCAGACTCGCGCCTCACGTCCCCGAGCTCGCGCCTCGAGCGCCGCTCCCCGACCCCAGAAGATCGCGATCGCACCGTGCATCCATCCACCGCCGCGCCAATCCCCAGCGCCGTGAGCGCGCACACATCCCCGTCGTCGAGCGACGTGCTGCTCACCGGCTGATCCCGCGATCCAGGACGATCCACGCCAACTACGGGTCCGCATGAGCTCCGCCACGCCCACTCCAAGCCCCGCGCCCCATCCCCACCGCAGCAGACTCGAGCCCCAGCCTCAGCTCCATCACGCAGACCCGGCCCCGCATCCCCAGCTCAGCGCGCGCGTGCGGGATCATACGCGCACCGCAGGACCGCGATGCCAGCGCGCCCTGTAACAATGCCATGTCACTGTCAGCGCCGGGCGGGTAGGGCGGAACCGGGCGCACGACGTGCCACGTACCATACATGGGCGGGCTCTCGCGGCAAATCGTCGCGCAGCAGAGAGTAAGCGCAGTCGGTCTGCAAGTAAGTACGCCTCGTCAGCGCCGGCCGGGTAGGGTGGGAAGAGCGCACGACGTACCACGTACCATGGCTACGCGCCGGGCCTCCTCCGCCCTTCGCTCAGTAGCGCAGCGCGGTCGCCAGCGGGCGACGAACGGGCCCCGCACCATACACAGCTCGCGCCCCGAATGTCCAGGTAGTGCAGAAGGAGGCGCTGCAGGAAGAAGCCGGCGCTGCGGGGACGGAGCAGCACGCCTAGCTCTCCCGCGCCAGCTCGCGGCATGTACATGGGGACTGAAGAAGGGCGCCGTCAGCGCTGGACATTGGGGGAGACAACGAGCGCACGAGGGGGAAGGCGCAATCGTCGAGGTCCCTCTCACCTCGCCTCGAGTCTCGTTCCGGCGGGCGGATGCGTCAAGGGCTGCGGGCGGGGCAATGCGTAGTACAATCGCACGACGGGCCGCAATCCACAATCCCCCGTGTCGTAGGGTCGAGCGCTACAGAAAGGAAGACGATGTCACAGCCTCCTTCGCTCTTTCGCATCACGTTCCTCATCCACAATGTCGTCCCATCGACGCGCTGAGCATCCCAGAAGTAATTGAGATCGAGGCCAAGGTCTGCAAACAGCCCGTATGCCATCATCTCCGCGCAGTCGCAGGAGGACGACGCACCTCGGATGCTAGGAGATCGCGGCCGTCGTCAGGGCCATCGGCATCTAAGAGATCCCGTAGTCGGGGTCTGCAGAGGGTCCGCATCAGCGCTCTCCTGCAGATACAGATAGGGATGACGCACCGACTCATTCGCCTGAGCCTCCGCCTTCGCATTGCGCTCGTTGTGGTCCGCCTCGATCGGTCCAGGGCTGAAGAAAGACGGCGTGTAAGCAAGCGTACGACATGCCGAGCGCGCGGATCCTTGCCTTCTCGAGTCCAGCGAAGGCGTCGAGCTCCAGCGTACGCCGGCAGAGTCGCGGAGAGAACGAAGCACCTTCGATCCCGTTCACAGAATGTCGTGTTGTCGTCGAGATCAGCACCGTCGTGCGTCGGGGAGGGCTGCAGGGAGTAAAGGGGGCGTCAGCGGCGGTGCGTGTAAGAAAGCAGACGAGGTACCTTGACATCCGAGAACCTCGCGCCCCTCGCCCCTGGTGAAATGACGAATCGACTTCTGCCGCCTGCGCTTGCGTCGCATCGCGCTCCTCTCCTGGACGTCTCCTCAATCCAGATCTCCAGCATCGTGTCATCGAGGCCGTCGTCTGCAGCAAGAAAAAGCCGAGTCAGTGCTCCGAGTCACATAAGTGTGGAATAACGCACCGACTCGTAGCAAAGAGGTGAGGTACCTTCGTGATACTGTGAGCAGAGGCGGCGCGTGGGGACTCATTGAACTCGGCCTCGGCATAGAAAAGCACCACCAGTCGCGCGCCTTATAACCTAACCGCCGAGGAGCCAGGTACGGATACCGATGGAGTTTTCATTGGTGGGTGGCGGGCGTCGCGCGTAGGGTGTAGCTGTAGTTTGCCTCCGGGTCTACCTCCTGAAGGCGACGGAGACAACGAGGTTGAGAGTTGGTTGAGAGGAAGGAGGCGGGCCGATGGCATCACAAGTTTCCCCTTTGGGTGACTCACCCTTCCGTCTTTCGATCCACGCACCTATATAGCCCATGAAACACCGCTAGTTAGCGAGGGAGCCATATATGGTATCCCTCGCTAGCTAGCGAGGGTTTGAAAACTATAGGGTGGGCAGCTAATATACACCGTAATTCCCCGCCGTAGAGCCCGATACAGCTACCATGGAGGGCGGCTGCGCCGCCCTCCCATCACTCCATCGTCGCTGCCATCAAAAATGGGCGGCGACACTGGATCCCGCGCTGCCGAGCGCGCCATCAATGCCCCATCAAACCGCCCGCCGCCCGCGCCCACGTTGTCCGTTCGGCCCCCTTAAATCACGCTAAAATCACGAAAATAATACAGTATATTCCGGCGCATATCTCCAGTATATATAGCTCCATAATGCGGTAATAAAGTCCTAAAAGCGCCATACATACATCTAAGTGCCTGCGGAGTCTCCGGTGTTGTCCCCCACGATGCGCACGATGTTGAGGAAGGCCTCCGAGGCCTCGCCCTCGTCGTCATCACTATCACCGTTCTCCTCGTCGTCCTCCAGCGGTGCTTCATCCTCCGGCGGCGGCGGTGGTGGCGGCGGTGGTGGTGGTGCGTGCATCTCCTGGTCCCTGTCGCGCACCACAGGCGTGTGGCGCTCCCGGCAAACGCTCGTGCCAGGTTGGAGGTTGGCAGTGAAGCCGGGCTCCTTGCTCAGCTTCACCAGCCGCTCCATGTGCAGGGCGGTGAAGCGCCCTCGCTCCATACGGTGGAGCGCTACTTGGTGCGCCAGAGCAACCCTCCCCTCTTCGCGCAGACGCTCCTCCTCATGGCTGAGGAACGCCTCCTCGTCCCTCATGTAGGTGACGAGCCGGTGGATCTCGACGTTGAGCCGCACGATTTCCTCCTCCGCACGGAGCAGCTTATAGTGCTGGTCCATTGCGGCTCGCCCAGCAGGCTGCGCCCAGCGCTCCCCACGGATATCCTCGCGCCCTTCCCGGAGGAGGTCAAAGTCCGCGAGGAACGCGTACTCGACAACCTCCTCCCAGCTGAGCGTCGGCTTCAGCGGCGTCATCGTTTCGGCCACCTCGTTGTACGTTGTGATGGCGTTCTTGACGGCTTTGGAGCGCGCTTGCAAGGCTTTCGCAATATGCTTGCGGAGCTTGTACCCTGCAGAGATAGGTGAGTACTTCCCGATAGTGAACGCCGGAGACTTACCAGTTCCCGACATATTACACTTTGCCAGCTCAAACATCCGCGTGATGATGAGCCCTTGCAGATTATCCAGCGCGCGCTGGTAACGACGCCTGCGGACCATCGCAGCGACAGCGGCCCACTTCTCGCTCCCACGTACCCAGCGTGTCTCGACTTCGAGCCGTAACTCGAGGTCCTGCACCGCCGCCAGTGCCTTTGCCTGGACCTCGAGGGCGTGCCGGCGCTGCGTCTCAATGCACCTCGTAGCCCTCGCTCCCTCAGCGTATCCCGCGGCGGCATCTGCAGAGATGAAAGCGATGTCAACCCCGAGGATCGCTGCCACATGTTCCCTGCCGCTGCCTGTCAGAATACAAGCTGAGCGAGACAAGAAGAATGTGGACGTACTCAGCGTCCCCCAGATTCACAAGCTTTTGGAAGTACTCCATCTCGAGAGTCTCTTCCTCCGGCTCTTTCGACAGCGTTCGCAAGTGCGCCCGTTCCTTCGCTCGCCACTCCTCAAACTCGTCGCGAGACTGCACCCCGAGCTCTCGCATGGACTCGCGCAGTACGTCGTGTGTCGCCCTGATCTCGAGGGCGCGCCGATACTTGTTGCAGAGTACGAGAGCTGTGGGCGGTTAGATTTCGCCAGTACTTGTACAACAAGACCACTTACTTAAACCTTGACTAGCAGTTTGCCCGTGCTACGCCACGGAGCATTGAGAGAGAGAACCGTGGGAGCTTATATCTGAAGAGATAATCACGCCGCTTGTCACCAACCTTTGGTTGGTTCCTCGCGGCTCTATCGGCGAAGCATCTGCAGCCTTCAAATGTATTAAATTTCCCGGCTTGTGTATGCCTTCAATTTTTTTTACCTCGCTTTTGTCTCTGTACCTGCTCTCCAACTGTTCCCTTCACAATCACGTTGACATTAACCCGTTCATGCCAAGTTTTTCAAAATGGTCGGACTTTTCCTCGAAGCTCCTTTCCCTTTCACGCAGGGAAAACACCAATAATGTGCTTTTAACATTGAGCTTAGTGCCTGAGAACCGATCTACCTGTAGAACTCATTGACTTTCGACCGATGTTCTTCTCCGCCTTCCGCTTGCCATCCAGAGTTCCTCTGAGCTCAGGTTACTGGCATCTCAACAGTTAAAATAGGAACGCGACAGTTTGGTGGAGAATTGACCATTTAGGTGGAGCGGTGGGGTAAATGACATCATTCAGAGCTCGGCGCGAGGTTTGTCTTGAGACAAAGCAGCCCGAGAGCCAATCAGGTTGTGTGGTCAGACATAAACCTATGTGGATTCTTATATAGATAGGTATCGAAGGTGTCGATGTGCTTCAGGTACGTCGTTATTGCCTGTTGTCGGTGGAATCGGGTCGCATAGCGCGTGGTGGGTGCGAGAGCATTCGACTTCGAGAACAAGATCTCGCAGCCCTCCAGGGTCTCGAGACCGACCCCCTGGACGTAGATGGTGAGGTTGTCGATCCCACAGCGGCGGTTGTGACCGTGCCCGTGGAATGCGCCGACCAGGGCCCGAAAGCCCTTGTCGCGTGCGATGTCCTTGAGCACTGGGTGCATCTTGATTTTCTTCTCCAGCTCGCAGCCAATATCGTAGCCAATGGCGACCTGCCCGAGAATGTCGATGAGATGGGCGACAATGGCCAGTGGATATTTCGCCCTAGAAACCAAATGTATGTTGTTAGCAATCTTAATGAGAAAAAAGACAGGTGCACATACAGCTCACCACTCTTGACCATGTCACACACTTTCAGGATGAAGCCGTGTCGACAGAGCGCGGGGAAGAAGCCCGTCTCATCGTACATCCCGTACGCCCGGGTGGTCACTTCCTCCTTCATATTTTGCCAGCGCTCGGCACACCCTGCGTCCTCCTCCCCCTCCCCGCCGTCCCCTGTCGCGGCCGCGAAACTCTTCAAGAGATCATCCTCCCCCTCCTTCCCCCACCGATTCACCTCCTCCCGTGTCAGGTAATAATCCCCGGGTGCGACGCGATTGTCGAGACGCTCCCTCGACGCGCCCGGGGCCGTCGTCCCCTCCTCATCCACCACGACTTTCTCGCGTCGATCGAAGCGTGACAGCGAGTTGTTGCCATCGAACGTCGTGAGGAGGGGAATCTCCAGGGGCTCCTCACCCTCGACCTTGTGCAGGCAGCATGGGCAGGCGTTCCTCAGGCGCCAATGAGGAGTATCGCGTCCCAGCGCGACTTGCACGCGCTGGTCCACAATCACACGGATTGCCAGGTACACGTCCAACGCGACGGTGAACTGCGCTCCCAGCCACTGGCGTGGCGCGACGCCGTGAATGTCGCAGAGCGCGCGCACGAAGGCTTGGATGCCGAGCCGCGGGCAGCGAAGATGCGCAACGCGATAGACTTCCAGCGCGCGGATGGTGATGACCACGTTCGGGGTCCATGGTGAGACCGGCATCCAGCCTCGCCGTACACAGGCTGACACCAGGTAGACGTCACCGTCCACAAGGCACAAATCCTGGTAGGAAGTTGCTAGCAAATCTCAGCAAACCATTTTCGCGGCATAAGAATGTAAGAGCACTTACAAAAGACATCCACAACGACAACGTTAATTCGTTGCCGCACCTCCGCGTCTTCTGCAGGCGGGTACGATGCAGCGAGCCCAGAAATCCCGGCAATGTCGACGCCCAGCTCCAGATATGCGTCCGCCATGCATTCGAGCTGCTTGGCGAACACATCTACTTGGAGCTGCGTGCGATTTCGCCGTGTGCGCGTGTCCTGGTAACAACGGCGGCGGCCCCATACCCCTCTGTCATGCAGATTTAGCAAAAGGAACAAAAGAAAAGGTGAAACAGAACTCACGGCTGATTTTGGCGTAGGCCTTGGAATAAGTCCGAGTCTGCGCGTTCAGGATCATCTGGCAGGGCTTCTCCTGCATGGCTGATCTGCGCCGGTGCTCTGCCATGGGCGACGTCGTCCTCCCAGTCGTTGTGCTCGGGATAAGGGTCCGGCAAGTCGCGGAGTGCATCGAGATCACAGCGTTCTTGCCGGCTCAGATCTGGGTGTACAGAAAGAAAGTGAGTGAAGGTAATAGTAATGGAGAGTAAAAATCTTACTCTCAAGTCGCTCTCTCTCCTGGCGCTCCTCCTCGCGCTTGGCCTTCTCAATCTTGGTGGCGCTCAGCGATGTCCGGACCGGGCGGACGAACCCAGATATTCCGCGTACCCCCTGGGTGGTTTGTACACGGTTGGACAAGGCTGTGGCGGTATTCCGACGACTTGTGGGTTCAGCGGGCATGCGGGGCATGACCAACGCTGAACGGAAAGTTGGCGTGAACGAGCAGGTGAGCGTGAAAAAATCCCTTCGCCTCACTATAGCATCACGTGAGGTCTTGTGTTCCATCCCGTAGTTCATGTCCTCAATTTAATTCATTCGGCTGAACACGTCATTTGTGAACATCTTATGTGTCCTTCAACAGGATAAAATATACCTGAACCACTAACCTAACCAACAAAAAACGCTAATCCGCCGCCTTGCCCCCCCAGAATGAAAATAAAAATAAAAAACAAATGTGCCTCACCAGTTTCGAACCCAAAACTGACCTGATTAGGGCAGCAGACGTCTAGAGGATAGAGCCCATTGCACAATAGACCTCTCTGGCATGCTTCCGATAAGGGCTGGTCTCCGCTCCGTAGTACATTCCCCTACCCACGACCTTCACAGGCGTGGGTCAGCTAGCGTGAAGGGCAGGTGATGCGTGATGTGACGTGACCTTACGCGTTCTTCTCACCACCACATACACACAAGACACGTCGGGTAAGTCCTCCTCTTTCAAGTCGTCTTTTTGCGCAGGCTAGCTTGCTTGCGTGCTGGAATCAATACCTGGTACCGGCATGCTCACAGAGCAAGCAAAGCCTGCGCAATGGATGACTTGCCACTCACACTACACCCTACTGACTTTGTTCCCAAATCCTCGTAGGTTTTGCAATGCTGTGGCTTCCTTTATGCCGCCATGTAAGTAATCCACCTCGTTCCATGCATTACAGCCCTCATTTCTCCCACACAGACGCGCAGCGGGAAGGAATTCTCCGCCCTCTCCCTCCCTTCGATTGTCGCACCTCTCCAAAACACCGCGTTTGACTTTGCGCCGCTTGTTGCGCGCGCAGTGGCTGCAGAAAGCATCAACCAAGAGGACCACAAAGACGATGATTGCTCCGAAAAAGACGAGCACGACACGGTGGATGATCCGGACGCCCCAAACCCTCTTGACGGCGTAGATGAGCAGTGGCCCCCTCCTCCGCCAGTCGATCCATGGGACGATGTCGATGACATCGACCCCTCGCCCTCCCCTCGCAAACGCCGACGCACCACCTCCGCCGACGTGGTTGCGAGCGCCGAAACCCCGCATACCGGTCCTCACCGCCAGCGTCCCACTAAGCCACATCGCCAGCTCAAGAAAGATGCTGCTGCCACCGCTCGCAGGCAAGCCAAACACATCAAGCAGAAGAGGGAGCGCGGCCACGTCCCCGCTGCCTCCACCATCGACAAACACGTCCAGCCAGCGGTGCCACTTGCCACCCACTTCGACAGCTCAACGCTCCCGGCAGCGCTCAGCGCATACGCCGCCAAAGTCGACCCCGAAAAGATGCGCGGGCGCGGAAGCAAGGTCCGCTGCTCCCTCGTTGACTTGCTTGGCCTCGGTTTCCACCTCGTGGAATGGGACGGCTTGTAAGTCCTTCTTTCCTTCGTATTTAATTCACTTCTTTAATGCGGCACACCTCAGCACCCCCCGACCTCTCGTTAACAGCCACGGCCGCATCCTTGCCGTCCTTGCGGGCCAGCCTCGGCACGATGCCTACCACGAGGCTGCTCAGCGCGCTTTCCGCGCCATCCGCGATGCAGGCGACGCGGCACGCTTCCCCGCTTCGATGCGCCGCCATCGACGCGGGCTCTTCGCCGCCATCAACGTGGGCCTGTCCTATGGGAAAGGCCAGTCAAATCCTAGCTGGCTCGACACCAAGGAGTACACCGGCCTCGCTGACCACTTACTCGCCAACAAAGACATCGGGCGCCTGGCAGGCTTTGCCGATGGTGCGTACCCGCCTCATTCTTCATGCGCCCGCTGACTCCGTCCCACAGCCGCATTTGCATTGTGGGCGCCGCGTCTTTACGGGCGCTACCGTGCGTGCGATGTGAAACTCCGCAAAAATCACCCCGATCTTCGACGCCCCTTTGCGCACTCCGTATTCTTCTGCGTGGCCTTCAACTTCGGCCGCAACGTTTGGACTTTCAAGCACCGCGACGTCCTGAACCTCGCGTTTGGCTGGTGCGCAGTTCAAGCTCTCGGTGACTTCGACCCCAAGAAAGGCGGGCATCTCGTCCTTTGGGACTTGAAGCTCGTCGTCGAATTTCCCCCAGGCGCCCTCATCCTCCTCCCTTCAGCGACAATCACGCATTCGAACGTGCCTGTGGGGGAGAACGAGGAGCGGGTCTCCTTCACCCAGTTCAGCGCTGGTGGGATTTTCCGCTACGTCGACAACGGCTGTCGGACCGAGAAGGAATTGGCGGAGGAGGATTCAGAAGAGTATAGCCGACTGATGGCGCTCAAGGCCATGCGCTGGGAGGAGGGTTTTAAATCACTTAGTACGATGGAGGAATTACTCAGTCCATAATAAGATTTTTTGCCCCAATGTTTGTCAGACCTCGGTAACATTTTGTGAGCGCGAGTCGGGCATCAGCCATATTGATCATTACCCAATTAAACTCGCTAACTGATATCTCGCCTCAGTTCTGGCACTTCCACTGATGCGTTTGGGCTCAAAATTTGCCAGTAGCAATTACAGTGTATTTAACGAGCTTTGAGTTTTTTGGTCAACAAATAATTTGTAACAAAATAACTTGTGGATCTTTCGGCCTCGTAATTTAATTCTAGACACTTTCAAGGGTTCCCAATAGACAACCAGAAAATTGGGAGGATAGAGGCAACTGAAGGTGAGCTATGAATTAAATGGCTAAGAGTTTCGGTCGATAACTGATATTATGCCTGGAATCTATGCTTGATTTAGCGGTGTGATCCAGCTCCTCCATCTTGCTCGTACCTCATCTCACATGGCCCGGGGTCGGCGCCGACTTGATCCTGCCGTCAAACTGGAGAACGTTCATGACGCTCGCCAACGGTACGAAGAAAAGTACCCGGCTTTTGAAGATGCATTACACCAAGACTGACTCCAGCTTTGCGCTAGGAATGTCGCTCAACGCCGCGAGGCTTCGCGCCTGAGAATGCAGCAGCGAGTCTTTACTCGAGAATACTTACCTCGCCTCACACCCCCGACACTGTAGACATCGCGCCACCATCGCCAACTCCAATATAGCGACTAGGCAAAGACATGCACACCAAGTTGCGGAGGCCTCAGAAAACTACAGATACCGGTGTGTCTGCCATTGCCTTCGCGCTCAAACTGCCTTCCAACCGAGCCCCACCCCTTAGGAAACGCCAGGAGCAGCGCCTGGAGCAGCAGGCTTCGAAGGCTGCCAGAAAGCAGGCCAGGTACGTCGTGATTTCATTTACTATAAATTCCTTCATTGCTAAGTAATGTACAGGGGGGCTGAGACCCAGGCGTTGCGAAATAAACATCACCCACTTGCACACATGCCGTCGAATCCATCCACACGCAAGCCGCCCGCCAGCGTCACACTGTGTCCCACTCCCAAGCCCACTGTCCTCACTCTGTGGTGCGATCGGCTGCAGCGCTGCGCTCACTGTTACGACGAGGACTGCATCGGCTGTGCCTGCATCTGCCCCGACTCCGATGAGTGGTTCGAGCACGCTGACGGGCATTTCTTCCCCACATGCGACAGCTGTGGGCGGGAGTGCCCGGGGTGCATGTGTGTTTGCCCCAACAGCATCGTTTGGAAGGAGCACGGTGGACATTTAGCTCAGAAACATTGTACTTAATTCCCTTGAATACCTACTAGCAATGAAATGGTTTTTTAAAATTATATTTCGACTTGAATTTGAGTGCGCGAGGGACTATCTCAAGATCAGCCATCAAGCGTGATGGCGCAATCTCCTCTCCTCCTCCCACCATGATGCTGCTCTGTCAACCCATCTACGCGCCGGATCCTGGTCACGAAGACCGCTGGAACATCTCTGGGCCATTCTACGCCGTGATTAGCAGGGAATGGAAGGGGGCCGTGACTTCAAAGCATGTTTCCTTTTTTTTTTGCATTGGCTGGCCGCTGACTCGTCGTAGCGAGTCTCTCACGAGGATCCTGGAGCGCTATCCTTTTGCGCGTACGTGGAAGGCCGAGCCCTGGTCCACGTTCCAGAGGCTGTGGAACCTGGACTGCACTGAGTACCACCACCACGAAGATGAGGTGCCCTGCAAATCCCTGACGCTGGCCGACGTGTTGTGTCTCCACCCACCTCCCCACCTCCCCTCGACCCCACCACCTCCGTATCTCTCCATCACCGTAACTCCCACTGCCCTCGACCCCGCTGCCTCTATCAAGGGGGTCATCACGGCTCCAACCCCGATGACTCCCAAGAAGCTCACTCGGGAGGAGCTCAATGAGCTCGCAAACATGAGGCCACGGGCGGGGCCCATCAGCCCGCGGCGTCTGAACCAGCAATTCACACGTGCCCTGGGCGCGCAAGCCGTGGTGTCAGCGACGCCTCCATTCACACCATCGCCACACTCCTTGCACGCCCTTGCTGCGCCCTTACCGCGCCCTTGCACGCTGCCCACACCCTCGTGTACGTCGCGTACGTCTTCGCAAACTCTGTGCATGCCGTCCGAGCCATCAGTGTCGCGTCCCTTCCGCTCCTCGACACACCCTCATCCGCCGCCCCCCACACTCAAACTCCCAGCCAGGGGCATGGATTGCAGGTGGATCGTGAGGAGGAGGGTGCGGTCGAAGGGCATGGCGCGTTGATGTACGCTGTGAGCGGCCATAATCACCTCTTCCGTGACCGGTAAGATTTGGTACATTTTCTGCCATTCCACTGATGCTTTTCTCCAGGCATCGTGCTTTAGCCACTTTCCAACGCTCCCCCGGCGCTGACCTCGTCTTCAGCCACGACGAAGACGAGGTCTTTGATTTCCTTGCCGAGGAAGCGTGGAAGATGAAGATCTGAATCTCTCTCGTACTTATCTTGAATCTCGTACTTTGTTTTTTTGGAATGTTTTTTTGCTCGCGAAGTCATTTGTATGTGTTGTATGAAGCGTAGAAGATAAAGATCTGAATCTCTCTCGTACTTACCTTGAATCTCGTACTTTCTTTTTTTGGAATCCTTTTTTGCTCGCGACGTCATTTGTATGTGTTTTATGAAGTGTGAAAGATAAAGATCTGAATCTCTCTCGTACTTACCTTGAATCTTGGACTTTGTTTTTTTGGATTGCTTTTTTTCTCGCGAAGTCATTTGTATGTGTTTTATGAAGCGTGAAAGATAAAGATCTGAATCTCTCTCGTACTTACCTTGAATGTTGGACTTTGTTTTTTGGATTGCTTTGGTTCTCGCGAAGTCATCTGTATGTGTTGTATGTGAAATAAATTTGGATTGGAATGTGATTTGAGTACAAGAACTTAAGTGAGTGAATAGGGTGTTACACAGTAGGGATTTCAACCCGATTTCGAGTTCAATTTCGACTCGATTTCGGATCTGATTTCGAAGGCGGCTTGACACGGAGAACGCCGAAATCCGCGATTTCCAGCTCGCGATCAAAGTTGAAATCCTGATTTCGATTTCATCTTTGTGTCTGCTCATCATCAGCCAACCGCGCTCATCGCCTCCCGCCCATCGATCCCCGTGATGAGCTTGCATATCTCTCGAACTCGGCCCTTTAGAGGGCGCACTCTTGACCAGATGATAAGTACTTTGACATCACAGTACATTGAATAATTACTGTATTCAAAACAATGTTTTGAGGGCAGACTACATGTGTCGGGAATCGGTGGCAGGAGGGGCGGAAGTGGGGCGGGCAACGCTGGCCAAAATCAGGAGACCACGCCAAACACTTTGATGAATCCCACGCTTTCAGCTGGCTTTGAGTGTCACATCAAGCCACGAAATCCATGCTCGAAATCTAACTCGAAATCAAGCTCGAAATCACCTCGAAATCAAGTTGAAATCTCAACTGTGTAACACCCTAATATATACCGCAGTGTCTCCTTTCTGGTACTCTATCCATGCTCCTTACTCACGGAATTTCCGTGGCCGTTAGGTAAGTGATCAATTGACGATTGATATGACTTGCACTTTACTGAAGGTTTCCCTCTCGCTCTCCGTTTTCTCAAACACAACATTCAATTACCTATAGTCTAATTTGAGCACTAGCATGAAGGAGAGAGAATAGATGAAAGAGCAGGTGTGAGGAAATCGAAAAAAAAAGACAGTCCTAGCTATGGGGTCGAACAAGTGACCTGATGGTAAAAGAGTTGGGATGCTGGATTGCAGAGGTATCAATATCTCTGCAAATCCGCCGTCTCAACCCCTTCCCCACTAGATCGAAGCTGAACACAATACTGATGAGATATGTGCTGGTGCCTTGAACTTTGACAGCTTCTGTCAAGGTCACGACGTGTTTGTTTGGAGATTTATATAGGATCGCCCCACGTACTTCCTCTCCCACCGCCGTAACATCGCCTACGATGCCAAAGAACGCGCCCGTGCTCTCGGCACACGCCTCACGTAGCCTCACCAAACCTATGCAACAACCACGACAACGTGGTCAGCAGTCGGACGCCGCAAAGGCCTCGAGGGCCCTCGCCACCAAGATACGAGGCGACAAGACCGCCGAGCTCAACAACCGTTTCAAGGAGATCTTCGCGAAGCGGGAGGAGCAGATCACGAACCTCGCGGAAGAGTTCGACAAGACCGAGGCCTACATCCGCCAGGTGCTCGAAAATGGTGTCCATTACACCAAGAAGCGTGCCACCAACCTCAAGAACGCGATAGTCTTCGAGCTTTCGAGGGTGGCGCGAGAGGGTAAGTCAAAAGTCCTTCATAGTTACTCTGCAGCTGATGCGTTGCTCTGTAGAGGGCGGCGATAGCAACATGCGCGACGTCGATATCAAGGGCATGGAGTACAAGGCTTACAGGGATTTGCTCTCGGAGGAGCGGAAGGCGGAACTGATCCAGCAGCTCGAGGACCACAAGGACCTTAAGCAACACGGCGTCCGCGCGACCAATAAGGCAGTGGCCATGGACGCGATGCAAATGTCCCACCAGGCTGGGAGGGTGGTGCGTGGTGCCAGTGTTACTCTTACCCGCACACGCTGACCAGTTTCCTGCCTCTAGCTCATCAACCTCCATTCACGCACCGGCACCCGCGGTTTTGCCATGTTCACGCGCGGGGCCACCGACGACGCGGCGATCCCGTGCTGGGTCGACTCCGATAACACGCACCTCTTCTTCCCAGAGGTCCTGGGAATCTCGGTGTACGACATGCTCTGCAAACTCGAGCTATGGTCTTGCAACCGCAATAAAGGTGTGTCCTGACATTATGTTTCTTGAAGAGCTGGGTGCTAACAATCCCTGTAGCAAGAGATGGCAACAACCTCGACGTTGTGCGTCAACAACTGACTGAGGGGGTCGAAGACGGTCTGGGTCTGTCCTTTCCGCTCACGCATGGCATGAGCACGAAATTAACACCACTTTTACAGTGAAAATCACGGGTCTCAAGGGTTTGAAGATGGCGTGGACCCATTACAAGGTGGACATTGTCCATGAACACGGCGTGGAGCTCGCGGGGTGGCCTGAGGGCGTCCCCATAGGACGCCCTTCGAAATTACCTGCCGAGGTGGCGCGCCTCATCCTTCCGAAGATCAAAAGCGGCGGCATCCACTGGGTGGTGCTCACTAGGGCTCAGCGCAATAAGATCGCAAAGGAAATTGAGGCGCAGCGCGAGGCGGGGACTCTGAAGACCCGCAAGACGCGCTCGGACAAGGACAAGAAACGCGGAGCGCGTGGCAAGAAAGCAGCCGCCTCCGATGACAACAGCGAGGAGGATGACGATAGCGAGGGCGAGAATGGGCACAACGACGAGCCCGAGCCCGTGCCGGCCCGCGCGCCCACCCGCACCCGCACCTCCACTGCAAGCACCGCCACTCGTCCTGCAGCGCCCACGGCAGCCTCCGCCCCGATGCCCCCTGCCACCGCCGCCACCGCCTCCAGCGCTGCGAGCGCCATGACAGCCGCCGCGGCTGCGCCCGTTGGGGCTGCGCCCGCTGCTGCGTTTGGTGACGCTGCGGCGCCTGCTGGCTTCATGCACGGTGCCTCCCCCACGTCATCTCCCGCCGTCCGCTCGCAGCTCGGGTACAGCCCAGACTTCGACTACGACCTGGGAGCGATGGGTATGGACGTCGGGATGCCACCGCTGCCCCGCGGCTGGTCCGAGGGTGCCGGCACCGCCGACGACGGCGCCATGGGTGGCTGGCGCCTCAACACCGTTAATCGCGAGGAGGGCGATGCTGACGGCGCGGACTTCGCCCTGCCCATCGGTAGTGGCCAGATGAGTCGCACAGACCTCAAGACTATCGACGCGAACATCACCAGGGGCGTCGGCGCCGGCATGGGGCACATCTCCTTTGCCCCGAGTCTTGACACGCACAGCGGCTACAACCAGCGCTTCGATGCGCCCACCCACTACGACCAGCGCTTCGACGCGCCCACCCACTACGACCAGCGCTTCGACACGCCCACCCACTTTGCCCCAGGTGCCTACACCCCCACCTCCTTCCTCCCAGGCGTAAACGCGCCTGCCGGGTTTACCCCGCGCTTCGATGCGCTGAACTCCTTCGCCTCAACCATGGCGTCCTCCACCATGTCCGTCTTATCGGTCGTCACCAACAACAACAGCGCAACGGGGAAGAAGAAGAGAAAGAGGGCGGAGGGCGGCAAGAAGTCGATGTGCATGCCACATGATGAGAACGACAAGGGCGGCGAGGGCGACGATGAGCAGCCCAGACGCAAGAAGACGAAATGTGTCGCCACGGCGCCGCCGCTGCAGGCGTGAACGGTGCGCGCAGCGTCCCGCCTGTCTCTGAATCGCGCACACCGCGCGCGGAGGTCGCCGTTGCATTCAATATTTGTATTCCCCATATCACAGAACTCCTACCAGATTTCCTATGCCTTTTACTATATTTTCTATGTGTTCTCGGCTCGACTATTGGAATATAAAGTGATTTGTTGTTGTGAAAGGTAGATATAGGTGCTCAATATAGGGGAAATGTGTGTACTAAGGGGAGACTTCAAGCAAATTATGTACTATATGTACTCAGGCATCTACTGTATTATTGTAGTGATTTTAGCGCGATTTTAGGGGGCCGAACGGACGACGTGGGCGCGGGCGGCGGGCGGTTTGATGGGGCATTGATGGCGCGCTCGGCAGCGCGGGATCCAGCGTCGCCGCCCATTTTTGATGGCAGCGACGATGGAGTGATGGGAGGGCGGCGCAGCCGCCCTCCATGGTAGCTGTATCGGGCTATACGGCGGGGAATTACGGCGTATATTAGCTGCCCACCCTATAGTTTTCAAACCCTCGCTAGCTAGCGAGGGATACCATATATGGCTCCCTCGCTAACTAGCGGTGTTTCATGGGCTATATAGGTGGATCCACGTAGGATCCGTCTGTACCGCGATCCCTGGATTGCACACCAAAAACATCACCGCGCACTTCCTGAAGCCTGCCTTCCTCGACTGGCGCTCCCTAGTCTCTCGGCCCCTGTTCATTCTATCTCCACATCTACCACGGCCACTGCTGGGTTGGCAAGACGTCCTCTCTCTATACGACTCTGGAATACGGATCGCCTCCCCAAGCCAGCTTCGAAGATGAGACTATACCCGACCACCTCTACCCTCAATTCAATCACACCTCACACATTTCTCAAATACACTGGAGAGGCCCGGTAGCGGTGATACGATGCTACTCGGGGTGCGGTGGAACGATAACTATGAAGCCGAGATAAAGGTCTAAACCAATATAACCAACTAAACAATCAATCAAACAACAACTCCTCCTCCTTATTGGTAATGACAATCGCGGGTGTTCGGGGGTAAAGACCAAGTATTAGGTCAATAGATCGCTTACTGTTCAGAGAACAGGGGAGTGGGATAGACAAGGGTTGTGAAACCAAAGTCGAGCAATATGCGCTATGTTCGAGACTTCGTACAAGCGGTGGGTTCGTGGGTTTTTAAGGCAATAACGGCCAGTAGCCGGCGAGTTTATGTCAATTAAGACGGGTTTGTTGGATTTCTCCAGGTTTGGGACACGATACACTCCTGCAGGACCGCAGTATATAACACAACACAGAACACAAATCACAGAACACAAAACACACACAATACGACCCGCAGTGCTGGACAGAGTCCACACAATTCACAATTCAGTCACACAGTCAATCACAGATACAATCCAATCCAATCCAATCGTTTGCCAAAGGTACAGTACTCGGTTCGAGATAACGGTCACTTGGGTCTTAGAGCTAAACGACAACTCCGAGCCACAACGCCGTTGCGTATGTGAACAAGGTAAACCGAGTGATGTCACTGCACCGTTGTGCGCGAAACCCCAAGGCAGTCTGCTCTAGAAGAGTCAAAGACTAATCCTAGCCACAGCACTGATGTGCCTGTGAACAAGATAAACCAAATGATGTTGTGCACGCGAGTTGTACACAAAACCGTCGGGCAGTCTGCTGCTGAACCTCTCTAAACTACGTGCTTTTATACTACTGGGATCTCAACTTTACAACACATCTATTACTACACCTCGGAAAGCACTCCGTCCTGGCATGGAGCCGCGGGACGATCTTAGGGAACCCCCTGACTCCTATTGGCCACGCGCCGGCTCTATGAGTCAGAGCTCTCCTTGGTACTCGATCGGTTTGAGAGTTATTGGTTAATCGAACGGGAGCTTCCGAGCTGGCGTCTTCTTCGTCTAGTGCTCGTCCCGAGCGTCAGTCTTCATCGTCTATGATATGGCTACCTGTGGACACCTTCCCCGTGTCCGTAGCTAGTCTGGTTGTTGTGATAGACCAAAGTTCCACTTGTCTCGGTAAGTGCCGGTGCCATCGCGATTTGATGTTTAACCGGCACAGCTATTCTGATGCGTAGGCACGCTCGGCCGTCGGCAACTCACTTCGTCCGTGTCTATTTACAGAAGTCTCGCCCCATCCAAGGGTCTGGACCCATCATGTGACTTGTCGCGCTGTTCTCGATAAGAGACACAATGGTAAACAATCTCGAAGCCGGCCGCTTTGGAAGGCCCCAGTCGCCTGCATGCGAGGTCATGTATTCCTTCCCATCTCCTTGATACTAGTCTAGCACTCAGCTCATCCATACGCACACGGGTACTGATATAAGGTAGTTAGTCCTGTTCTCGGTAAGTCGTACTTTGGCCCCAAGTCGAGGTACCGCCATAGGATCATGCCAATAGAGAACCTAAGCTATGTGACTGTTAAGCTACTCGTTCGGAGCTCCCGATAGCCTCTTATAGAATAGAGAGAGCGTACTTTATAAGTATAAAGACGCGAAATGCGAAAATACACCTGTGGTTTGTACACGGCTTATCAGCGAATGGTCCGCACCTACAACGGGTGGCAAGTTCTCCTTAGTGATAGTGGGGTCCCCGTTCAATTCGGGACTAGGCCGTATGTGAGTAGCTTTGATTTTTTTTCACCATCCCACATCGAGCAATGCGTATCCTCCGATGATATAACGCCAGCTGCTAAAATCCTCAGCGTCAATTCACTTGCTCCAACCTCCCCA
Source organism: Mycena vulgaris (assembly GCA_029204335.1). Classification (NCBI taxonomy): domain Eukaryota; kingdom Fungi; phylum Basidiomycota; class Agaricomycetes; order Agaricales; family Mycenaceae; genus Mycena; species Mycena vulgaris. Next base: position 935,918 of record JARGYA010000024.1, read on the forward strand.
CAGGGAGCCGAAGGTATATACTATAACTAGCCCCACATCTACCCTCGATTCAACGGTCGACCGCACCTCACCCCGGCCAAAGTACCGTTTAGAAGGCCTGGTAGCGGATGGTCCGCGCCCACAACGAATCAGTATGTTCGCGTGTTCCTAATGCAGTGGGATGCCCGTTCGATTCGGGGCTGAGCCATGGGTTTAAATTGATTGTGTTATGTCTTTTACTTTTAGTCCTCCCCCTCCCTCCAATTATCCCGCATCGATTTGAGGCACCCTCTACGCCCCCATATACTAAGCGTGACTACTCGACCGAGTTATATCCTCAATTGCACTAGGCCACCTCCAGAGAGACCATACAACCGACATCACTGGCATCACTGGTACACCCCCTCAACATCGATCACACCTGGACCATGCCCCAGCTCTCAAATAATTTCAGAAGGCCCGATAGCGGATGATCCGCACCAATGATACACAATGTATTTCTTCGTCTTCGCCCGTTACATTCCCCGTTCAATTCGGGATTGGGCCATGACTCAGAGGCACGAGATTTTTTCTCTCATTCCGGCCCCCGGAAGCACTGTGCATTAATATTCTCAATTCCAGGCATCCCGCAAATCACTTGGACTCCTCAAACGCTCAGACCGCCACCTTCTTGTTTTCTGCCCCATGATCGCCGCACACACGAGACGGAAGGCCATACTTGCTTACCGCCTGCAGAAACAGTTCAAGAACTGTCGTTGCTTTGTTATTCATGCTAGCCTGCAACGCCGTAATCTGGGACAGCCATCAGTATTTAGATCTCTGGCGTGGATAATTCACTGACCGTTCGAGAGTAGCCATCCATAAATTCGTGGATAATGATAAGCCGTCTACAAGGCCAGCCTTGCAAACACGCATTTTGCAATCTTTAGTGTGCATCTAGAGTTACCACGAGTTCCAAGTGCATAACTAAGGGCTATAACCATATAAATGCTGCCTACTATCAAGGGGATAATTATCATCCACTCTGAGAATGATGGGCGGCTGTAATAGTATATATTCACGCAAATATCTACTATATTGACTATTGTTTGCGGTAACGATGTGACGCGACCTATCACGTGATCGGTTGGTAGTTGGGAATCATTAACCGCACTCGGGTCGATATCAGGTTTAACCGGGTCCAGGCCTGTTTTGAGTGACGGGTCGGTCCGTGCTGAGGGGTTGGGTTCGTAATAAGAGTAACACGGGAACCAGGCTTCCAACCAGGGAGTTTGGGGTATCAATGGAAAGCTATGGTTATTCTGGAGCTAGCCTAGTATGAAACAGGACGGAGGGAAGAAGAATACTAGAGATTTGTGGTCGTTGGCTCAACAGGAGCTGCACCATATACCTGATCGAAACCAAGGGACCATAGGCCCACAACTGGGCCAATATGTCAACAAGCGACATAAAGGAGTTCCTAGGAAGCCAATCACATTAAATAGCTCAGGCAATTAAGATACCAGATTTCATATCATATTACAGCTCTTTGCACAAGATCTGTTGATTGGCATTGTGGGACAACCGGCGCGTGGGGCAACACAGACAAACAACTATTGTGTCTTTCTCGCTTCAGCTCTCTCCTTCATCCTCGTCCTCTCTACATCCATGGCAGGCATGAGGAGGTCTACCAGGCAGCTGAAAACAACTGACCGTGCCTCCGGGCAACCTTCCGACCCTGAATTTGAGGCCAGCCTCCTCCTTACCTCTGGCTCGCCCATGCCAAAGAAGATCAATCGCCGCCAGCGTAAATCATTGTCCCTTGAGATCATTAAATCCCACTCGCTGTCTTCAGCCAAATCGAAATCATCCCGGCCTTCCTCATCTCCGTACTCCTTGCGCTCTGAGACCAGCTATAAGCGGAAAAAATATGCTGATATTGTCAATTCAGATGCACTTCGGGCAGCCCCCAACTAGTACCAGGTAGGGTTGTATGGAGCATCTGGAATAAATAACCCAGTGGTGCCTCAGCCCAAGGGTGAGGCCCATGGCTCTTAAACCATGGGTGCACCTGCCTTTTTCTTTTTCTTTACCTTTGGGCTTTCCCAGAGGTGCCTGGGCTACCCCCTTGTTCTGCCTGGGCCAGCCCGCCATTGTCACTTGTCACACTGGTGTCTGGGGTCTTTTTCCAGCATTTTGGGCTTGCCCAGTGGTTAGTGTTCTTTCAATTTTTTGTTTGCGATTTTTATGGGATTACGGCGCCGTGCAGCGGCCCGAAAAAATAGCACTATTTACTGCAGGTTAGGCTACCAGAGAACAGAGAAGAACAAGAACAGGACTTGTATCACATAATAGCTTAACCTTTGGTAAAATCCAATGCACTAGTGACTGGGTATTAGTGTTGCCACGACTCAAGTCGATCGAATTCAACTTAACTTGTTTGCTGACCTACCCTTGCATATTTTTCGGAATGTTAGACCTGTCAAACATAGCATCATGATGCCTCTCTAAGATGTATCAACCATTTCCAGTGACATCACTTTGTCATCGGGTAATACATGATTTATTGCTCCAAAGTCGCGACTCGGCAAATCGACTCGAATTACGTTAATTCCCATGCTTCTCCACGGTCAATCATTATTTCGCTAAATGCCGTGTGAACACAATGGACCTATTGTAACTCCACTTCCTGACCCCCTAATACCTCATGATCCTCAGACGCTAAGCGTGTTAAGTCGAATTCACGTGACTCGAGTCGTGGCAACACTACTGGGTATATATAAATGAGACAAAGATAATATGGAATATGAAAGAGGTGATAGCATGATAGAGGTAATTATATAGGCAGTATGAATATTACAGTTTTTCGTCAATGTTCATTCATACACGTGAGAGGGTCATAATGTTATCTTTCAAAGTTTGCGGTCTCAGAGCTCATGCATTTGCATTTTGTGCACAATTCATTATTATGTTATATCATACAGCGCACTAGAGTGCACTTATTGCTGAACCTTTAGGTTTGGCTACCCAGGAGAACTTGGATTTCGCTCTCTTTTACTACATGTACGAACAAGATTTAGTCACCTAAAATTAGTCATTGCGAATATGAATCAATAGAAAATGGAGAAAGACATAGAAATAAATCAAAATTCAAGGACATGTTTTTCACCTTCTTACCTGCCTGAATCCTCTTGCGTGACCTGTTTCATCGCCTGGAACCAAAGATATTCTCTGAGTTCAATTTTGGGTGTTAGTCATTTCTGCTTTGTGTTCGGGCCAGGATCCGGGCGCGGAGAATTATTAATCCCCGAGATCAATCACCACTTCATGATCTTGCCATCGCGCACAATCCTTTTTCGGGGCTGCGATTATCGGGTGCCTTTATCTAAGTGCCCTTGGTGCCTATGAACTGAAGAATCAACTAAGCTGGAACACGCTGAATCTATATTACAATTGAGAACCCCCTTCTGTGCAAGACAAGACCATTTTCATTCAATTGCTCCACCCATCCCTTGTCTAATTGGAACGAAATTTGATCAGTTTGCCACCTTTCCATCGTCCACCGTGTTCAGCGCACTTACATCTGCGCTGCACCGTCCCACTGAAAACTGTCCAGATGTTGAGTTATCGGCCAATAGATTGTTATTTTTTAACGTTGAGATGTTGAGCTCTTGCAGCATTGAGCACAACCTGAGTGCGACTATGTAAGTAGTTCAACTGGGCACTCATAGGTGAGTGTTAAATGGAGTCCCCAGTGACATAGGCCGTTTTGTGCCAGGAACTTGAATTCTTGCATGAATTAAAGAAGATTGGCTCACTGGAGTCATGGCATTGAAAGCACAGGCTGTTGCACAAGAAAAATTGGCACGATGAGCAATTCCAAACCATGCAAGAAAGTCCAAGGCGTTTGAAATGATTTCGACATTATGGCACGCTTAGAGGGAGCAGCCACAGGATCGAGGCTCGGCGACCAGGTCAAGGCAATTTGACAAAGACAATGAAAGATGTATTGGATTTTGAATATAGAAATGTTAAATACCAATCAATTCGGGATGTAGGCGCGCCGAACGTAGCCTGTGAAGTTTGAATGTTCAAAATCTGCATCAGGAATTCAAATATAGAAGGGAAATAGCCGGTGAATGTGAGGCAGAGTTTGGAATTGGATTATTGATGTGAAATGCATTTGTAAAACTCCGACCATCGAGACAGAGAGAAGACACTTCGGATGGCACACCGAGAGGAAATGGTTTTTAGTTCAGAATTACAGGCCAAAAATACATAGTACTAATGCGGTAGCTTACCCAGAGAGGTTTCAGTTGAACATTGTCAATTGGTTGTTCTCACAGAAAAATATCTGGGGCACTGTATTCATACCAAGTATTTCTGTGTTAGAATATTTTGTGCCATCCCAAGCAATTTTTTTCTGGAACTGCACACGAGCCGCGAGGAGTCGACCGAAGGTCGGTGACGAGCAGCATTTTCAATTCAGAACATGTGTCTATTGAACTGCTGATCTGTTATCCCGTGGCGTAGCATGGGTAACTGCTAGTGAATCCCTAAAGGTTCAGCTACCGCCTCGGAGAGGCATAATCTAGGTCATGTGAAAAGAAAAGACAACGAGAAGCAGAACATAAAGCTTAGTTTACGTTACATCTTACAGGATCCTAGAGTGCAGTTATGTGAAAAGATAACACAATGAGAACATAAAAGCTTGGCTGACTAGTGGTACTGTATGGACAGAAACATCTGTACCATTCCGACGGAACTGTGTTTTGCGCCCCCATATTTCACCGCCTGTGGGGCCGCCCATCCATATTTTGGCGGAGTGGTGGGCACACCCATCTCCCTCATTTTATCTGTTGTGGGCCTGCCCACCTCCCTTATTTTCCTGGGTGGGGCCGCCTATCTCCCTCATTTTATCCGCTATGGGCCTGCCCACCTCTCTTATTTTCCTGGGTGGGGCCGCCCATCTCCTTTATTTTTCCAGCTGTGGGCGCACCCACCTCTCTGATTTATAGCTGTGGGGCTGCCCACCTCCCTAATTTTCCTTTGGCGAGGCTGCCCAATTGTTTGCTTAGTAGTATATGAATTTTCTCCCACCCATTGAATGAACTCACTGATAATTACCATACAGGGCCCGTAGCGGTTGCCAACTGTTTGGTTCACGCATGGAGCTTCATATTTAATTTAATTTTTTTGTATCCTTGTTGGTCTTGTTAGCTGTAGCAGAACAGGATCAGATATATATATATACAGTTTTGTAACATATATTATACTGTACTTAATGTTATTTCAATGTTGCACTTGACCTTCGGACATCACTGCCTGTCAAACCAAAACAAATGTGCCAGCTGAAGCTACGAGAGCTTGCTCCGGCTAGCCTAAGTGAAAGATAAGGTAGATGAAGGATGGAGGACGACCTCTGGATCTCGTGCACATTTGGTGCACATGACTTGTGACTTGATCACAAGTTAGACATCCTTTTTTCGTGCTCGCGACATCCATGTCTCCCCGGTCCCCGTCGTCTCGCGCACGCGGTTTTTTGGCTGGATCTACCTGAGGGCATCCACATGCTTCTCGCAGACTACTTGGCCGTGTTCCAAGTCCTTTCGGCCCGGCTCGGGACCGTCTGCATATCTTTTCATCCCAGGCTCCCAGGCCCACTTTGCGGCGCTAGGGAGTCCTGCGGGCTGAACTTCTTCGCTCTAACAGGCTTTTGTCGCCTCAAAACATTTATTTCCTCCATACTGAGGCTGTGGATGTCCGCTGAGTGCTCCTTTCTTATTTTTTTTATGTAGTGAGCCTGGCTGTACTTCCGGGTGGTTCCCTGGTGTTAGATAATATACACAATAACAGCGATATAACATGCAATATATTTCTCAATTGAATCATACACTTCACCTTCGTTTGTCACTGCATGTCAAACCAAAACAAACACAAACAACCACTACGATCCCGATTTGGTAATTTATCATACTCTTATCTTGGTGGTCTTATATCACTTGATCAGATAGAAACACAGCGCAAGTGGTAAGAATATGAGAGGAAATATATAATCTATAGGTAAAGAGAACACGGAGAAGACCACAGTCATGTACTCAAGTAGTTAATAATTCTCGTCGTTAAGCGTGAGGGGCGGCGGTCTGGAAAGCCAATTAGCGTCCTGGATGCGAATGGCAAACAGAGGAGGCTCACCGAAGGGATAAAACACTACTCATCCAGAGAATTGGATGGTGATACACTGTGAGTGTCAAACCTCATGGAATTCACACAGAATTCCAAGGCTTTTACCAATGGGATCCATTAACATTGTTGATGGAATCCACAAAAAACGAGTGAAATTCAGTGCCTTTGGTTTCAGTTAGTTTTTGTAACATTCCAGCTATTTAATTCATGCTCTTTTTGCGCGACTTCCATTCATTCAGACCGTGGTAGACATTAACTTATATTGTAAATCCCAGTTCAATGGTCATGCAAAAGGGTCATGAAAAGTATAATATTTGCGCATGAATACATTATACCATCTAGCTACTGCGGTTGCGCTTGTGCGGCGCCGCATTCTGGGGGGCCGCGCGCTTCCTCCCTGCTTTTTCCTCGCCCTCGTCCCCGCTGCGCTGTCCAGCCTTGTCGTCGAAGTCAAGTAAGTCATCGTCTCCGTCAAGGTCGGAGCTCGAAACTCGACGAACCGCGGGACGGCGAGGGCGCGGTTGCGACGGACCTGGGGAGGGCGAGCGGCGAGGGGTGGGGGTATGCGCGGGACTGGTGGGACTGGCCGGCGGAGTGGGCTCGGGAGAAAGATGGGTCCGACGGTCTGCCGCGCGACGGCCATGGTAAGTCGACGGGTCGCGAACACAGTTCTGGTAACTTTTACGGTTACCCCAGATCTGCTTCGCGATCCGGTCAATCCCCCACTGACCTTCACAGCGGCGAAGGACCGGAAACTTCTCCTCGACCTGAAATACAAGTCAGTTGGATCAACGACGGCGGTCGAGTGGACGCACCGCATTGTATGCCATCGCAAACTTATCTGGCTTCTGAGCTTTCCAATTACGGTCGTAATCGGGACGGGCGGCAGACAGAGCATCACGAGTGGAGGTCTATAGCCCAGTCAGAGTTATACAGGAGCCAGAGATGTGATCACGCACGTGGATAGCGTTCCATGTTACATGGTCGATGCTGAGCATCTCTTGAAGCGCCCCCATTTTGACCTTCGACGCGTTGGATGGACGGGGAATGAAGTCGTTGGCGGCGGAGGGCTGTTGGCATGGTGCAGGACCGCGAAGGCGCTCATTGCGGAGAGCCTCGTTCGCACGATCGCGCTGCTCCTTCATAGCCTCGACCTCCGCTGTGGACTTTTGTAAATAATAGATATACATCTAAGTGATTGAAGCGCACCTTCCAAGCGCGCAATACGGTCGGCCTCGGACTCGCCTTGGGTGCCCGAGCTCGTCGGGCTCATGTCAGCGTTCCGGTCAGCGAGGGGACCCCGAGGCATCGAGTTCTGCACAGTTCGAGGACGCTTGGCGGAAGAGCGCCGCACATCGTTGTTCTCGTTCGACAGAGTGCGGGAAGTATGTTTCGATTTGCGTTGAGACATGTCAATGCGGGAGAGAGGAGAGGCGAGCCCACTCTTTTAAGTCGCTCGTTCGATAAGCGAGTTGGGGTGGTGGAGCAAAGTGGAGCCCATTTCCGAACGCATCGGTGCCGCCCGCGATGCAACTTGCTTGCGGGTGTTGTTGAGTTACAGTACTCGAGCGGCTATAGCAGGAGAGCAGACGGCAGCGAGTCGGAGGGAGAAGGGGTAGAAGAATCGAGATGGACGAGAGGGACGAGAAGAAGGTAGTGTAAAAGGTGACGTCACACTGCTCCACTCGCGGTCACCACCCTGATCCAAACGCGTTCCCGCCGGACTTCTCGCACGTCCTACTGCACTCTGCAACGAATCACTCATTGAATCTACCCATGGTCTACTGCTCGTGTTGCGGGGAAGACATCTCTTCCAGGAAACGGCGGAACCATCTCAAAGGAAATGGTCCGCAGCTCCTCAAGATCCAACAGCAAGCCGTGAATCTCACGTCACGGCTCTTCAAAAAATTCAAGAGGAAAAAGAGTGGGTCCGTGAGCCCTGACGAGGAACCCCCTCCTCCACAAAAATCTGCACGAGTCCATACCAGTGTGTTCAGTTTGATCTATGTTATGCCGCTAGGTTGACATTTGTTGTGGGAGACTCGGCGCCCTCTTCCGCCCGGACGACACGGCCTAATACTCCGGCGGCGGACATATTTGAGGATCCAGCGGACATGGACATCGATTTTGATGCTTCTACTCCAGCGCCGCCCGAGATGTTGCCCACGACGCGGCCACGAATGGTTGACGATGACCGGAGCAGTGATTGTAGCCATGACTCCGACGATCCACCCCTGCTTTTCTGCGACGATGGAGACGAGGACAGGCAGGAGCCAACCCTCAACCCCGAACCTGAGCTAGACGACGATCTGCTTGAGCAGGTACAGCTTTCAGCTTGGGAGTTGCTCAAGGGAGAATTTGAAGGAGAAGAGTTGCAACGTGGTAATACCACCTCATCTTGTCATGCGGGGAGATTCTGACAGGTTTACAGAGGTTCGTTTAACCGATAAGGCTCTCAATGCCATCCGAGCCCACAATCTCAAGGTTAATATCGACTTGGGCACCCGTGCATACCAGAAAACAATACGGGCTTTCCCTCAGCTTCGCGACCTTCCCTCGCTATATCAGCTCCAATCGGAAATCGGATTTCTTTCGGGCGTTAAACCGGTGAAGTACGACTGCTGCAAGCGGTCCTGCTGCTGCTTCGTTGGTCCATATGCCGAGCTCGAAGAATGTCCGTACTGCGAGGAGCCGCGGTTCGACTCCCGCCGCCGTCCTCGGGCCACCTTCGACTATCTCCCTCTCATTCCCCGTCTCAAAGCGCTCTTCTCAAACAAGAAAATGTGCGAGGAGCTTTCCTACCGCGCACGCTATAAAACCGGGACCGATAACATCTCCGACATCTTCGATTCTCTCGAATATCGCCGTCTCCTCGCACGCCATGTTCGCGTTGAGGGTCAAATCTTCTCCCATCGGCATTTCGATCAAGATACAGATATAGCGCTCGGTATCAGCACCGATGGTGTCTGCCCCTTCAAGAATCGAAAATCTACATGTTGGCCAATAATTGGTGTTATCTATAACCTCAAACCCGAGCTACGCTTCCTCCTCTACCACGTCTTATGTTTTGGCGTCATTCCCGGGCCGCATGCTCCGAAGGATATGGATTCCTTCCTTATTCCCCTCCGCGACGAGCTGTGGGAGCTATCAAAGGGTGTGGCCGCCGTTCAACGCTGCGCTTGAGGGGGTATTCACCCTCCGCGCGTTTCTCATCCGCGTATTTGGGGACATGCCTGCTATGGCGAAGCTGATGCGGATGAAGGGCCCCAATGCGATCTATCCCATGCCGCGCGTGCAAAATTCGCGGCACCTGTGACGGCGGAGGGGGTAGAACGAACTATGTTCCTCTTCATCGCGAGAACGGCGACTCCTACGATCCTCTCCACCTTCCTCGTCGTACTCACGACGAATTTATCCAGCAAGCGGTTCACGTGGATATGGCCTCATCAGAAGCAGAAGCCGAACGTCGCTCAAAGGCCACCGGCATCAACTGGCCTTCCAATCCTCGCCACCCTATCCAGCCTCTCGTTCCCGTCATCTTTCCCGCACGATCTCATGCATCTTATTCCAGAGAACGTCATCAAAAACCTTATCGCACTCTGGACCTCCGACTTCAAGGGACTCGGCACGTCCGATGAGGACTATCGGTTGCTGCCTACCGTCATCGAGGCAATTGGAAGTGCATGTGTTGCTGCTGGCGATACGACGCCCGCCGCCTTTGGCGCACGAGTCCCCAACATCGCGACGCAGATGCATTACTTCACAGCCGAGTCCTACACTCTATGGACGACGCTGCTCGGTCCAGTGGTCCTCCGGAATCGGTTCACAAAGCCGAAGTACTACACCCATTTTATCGAGATGGTTCGGATATTCAACGACTGCCTCACAATGTCGATCAACCGCGAATACGTTGACACTGAACTGCGGGAGCGCATCGCGAAATGGGTCCAAAATTTTGAGAAGTACTCTCCCTGCACTTTATATCATACACACCACTGATCCTCGTCCAGATACTACTACAAATATGATCCAGCCTACCTTCCTGTTTGCACATTGACCGTCCATGCACTCCTTCACATCCCGGACGACATCCTGAATGCGGGTCCGATGTGGTGCTATTGGAACTATGTTACAGAGCGCTTTGTGGGCTTCCTTGTGCGGTCCAGCAAGAGCCGCCGGAACCCGTATGCGAGCTTTGCTCGGCGTCTTCGCGAGATCGCCCAGAACAACGTGATCAAGCTCAAATACAACCTGCACCGTGAGCTTGATCTCTCGGACCGGGCCGACGACGAGTTGAAGGGACACGGCTTAACCGAATGTGAATATATCTATCGTTCCCTGTACAATAGCTAATGACTCCTCAGACCCCGATATTCGGGTCCTGCACCCACATGCGAAAGGATCTCTTCCTCGGGAAGTCCGTAAGGCCGTACGGAACTACCTGCTTCGCACCTTTGACATTTCAGAGCTTGAAGTCGATGGTTCTATCCCGGAAGTTATTTCGCATTGGGGAAGGATATCTTTCCTTGGTGGCGGGGACCTCATCCGAGGCACGGATCTTGTTCATCAGTCTGAACACTACATGACTCGCGACGCATCATTTATTAAGGTATACAGCTTTTAACCCAAAATTGCAACTCATTTATCCCCTGCTTTGCAGTATTCACATGAGGTCGACAAGAACCGTAACCATCGACGACTTCCGGTCGTACTTCAACGCCAGGTTGCGTATGGACAGCTCTTACAGATAATCGAATTCTTCGCAGATATTCCGCCCTCCGAGTCGCCGGGTGACGAACCTCAAATACAGGCTCGTAATCTGCTCCTAGCAGTTGTTAGACCGGTCAAACTGGCGAAGAAAAATCATCTCGGCATGCCGTACTACCAGGACGGACAGTTTTCACCCATTGAAGTCATCGACGTGGATGACATCAGCTGTCTTGTGGCCCGCATTCCAGACCACGAGTCGGGGCGCCGCTACTTTGCAATCTGGGAGCGACCGGATGCGATGGGGATGGCAGAGGCACCCTTGGAGTGATTTTGTACTTTTTCCTGTAATTCATGATGTTGCATTGTGAAATTTATGGATTTAAAAATGCCGCCAATAAGTACCTGAATCAACTACATGAACTGAAAAATATATGAAACAGTTTTCATGGTATTTGTGCATGAAATGTGAATTCCATGCATGAGATCCCTGAAATTCATGAGCATTGACACTCACAGTGATATCATATGAGAAGAACTGCAACTAGAGTTTAGCCTCGCTACATAACAGAAAAAAAAAGAAACGGTGTATGTATGTGCCAGCGTGCCACATTCTCTCACAGCACTCCATGTCCATTAGGCCCGGTACAGGAGCATGCTACCGCCAACATTAACTCATCTACCGGTGATAAGCCGTCTACAAGGCCAGCCTTGCAAACACGCATTTTGCAATCTTTAGCGCGCATCTAAAGTTAGCAGGAGACCCGAGTGTGTAACTAAGGGCTAGAACCATATGAATGGTGCCTACTATCAAGGGGATAATTATCATCCACTCTGTGAACAATGGGCGGCCGTAATAGTATATATTCACGTGAATATCTACTATGTTGACTGTTATTTGTTGTAACAATGCGACGCGACTCCTCACGTGATCGACCAGTAGCCGGGAACCGTTAACCGCGCTCCGGCCGACATCGGGTTTAATCGGGTCTGGGTCTATTCCAAGTGGCGGTTCAGTCTGCGCTAAGGGGTTTGGTCCGCAATAAGAGTAGCGAGGGAACCAAGCTCCCAACCAGGGAGTTTGGGGTATCAATAGGAAGCTACGGTTAGTCCAGAGCTAGCCTAGTACGAAACAGGATGAAGGGAAGAAGAATATTAGAGATTAGTGGTCGTTCGCTCAACAGGAGCTGCACCATATACCCGATCAAAACCAGGGGACCATAGGCCCGAAGCCGGGCCAATATGTCAACAAGCGACATAAAGGAGTTCCTGGGAAGCCAATCACATTAAATAGCTCAGGTGATTAGGATACCAGATTTCATATCGTATTAGTAACATATACCTGTGATAGTGTCATCACGTAGTGTAAGCGTAATTAGAATAGTATAAAGCTAGCGTAGAAAGGGCGAGGACGGCACTGAATCACCACCCACACTGCAGGGGTTAAAGAATTTTTAGAGCTCTAAATACGCTCCAAGACATGTCAGCTCTTTTGAAACTGATCTTTCCACTTTGAGAAGATTAGATAAAAGAGAGGTCATGGTTTTAATCCTGGTTGGCGCTGAAATATAATCACTTGTTCATCCTGGCCTGGTTTTGGAAAGATGACTGATCTTTCACTAATATTTTCCTAGGAAATATGTGACATCTTTTCATTGAAAAGATGACTTATGTTTTGTTTGCTTTGTTCAAACAAAGGTGTGAAAAGATAAGTGATGCATCTGTCACAAGAATGTGACATGTTTCCAATCAAACTAGAAGAGAAAATATTAGTCATCTTTTCAGAACTGGGTCAGGATAAAAGAGTGTTTATATCTCGGCACCAAACAGGATTGAAACCATGACCTCTCTTTTATCTAATCTTCTCAAAGTGGAAAGATCAGTTCCAAAAGAGCCGACATGTCTTGGAGCATATTTAGAGCTCTAAAATTCTTCAACCCCTGCAGTGCCAGTTAGAATTTATCTCGAACAACCAGGCGGTCGCATTTAGGGCTTTGTTCCGGACGAATATAGGCTTTTGGTTATCTGCAATAGTGTTCTGCTTTGAGTTTTATAAGCAGTGATCCCTGTCTTGAGTACCTTGTCCCATAGGCAGTGACCCCTGTCTTGAGTACCATTTGTGCGGATACAGAAGAGTTGGCTCGGTTACGGAATTGTGTATTGTGTATCGTGTTGTATCAGAGGCTTGTTGGTCTCCAAAGCGAACTTAAGTCCAAACCAAACCCTACCGGCCATCCACGCTGTTATCTGCACTATAGCTGTGAAGCTTTACAATCAATCAGTGTTGTAACCTTGACTCGTCAAAGAGCGTGTGTCGTATTGTTGATTTGAAGACTTTCCTTCGGAATAAGCTTCACATACAACCCAATTACTTGAATTATCAAAGTCTAGTTTCCCTAGACCTATACTACAACCCTAGGTCTAGTAAAACCCGTCTTTCTCGTCAGGTCACCCTAAGGGGCATACAAGGAGTGTTTAGTGTTTGGGATTTGATTGTTTGAGTGTTTGAGTTGTGTTAGGCTCTCTCGTAGAGTCTGGTTCAGTCTCACTTGTTCGACAGTTGGGTTTTGTTCATATTTCACTTGCAGCCTTAGACCCTGAGCAACCGTTTCAATGTTGTGTTATCCCCCTCGATCCATCTATATTTTACTGATTCACAGTAGTGCCGGCAATGACGCCTGTCACCCCTGGGATCACCACCGTCGTCCACCCAAAGACCCACGACGAAACCTGGGATGAGCTGAAGAAGCACGTGGACGACTGTTCCAACGCCATGAACGCTACACTGGTGGCTCTCGGACCAGTGGACTCCGCTGTATACGACGCCAGATACCAGATTTTACACGCCAAAGTTGATGCGGCAGTGGCTCTGAAACAAGAGTTTCTCAGCACGCCATTCGAGGATTTCGAGCTGCCTCCTGCCTCGCCGCCGCCGTCGGCGCCTCGTTGTGCGTGGTTCTGTCATTTGTAGGATGATTGTGGATCTTGATGTTTCCTGGCAGCACGCTATATCCGCCCCGGTGAGATCTCGCTCCCGAGATAAGAGTATGATAAATTACCAAATCGGGATCGTAGTGGTTGTTTGTGTTTGTTTTGGTTTGACATGCAGTGACAAACAAAGGTGAAGTGTATGATTCAATTGAGAAATATATTGCATGTTATATCGCCGTTATTGTGTATATTATCTAACACCATTTTGATGAGCTTCTTTCACCGCTCCGTTTCACCCACGAGCCATTTGATCGGACTTTGTTTACGGCTCTTCTCCATGTGCACCTTCGAGTTGAGAAATACCGGGGTGGTGCATGCCAGATCGGCTGGCGCCGTTCTACATGCCTCAATCCGCTAAAGTTCAAGACAGTGTTATGATTGTCTCGGTTCCAGGCGCCATCTTCTCCCGGTATATCTTGATGGCGCGCGCGCTCGCCTGATGCGCGCACGCACTACTTATCTCTGTATCTTATATATATTACTACACATTATATTCCTCCCTCAGTCGTTTCCCTGATACGACTGAGGTGAGTTATACTTACTACTCCTGTTTACTCATACTTATTATCCTCTCCAGTTAACTTACCTATCTAACAGACGGCTGCTGCCAAAAAGTTGACCAAAAACTCATTGTGCACCAATTACTTGAGTCCCTGCCCATTGCAGTGTGGTCGCGCAATCTGCACGTAAAATATTGATGCTCACTGTAGTGGCTCACTGCACAACCTCCCATCTCTCGACGGCATTCCCCGTGTTTATCAAATGGCGCCAGACAAAATGCGCAGGATGGAGGAGTAATTTAGCCACAGTATCATCTAGAGTGTGCCGAGGTGAAAAACAGGTGCAAGTGTTAGGTATGGGTGCCATGCAGAGGCGGAAAACGGCGGCGTACGGGGGCGGCATCCCAAAAAGGGAATTTAATGGCACGTGTTCCATCACGTGGGGGAGGGGAGGTACCTAGGCCTCTGAGATATTCCCTTTTAATTGCCCTACGGGCGGCGCCTGGACACCCATCTTCATGGCCAAATAGCTTGCTCCTTGGAAACCCTCTAACTTCCTGCAACACCGATTTAGGGACCAGGCCTCTCTCAAAAAAAAAAAATCAAAACCGGGAACTGCACGTGATATGAAGTCCTGTGATCCTCGGGAGATCCCTAGACTTCGTTTTCCTTTCCTGGCGCCTCTGAAAGCACTACTGTACGATTTCGACCAAATGTTCATACCATGTCACCCGTCACCTAAGATGTTCACTGGCTTCGGTGTTCAAACCCCGGCCGACAGTGTCACCTCCCTCCCAGGTGTTCATTCCGTTATCCAGCCTCCGCAAGCCTACGCAAGCCTATGCACTCTGCAACCGAGCACTGGAAGGAGCTGAAGAAGCTGATGCAATATTTAAAGAATCACGCCCTATCAGGTGGATAGCAGTAGACAAGATTTTGTGTGAGCTCACCTTCGCTTACTGAGCTCAGTGTCTCATTGGTCCCATATGCGATGAAAAATTATACAGATTGAGGGTAGAACAGGATGAACCCGGCGATATAATTTAGGCGATAGAGCGGGACGGAGTATAGTAATAGGGCTGTGAAATTGAATTTTATTCTTCCTCGCCCATTCCTTCACCAATGGACACCAGCAAAATACTCAAAAAAAAACCGACTGGATTGGCCAAGGAAAGGCATGGATGGGCCTCCGCCCCGCCAGTGGTCCGAAAATTCGCACCCGCCGTCTTTTCCATTCCTCAGGAACTACACGGCCAGCTGTTGCCATCAGCCTACCTCTCCATCGCAAAAATGCTTCAATTCACACTTCCTCTCCAAAGTACACCTTCCACTGCTCCCCAACCTGCCCAATACTTCAGCAGCGTCGCTCCAGATATCATGGACGAGGCCCTCCTTCGAGTCCGGCGTCTTCCTATTCCGGAAACGAAGATGGTTCGCAAGCTTCTCAAAAGCAGCCATCAAAGCTGGCTCGATGGAGCTCAGTCCGTGATCTACAGCCATCTCGGCGGCGTCGTAACCCACTTCCTGTTGTGGATTTTGACCTACTGGGAATCGGTGGTCGACCTTAAGCGCGATCTGTACAAATAATCCGACCCTTCACGCCGCTCTTATTTAGATGAGTGCAACCGCCGCCATCCCTGCAGCCGGGGCCGAGGACATCGAAGAAGAGCCTTATCTGGAGTCGGATGTCTACGATGACTGTGACATTCTTCTTGATGTTCTCTCTGACCATCTTCTCTCCCGTGGATTATCTGTAGCGGCCAACTTTGCTCTAGATGAGAGCGGTGGGATTGCTTGATCAGGATGCGTGGAGGATTCTGATGCTGACACTGCCGAAAAATCTGACCAAGTTCTCGGGCGGGGTCAGCGCAAGAAAGTTGTAGCCAGGCGTTACCAAGGCCCGGTTTGGGAGGAGCACTAGAATCTTTTTTCATTGTAATTTCTTTTCGTTTTTCCCCCAAAGTAGGTGAGCTTAAAAATCGTTTTTACGCCCTCTAATATGTCAAAAAAAAAGTTGTTCATTCGGCCACCGTCACCGTCACTGGTACTAAATTTGTTCAGTTCATGACCGGCCGTCACACATGACCTGAACTTTCAGTCGAAATAGTACAGTAATGTTCTCCACCGAAAGCGCCTGGGTGTGTGAACCACTATGGCTCCACTGTCTGAGACTGCAGCTGTCCCATGGCAGCCTTGGTCAGATGAAGACATTGTATGTACTCCGACAGAATCAGCAGATTCACTGGCCAGAGTTAGAGCATACAACGCGGACCCAGTGCAGCAACTCACAGAGTATGCCAGAACCAGTTTTAGGCTTACCTCCTGTGGCACTGCCCCCCTCAACTTTTATGTGCTGCACACATCACCGACAGCACAAGATTACTTTCAACTGGACAGGTTGTTCTTTGGAACAAGCAAAAATAAAATCTGACTGACAGGAAGGAGTATTGCTACCGCTGCCATGTGGAAAGGAACAGTATATGTGACAAGGAGAGGCTAATCCATTTGGATACAGCCATCTTCGAAGCGTAGTCACTAAGCGGTGACCTATTATAACGACAAACCAGCACTAGGTTCACAGAGGGGGAATGGGAGCCTGACTTCAAAGATCAGGATGTGCATCCCAATGCATAAAATCGGGATTGGACCGACCATCAAAGGGGAGGAGACCATATCATTACTGGATGCTGGACGGCCAAGAACAAAAAAGGAGAACAGAACCAACCTATTGAGGCAGAGAGTGTTGTCAGAAATGGGAGGAAGCGGAAGGCAAAGAGGAAAGTGCCAAAAAAAGGATAACATACACGAAGGACGAACTTGCCGTGACCACGATCGAGGTGTAGGATAGGGATTAATGTGGCAGTGCCCCCATCGACCCCTATCTATATCATCAAATTTTCACATCCATGAGTTTTTACCCGTTTGAGTTCTTTTTTGTTGGATTATGTATGCATGAACCATAGCTCCTGCCCTGTTCCTAGTATCAGGACGGGACGCTGGCCAAGCGGAGTCTGTCACGTGATCGGTACAGAATTGAGTTGCTTTATTATTTCGCCAGCACAGCTTATGACCCTTAGTGGCTGTACAGTGTATCCTATATTACTATATATGGAAGAAACAGGCAACCCCTATCTATATTGTCAGACTTCCACATCCATGAGTTTTTCTCCGTTCGACTTCATTTTTTTTGGTTTGTGGATGTATGAACCATAGCTCCTGCCTTGTTCCTAGTACCAGGACGGGACGCTGTCCAAGCGTAATCTGTCACGTGATTGGTACGGAATTGAGTTGCTTTATTATTTCGCCGGCACATCCATGTCCCATGGTGGCTGTCCCCAAAATTACTATATATGGAAAAAAAAACGTCCACAAGAACCCGGAACACTAAAGTGTCCAGGCAAAAATACCGACATAGGGTACATTTTTCGGGTATTCAAACCCCCTTGGTTTGACGGCTCTGACGCGTGCCGTGTAAAGCTCCACAAAATGGCCAACGGAACGGCAACGGCACCGGTGGTACGGGTGCCGTGGACCCATGGCCACGGTCACGGGTGACAGCCCTAGAACTTGGTCCGTCCATTGTAAATTCACACTGACTAGCCCTCACACTGGGGGCAAGCACCGTGACGTTGGTTTCATGGAGTATGATTGACACTTCCATGAAACTTGCCACGGTACTGGCTCAGCGCGTGTATGAGGACGAAGACAGTAAAAATAGGACTGGACCTGCAGCTGTGGCCCGGCATCAGGACTCACGATGTCACTCCGTGGCGCCGCGCCACGAGTCGAATCAGCTCTTGAATCCTATTGGCATCATCTCCCTTACGCCTCTCCTTCACATCGCTGGAATGCGCCGACAGCATCGTAGAGAGCATCGTCGACCGCTTTACTCTCAACATTCTCACACCCGTACGATCGGCAAGTCTTGATCTAGTCATAATAGAAGCAGTAATGAATACCAATGCCCTCCGGGCAGACCTGCATCCTCTGGGCCGTGTGTACGGATTTTGGCCCAAATCTAATGGCCCCCGACTCCGTCCGGACTGTGGCCATTCGCGATGGTGGCTTGTCGCCTCTGGCCCGACTGTGGCTTTTTCTTATAATTAATGAGTTTCGTTGTGGCGTCTGAAGACTAGCTTTTCGCCTCCGCGCCATGTGGTTTTGTGGCATTTTAGGTGTAAAAGGTCCCTAATGCTCGACAGATTTCTGTAACCTTTATAAAGTACGTACTGTATGAAATTTCAGCCCAAAGATCTAGTTTGTGTATTTCTGGGGTAGGAGGTATTATTACACAGTGTTGGAACTCAAGGGGTTAATAAGGGTAAATTTCGTTCTTAAGGCCTTAAGTCTTAATCATGTCTTAATATTAAGGGTATATTGAGGCCTAAGTTAAGGGCAGGCCGTTTTTTCCCCCGCTACTCTGTGGTATCAGTCTTCATACTCGTTGTCTATTTCCCCGCCATCCGGCTTCTCGTTCGAATGTTCAGCCACCAACAATTCCATCATCAGTTCTTCCCTGGTAAACCGACGCCGTGCAGTGTCTGGATCTGGATACAACATCTGACCCGGTGCGCGCATAGCTTTCAGAGGTCGGCCGCGGATGTTACGCACCCACCACAAACCACCGTGTTTTTTTATTTCAGTGTGATCTCCGTTCGGTTCGGGACAGGGCCATAGGTCGCTGTACTTTATTTATTTATCTCTCACCATCCCGAATCGAGAAATCTCTTAGGTGCGTATCCTTGCCTGATACGTCGAGCTATCCAAATTCCCACCTTCGACTCTAGTGCTCCTGTAGTTCGACTCCAGGGCCACCACGTACGACGCAGCTTCGCTGAACATTAGGTGTTGAACTTTAATGGCCAGTGAGCTGTCGACTCTTGCAATCCCTTGGCAGCGTCTGAACACGCGAGCGAGATGATTCCAGTGATCGCTTTTCTTCTCAGAAGCAGGAGTCAAGCACGGACACTGAGACACCGAAGTAGAAGATGAGGAGAAGTGGCGAATATTGCAGCCAGACGACATAGAACCGAGATAGCGGCGTCGGGCGCAGACTCCGTTGTATATGCACGCCAATCGGGGACGAACTGGTATGGATCGAGGAGGATGTGGCTAAATATCTGAGATTGGACGGAGATGCAGAGCGTGCGGCAGACGAGGGCGGCGGAGATCAGGTCATCGTGAGAGAATGGATGGAGCGGCAGGTAATCCCCTTAACGTTGAGCTCCTTGCTTTATTCTCTCAGAAGCCCCCGTCCACTGAGTACGGACACGCAGCTTATGATATTGGCGAATAAAAAGATACAGCAGAGTCATATACCGACACAATATTGACGTTGGCTCGCAGACCACAACTCCGACCCCCGCACCTACTGGAA
The DNA here is from genome assembly GCA_029204335.1 of Mycena vulgaris. Taxonomy (NCBI): domain Eukaryota; kingdom Fungi; phylum Basidiomycota; class Agaricomycetes; order Agaricales; family Mycenaceae; genus Mycena; species Mycena vulgaris. The sequence continues at coordinate 955,637 of JARGYA010000024.1, forward strand.
CTCGGGCGCGAGCGCATCGTATGTGGGGCACAGTGCCTTCCAGTCGGGCTGCTGGATCTGGGACTGCGGCCCAGCGATGTTGGCGGCCGGCGACTCGCCGAACACGACAGCAAGCCCGGCCTCCAAATGCCAGTCGATGTGGCTGCAAGCGGGAAACTGTTAGAGAGCCAGGACTTCCGTGATCAGATGCAATGCACGAACCAATGCAGGAACCAAGCACCGGGGTTGTTGCTGAAGAAACGGAAGGTCGTGTTGCCTCCGTTGACTGTTTAAGTTCGCAAGTCAGCAAATGGGCTAAAAAAGTTGGGAAGCCGTACTCGGGGTCACATCTCGGCGGGGGGGATTCACAAAGTTGAAGTCCACCGCGTTGGGTTGCCTGATGACATCAAAATTCTAAAAGCAGTGTCAGTGGATGGAGCAGTTGAGATAAATAGGTAATTACATGGCCATGCACTAGAAAAAATGTCAGTGTATGGAACAGTCAAGATAAATGGCCCGCGTACAGTGGAAAGGATGCGCTCCAGTTCCCGGGATGCTGATATCGATGATCGAGTTGGAGGGCAACAGGATTCTGAAGAACGTTGAGCCAATCATCTCGAACCGACAGGCGGGACATACAATTGTTCACTCGGCAGGAAATCAGCGGGCTGTGCACATGATTGTAAGCATTCAACCGCCGGTGGTTCTGTGCGCAATTCACCTTGGCTGCGCCACTGAGCAACTGGAGGAGCACCGGGAGAGAGGGAGACAGGTACGACTAGAAGGAGATGAAGATAAATACAGTTCAAAGGAAAGTTGATATATCGACGTACAACTCCGTTGATGTCGAAGAACGGCAAGTTCGGCTGGGCGATGTTCAGTGTCACGGCAAAGTCCGCCGGACCCGATCCCAAGTTTCCGGGGCCTTCAGACGCGATGGGCTTTCGTGCGGGTCAAAGATCTGTGGGGAAGAGAATAAATGAAAGTGGCGCACGTGCATCAGCCCGTCGTCCATCTTGGGGCCGGGGACGTTGACGGTGGTGGGCTCGACCTCTGGGGCACCCTCGTAACGCAGAATAGCCAGCGTGAGGTTGGGGTTGACTGGATGTCCGATTAGACGGGGGGGGGGGGGGGGGGGTGCTCAAAGGTGATGGGGACATACAGTTCGGGTTGTTGGCCGGGCTTCCTCCAGTAGGCCTGTGCGATGCCTGTTAGTGTGGCTCGCAATATGAGACGGATTGAATATTCACGGTGCACGGATCTGCAAAATAGGAATTAGTCAAGTTTTGGGGCCCACGTTGGAGACATACCCAGTAGTTGTCAACGGTCTGGTTCGCATTCAGAATGATTGAGATACGCTGGGCTGGAGAGATGGTGAGTGAATGTGAACCATAAATGAAGGGTGATTCGTACCAGCATAGACATCTGCATTCTGGAATGGCGTGGGGTCGTGCTCGACACCATCCAGCTCGATGACGTCTGATGTCCGATATCAGCAACGGAATATCACAAAATGAGGCGGTGACGAACCGAAAGTGTGGTTGTCGAACGAGAGGGTCATGAACGGGCGGCAAGCAATCGAGAATACACGGAATCTGGCAGGCCGTTGAGTGCCAAGCACAATATGACGTTGAGAGCTCCGTGGCGTACCTGTATCGTAGACCCTGCTTGACCGTAATTACCGCGTATGGCACTAAGGGCCCACCGTTGAAACGTCTACGTCAACATTCAGAACAAATCTCATGGATCCGGTTCGGCACTGACCCCTTCCCGTTGATAAGGCCTGGGAGGTCATCCCGTTAGAGAGTGCAGAGATTGTGGCACCGTGAGTACGTACCCGAGTCTTGGACCCTGTGAAATAAACTCAGCTCCAGAATGACATAGTATGGAACAGATACTCACGGAACGAGACCGGTCTTGAAGAACGAGTTCTGACCGGCCGGAGCGAGAACGTCTAAAGATAGTTAAGCAAGAGCAGCATATTCTCGTTTGGAGTACTTACGGTACCATTCACCCAGAGTAATGACCGTGCTCTCTGGAAACTCGATGAGTTATGGTAGTGGGGAAACGTTGCAATACGGGACTTGCCATCGTCAACGTCGCTGATAACCGTAACCATCAGTTCCCGCACCTAAAAAAAACACAACGGATGCACTCACTAGAGATGGCCCAGCGGGTCGTTGGGATCGTAAACGACAAATGCCCCTTCAGAGATGTGTTCAGCGCCGGAAATTGAATTCAATGGAATTTTCTTTTACCGCGGAGACCATCGCAATATTGTGTCGACAAATGCGAATGGTACCAGTAGCTAGGGGGGATATTGAGTATTGCGCCTCAGGAGCGGTCATGGAACACTGACTTTCCGGTTTGACCAGCAGTATCAAAGACATAGTCGAACGTGGTCGAGGGCGCGATCGGGCACTGGGTAGTGTATTTAATCAGCTAAAACTATTGGTTGCCTTCCGGCCCTGATCGCACCTGGTTCACGAAGCTGTCCAGGAAATTAATAGCGTTCGCAAGATGAGCATGTCAACGGGACTTACGAAGGGCCGTCCATTCCTGATGTCCGCGCTTGGAAGAAACCGTGCCAATGCTACAAATCGTCAAACGAGTGACGTGGAGGAAAGTAAATAATGCTTACAATGGACGTGCTTCGGCGCATGCCCGGATCCGTAAGCTTGTTGTGCAGGTGGATGACCACCGAGTCGCTCTTGTTCAGGAAGAACGTGGGCCCAGGAAAAGTTCCATTGGGAACGACAGTGCTAGGAAAATATGAGCATATGCCCGTGATTCAGGCGATAAGCTTCTCTTACCTGCGCGTAAAGCCATCGGGCGCCAGCTGGGCGTTGACAATGTCGAGATTGAAGATTTTCTGCGCTGCGAAGACGGATGGGAGCAGCAGCGTTAATGCCGCGAGCCGGAGGGAGTTGGCCAACATTGTGTGGTACAGAACGAGAGAGCCCTATAGATGCGGAGCCGGTGCAACAGCTTTTATATTGTCCTGGAATGGGCGGGAATCCGCGGAATCTATTTGGATCTACCCTTGGCGTCCACGACGAGGCCAATCCCGAAATCTGGTTTAGCCGGTTTCGTGGGTGGCCCATTCGCGGCAACTTTGCTGTTCGAGCAATAAGTCAGCGTGGAGTCGCTGTGAATGGGATATAAATATGTGGGTATGGTGTACGCGCGGCAATTGATATTGCATGGAATCCTTCGATTGTGATTGCAGGACGGAAGTGGTACGATTTGATCCGATCAGCTTCCTTCCGGCACAAGTCCGACACGGCCGAGGGCTTCCGACGCCGGCTGATATCGCGTAATGGGAGGATTTTTGGAAGCGTTCTACGAACCATCGCTGCACGCGCGTGAAGGGATAATTACTCACCCATTCATTTTCCTATTCATCTGGCAGTCGTTTTTTTCTCTCGTTGTTTTTTTTCCCCACTAAGGCAATGCTAAGGTTTGGGCACGAAGGTTTCCAGTGACTTAAGTGGTCATCAAGACTCTCACGACCTTCGTGAAACTCACGACAGATTGATATCCCCTGCCTTCTGCTAGTTGGCAGAGGTACCCGCTAGTACCCGTACTTTCAGTGGTTACATGTTCGATGGCTGAATATCACATCGGAAAGGATATCTGCATGTCTTTGGCTTCGCTGATCTCTACAGTTCGTGTATACAAGGAATTTTCTGATTCCCAGTCTTCTGAACACTCATCAGTCAATCATTGACAGCAGTTTAGACAATCAGCGTGATCAAGAGAGTGAATACATGTTTCGTTTAATCCCATATGGCTGTGACGTACCACGCGGAATTGAGCGAGTCAACTAACTCAGTTTATGCTCCTGAGACATTCCGGGTTACCAATCGTTTCACCCAACCCCACATGACTAGGTGGGCCCACGACATTTATTTTTGGGTTTCCACAGTGAGTACGTTCCTGAGGTTTTACCCTGCTCGGTCGTCGTGGGCATTCCGGAGGCTGTCCGGCCATCCAATCATGCAGTGCCGTGTTCTGGCGGACGCCCACCGCAACCTTACCCAACACGGACATGGTCTAATTTGTTCTATTCCCGTCGGTTCAGATGTTGACATAGCCGCTTTTCGTCTTCTCGAGGTAAGGATCTCCCAATCCAGTGCCAATACGGAACCTGACATTCTTAAGGTTCCGCACTGTGGTGCCGTGAGAAAGCTATAATCAACACTTGTCGCAAAATCCAGGGACACCGCCTTACAGGACGGGCGATTTTTCGGGCGTGATAATCATTCTGCCAGTGCCGTTGTGCGGCTTATCCTATGCAACTATGTAACAGTGACTCAGTATTTGACACTGACGCGACATTTTATCCGGAAATAATTGACATTTTGTACAACGATAGGAACAAGAACAGAAACGAGGATAGCAAGCGCCCCTCCAGTACAGCAGCCAAGTAACCCAACACTCTCGTAATTAAGCCGCCACCGTTGTAGTAGTAGTCGGCGCCGTTGTGGGCGCGATCGCCGCGAAAGTCTTGTTGAAGCCCTCAGCGAGGAGGAACTGGCCGGCATCGGTAAGCCTAAACGAATATTGTTGTGAGTTACACTTCAGATTCATCTTGCGCGACGCTGCAAATACATACATGATCGCGACGAGGCGAATTGAGCCCGGGAGTGTCGTGTTGAACTGAGTCGCCGTCCTGGCCATAATTGTATCGAGAGTCGCGACCATGCTCGAGAAGTTCGGGACAGCACCGTTGCGCTTGATTCCCGACAGGCTCGACGAGACTAGCCTAAGGTGTTGGAAATTTAGGCCCCCTTCAATCAGAACTATTAGGAGGAGCGACTTACTGCATAGCGTCGGAGTAGGTGATGCTAATCTCGTCGTTCGTGGGTGTGACAGTGGTCGAGCCACTGCTTACGCGCGTTGCCGCAAGCTGGGTAGTCACTCGGTTGAACGCGTTGCCGATGGTGGTCATCTGCGACTGGAGAGTCGTGGGGCTCAGTCGGTGATTCGCCATCAACGTCACTGAGAGAAAAAGAGCTTGAGCCCTGATACACATAACATAGGTGCGGTCCTAAGGACTTACGGATAGCGGGCCCGGCGTTACGCATAGTCTCATCGAGGCCATCGACAATCCTGTTGATCGCCGCATTCGTGTTAGTGGCTTGCCGGGCATTGAGTGCGCCCACACAGGCAACCGAAGCGAGGGCGAGAGTAAAGAGGCGGCGCAAGGCAAACATGTTAGTTGGGTGGACACAGAACCGACTCAACAGGCGCTAGGTTTCTACCCGCGACCTATTAAAGACTTACCGCGTGGGTGCGCCCTCATTTTACGTGTGTAGTTTTGGAACTGTGAACTCAGCCAAAATAGCGCGTGTCGCCCAATGAGATCTATGACGATTGAGGGCGGGAAATGGCTCACGGGTGTCCGGGCTCAGGAATGCCCCGGATTCGGCCCCGTCGATGATTGAAAGGATGATTCCCATGTCTGTGAGAGCCGACGGGGAAGTGGAGATGAGCCACATGTGCGAGGATCACCCGGGAAATACCATTTCTCACCAGCGTGGCGGGGTTACTATTTATATCACCAACGTTCTGACAATGCTAAGTCGATGGATCCCGTTGGCCCAATGACTCAATGAAGCCTAGTTGGGGGAAAAAATCGCGGATCCGAACTCAGCATGTCGTATCTCCTGACATAAGTCTGCCACACATCTGAATAAGTGTCCAATTTTCGTCTGGCAGCCGGGACTCGTACTCTTTCCCCTGAAACGAATGCGAGAGTTGATTACGGTCTGCGGGAACTTGACATAGGGAGACTGGAGACGACTACCAGGAGGGTAGTAGGTTTGCGACGCAAGGACTGATGCAGCAAATGAATGCATGTATTAGTGCGAACTATGGAAATACTGGGCACGCAGGTTAACTTTGGGCAGCGCGAAGCGCTGCATTTCTCTCTTCTGCAGAGAGTAAATCGGCCTGCACAGCGCACTCGAGAACCTCGATAACCCAGTCCTGGCAATTCCACTCTCCATTCGGAACGCAGACCTCCGTCCGGGCGGCAATGCCTTCCAGGGTACGACGCTGCGCCAGTGTCAGCTCTGCGATGGGGACAGACGCATATTCGAGTGGATTGAATGAGCGTGTCAGCGGGCCCCAGTTTGTGTAGTGATCGCAGCCGATCTCTCTGACAATGTGCAAGACCCGTTGGACTTTGTGCCTCGGTGGCAGGTTTCCAACGGTCCATGATATCGTCCAGTGTTGGCCACGGAGATCCGGATATGTGCGATTTATGAGGAGCTCGACAGCAAGCGGCAAGTCTGGGTCCTTATGTAGGTGTTCGATCCCCACAGGTCCTAGGCGCCCTAAGTCGACTGGTTAGGAGAAGAGATGATGGACGAAGGGAACCGCACCATCTAACGGGCGCCCCATGTTCTCCATTGGTGCTTTTGGGAGGATCCCATCAAGTTTGGATGCCATTTCTCTCGGATTTGCTTGAGATCCCGAATCAAGTCCGTTAACTCGCGTGAAGTGGGGTGTCGCGATAGCGGATAGGCCCGATCTGTCAGATCTATATCTTCGAAGGTGGGAATGAGAGGCTCAAGACTTGTTCGACACAGCGGGAGGTGGAGAGACAGCGCCCACAATGTGACGATGACGTGAGCACCGGTGTGACTCGCGCATCAACACGGGACGCTTACCTACGCTTACCCGATCCTTCCGAATCCTCATCTGGAGAGTACATATTACGGAACGCGAACGCTGGGAGAATAAATAAGTTCAGAGCCCCCAAAACAGTCTCTGAGTTCTGGGGTTCTTCAGCAATATCAAATTCTAGTCCCCGCCACTTTAAATTTCTGCCACAAAACTCGCCGCGCATGTTTCAAGTTTGTATGTCCATATCTACGGGCTTCAGCGGCGATTTCCTTTAAAGCGCGGTGTCCAGTGCTTCCCCTCCTCATCCATCAACTTGATATTATTCGTCAACAATCCCTCCGTCCATCCCACCCACGGGTTCTTGGAAATGCCGCGTCTGCGTGGCCCAGTGAGCGACTCCGCCACAGAAGGAAACATACAACACACTCGTCGGTCGGCCACTCAAAGGGAAAGGCTCGGATTTCACGTAGGACAGGGAAATGGGCCCAGTCCGACTCCTCGAGGAATCGTTCCCAGTCTTCGATGTCGCCATTCTTGTTGAAACTAGCGATAGACGGGAGTAAGGGACGGACGATCCAAATAGACACATTATACCCACTTTCGCTCCTTGCGCACCACCAGCCGGGCCAGGAATATATGTTTGGACGGGAAGACCAGAGGCGGGGGGTAGACGTCCTGGAACGTGCCCTTAGTAATGAACTTTTGTAACGGAGAACAACGGGAGCGCGCGTCGGGGTGTCTGGCGCCGACAAGACGTAGCTCAAGACGTGATATAGAGGGGCAGAGCTCGAACAGGGAGGGAGACGATCCTTCCATTGCCAGATGCGACAATTGCAGATCCGTCAGCTTGGGGCCGTGTAGGCGCATAAACGTAGCGCATTCGCTGCCAATAACCCTGCCAAGGATCAGGCTGCGCAGACTTGGGAGTCTGAGATGGGAAGAATAGGAAAAAAACAGCCGCGGAGAACGGGGAGCGGAGACAGTGGACGGACTCAAATTGTTCGAGGATAGGGAATATTCCCGGCGATGCGGGCGGGCAGCGCTGCGAAGCATTCATCTAGGGAGGATGACCATTGCGCAGGGAACACGGTTTGTGACTTCCAATACAGTGAGCGCAAAGCCACGAAACCCATGAAAACTGTCGGCCGGTACTGCCTGGCCACGGGGGCAAGTTCGACACAAAACCCCTGGAATCCAAGCAGAGTCTTTCCAGTGGTTTCAGCCAGCGTCTCGAATGCATCCCAATTTATAGGAAACACATCCCGGTCGCTGACGAGTCTTCTCAGCCGAGAGGTGGCAGAAAGAATGGGTGCGAAGTCCGGAACAGGGTCCGTTGGTTTCCATCCGAAGTCGAATTCAGTACATGATCTGTGTATTTCGCGCACGTGCAACGCAAAGGAGAGGTTGACGTCGAGGCAGTCGGCCAACTGTTCCACCGTACGATTGTTCCAAATGATTGGGTTTCTCTGTCACCTGCTCAGGTTGGGTTAAGCCAAACATGTTCTAGCGTAAATTGGCTTAAAGCCGGTTAAGCCGGTTAATCCTCCTAGTACTAGTACTAAAATAAAGCTATAAGCCATTCCAGTACAGTGTGTTTTAAGCCGTTCAAATGGCTTCAACTCGCTGAAGCCGATTGACCCGATTCAACTCATTGAGCGGTGTAAACCTTACCTCGACCTTTCAAGCCAATTCAGCCGTCGCCCTATGTCTTGAGCTCATTAAGCGCTTCAAACCATTTACGGTTCTGTTAATCTCCGTTAAGCGAATGAAACTGAATAATACTCGCCAGTGTTTGTGGCACTCACGACATCGGCGACGTGAATGATGGCGGCGGGCTGCGCGGGCCCGGCGGCACGCAGAGGACTGGGGTATGTCCTCGAGTTAGGGTTACGTGTTAGGTGAATACACGGCAGTTGGAATCGACGGCGTCGCGGGGCGGCGAGGTGGGTGGACACAACATGGAGGAGGCGAAGTATGGTCCTCAAATTTCCTACAAAGGACAGTGTTTCCAATGAATGGGGGAGCCGCTCACAGTCGCGTGGGTGGCACGTCAATGGGATTTTTAATGAGGGCAGTGGGGATTCTCGCGCTAAGTCGTCGCATCCTATGAGGCCAGTCGGCGGCCTGTCAACTGACTTTGGGTCTCACCTACCAATTAAGTTACCTTGCAGACAGAGTGGGGCAGACCAGTACGACGATATGGTCGAAGGAAGAATGGGTGAACAGCCACTGATGTGATCGCCCTTTGTATTCACGTGCGACAGTCAAGCCACACCCTTCCTTTCTTCCGCTCCACGTCTACCCAAAGCTCGCCATAGCTCGCGCTGAGCCCTTCCACGTTCATTTACCCTTTCACTATGCGCTAAATCGATTTGTATTCCCTTAGAATCAAGCTGCCTGCATCGGTCTCTAGATCTGTTCGAGTGGCACTCTGTGGCACTTCGTGCATGAAGAACGCTTGCATTCTTACTCGACTCCAGCCTTCTTGACGGCGATACTCGGGATAGATTTCACTTCGACGCCTCTTCGTATTGCCACGCGTACCCAACCCCGCCCATCTTCCGCGATGCCGTTGGTGTGGATTGTCGAGCCCCGTACGTGGCATTTTAATTAAACCGGCAGGTATTCGTCTAAGGTTTCACGGGACATTATAGGAGCGTGCCCCCCGCCCCGCGGCCTCCCAATTCCTCCTATCGTCCGCGACGCCGCCGAGTGTGTCGGTGTGAATTTTTCGAGTCCTGTACATCCCATTCAGTCCCATTTAGTCAAACCGCCGTCTAGTCATCTAACGCCTTTACAGAACATTCGGAGAACAGACACGCCCTCTCCGTGTCCCCGAGGCCGACCAGCCTCGCCCCCTTCGTCCGCGGTGCCAGTCCGCCACCGCCAGAATTTCCACTCAGTACGTGATATTCATTCAAATCACCGTGTATTCCCTAACACCTTCACAGGACATTCGATCTCGCTCATATTTGCGCCGCCGCACCCACCAGGTCCCGCATTGCCACCTGCAGCCCCGCCGACATCGTGGGCGCCGCAAACATTGGTAATGACTATTCAGCCTAATTCGCTTACCGGGCTTAACAGAACCGCCGATGGCTTAAAACGTTTAAGACAGGGAGGCGGCTGAATCGGCTTGGAAGCCCAGACGACTTAAACGGCTCAATGAGTTGAATCGGGTTCAGGCCTTTTAAATGGCTTAAAAACACGAATGTACTATAATGACTGTATGATGACTGTGGTTTACTACTAGGCTTAAGCTGGCTTAACTGGCGTTAAGCCAATTTGCGCTACAACATGCTTGGCTTAACCCAACGTGAGCAGGATCTATGGTTTCTGTATAAGTAAGGCAGCGCTAGCCGCTGCATGACATTGATCAAGAGAGATGTCGACGCCTGGACCGGGGCTCACGTTAAATGTCTTGGAGACGAGGAGAAACTGAAGGTGTCTGAAGCTTATCTCCTTCGCACGGAGAACTTCATCCACCCTTACCATGGTTAGAAACCGAGCGATCGGCGGGAGCTTCATGGAATTGTCGACGACCATGGCAAAGAGAAGGACTCACTTCCAAATACTGTCGACAACCGATTGAGGTGCAGAAGTCATGGGATAAAATATGGGGTCGGCCGGGGCCATCATGATATCTTCTATGACTGGTGCCTGTATCCTGCGCGGATTGAGAAAATAGACAGAACATCGTAGTTTTGACGTACTGGATTTCAGATTCCGTGAATCTCACGAGAGATCTCAGAGGGGGATCGGCTCTGATGTGATCCACGTACGAAGACCCTAAGGATCGCGATGTCTGACGGATCTGGATGGCCTGCAGCGATGGAATCGTTGCGATTTTCTTCAGGAAGTAAATGTCGAAACGGCCAACGGAAACGATTTTTACGGTTTTGGGAGAGGGCAGGGCAGCTAGAAATTGGTCTCTTGCCAATCCGTGCCCATTGAACCGATCGTGCGACAGGGCCACCGTAGTCTAGCGATCACGTCGATAAAAGTGTGAAACCAAAAGTCAAAGTTTCTCACTAGATTCGACCAGTTATTGATACCCGCCACTAGGGTCCCGAGGAGCTGCATAACCCACTTGTTTTTCAATTTCCGGTTCTCATAGAGTAGGAGGCGAGTGGGATTGATCAGTGACAGACCGAGGAGCAGTCCGGAGGTGTTATCGGGCGAATGGATCGTGAAAGAGAGGAAAATTTTGGTGACGTTGGGGTGCATTTTAGAATTTGATGCATATAAGCTCCAAATCCGCCCTCAACTCGGAATTTCTTGACAAATCTGCCGAGATTGTGTGGTCCTTGCAGAGCGGCGGCAAGGGCCCCGGCGTGAGCATTCGACCGAATAACAACGACGTTGTAGAGGAGTGGGGTAGAGGCACGGAGCCATGCCTTCGAGACTAAAGGTGCTGATGACGACGTTCCAGAGTAGGACGTAAACGGGGATGTGGATGAAGTGTAGAGAACTTGTCCTCCGGGACTTTGAGAGCTGGGGAGGGAATCGCTGAGAGAATCTCGTCAGGGAGATTGTCTGCCACAGAGATCGGAGGGTTTCTTGAGTTCTGCCACTGTGAAGGGGCATGGAAGACAAATGGAAGACGCGTTGTATGTTTTCGCCGGTGATGCCAAGCACATGGCGCATCAGATGCACCGCCACTTCCCAATTTTGCCTGACGTGGACCAGTGTCACTTGACGTGGACCCACCACCTTGAATCCATGAAACCAGAGCATTCCAACCGATGGACGACTTAGACTCTACCCTCCTGCAGACGAACGACCCTCCCCTTCCTTCCGATGTCACGACGATTAATCAATTTCTCGAAAACAGTTCCTCGCGGCTCCTCCTCCTTGACGAGGAAATCCTTACTCTCCAAGGGAAGATCGAGAAGCTACGTATCGAGCTAGCTCCCCTTATCGCGGATCAGACGGCCATTCAGGAGCAGTTCCGGTTGTACTCGAATGTCTTGTCGGCGTTTCGTCGGATTCCGCCAGAGATATGGCAGGAAATATTTCGCTTCACGATCCCGGCGCAGCGCCAGATGGGCACGTTGTCTACGGACAGACTTCCATGGGTGCTGGGACAGGTGTGTTCTCTCTGGAGGAGCATCGCCTTGTGTCTGCCAGAGATATGGGGGACGATCAAGGACGTAGAGTTCCCAGACCGCGGTGACGACGAGTCGGAAACCAGGTATCCGCTACCTCTGTTGAAGAGGCTCCTTTACCGCTCTGCCGACAATCCCCTGTACATCTCGCTAGATGTCCCCTTTGGTCTCGACCACCTCCCACCCTCTCCCGCGTTCTATCAGACTCTCGCGGATTCTTCTCACCGGTGGAATACCATGCGATACGAGTCTTTGGGAATACCCCCCGAGATGAATGGAATACAGGGACAGATGCCTCTTTTAGAGGTGCTGTCTCTGTCACACATGTCATTCATATCTACAGTATTTTCGCATGCCCCCAGCTTGCGGACGCTTATATTCACCAAAGGACCATCCAGGGAAAGCGTATTCCCCTGGGCACCGACAACTCCTGCCGAAAACGCCTTCCCATGGCCACAGATAATGCATTTCCGAAATCTTTCCTCAACTGCGGACGATCACAACGACATACTTCACTGGATCACAAATGTTGTCGAATGTACGCTCGAAGTGGACCATTATCTTCCATCCTCAGTTTCGCTTCTCCAACCCCTGCCAGACGTCCGGTTGACCTCTCTGCGCAAATTGACGCTGCGCTCCGTCTGCATCCCGCCATGGCTCGTCGCGCCATCATTGCGTGAGCTCAGCATCGACAGCGATCACATCAACCACATCGACGGGTTGCTGCTGCGCTCTGGCTGTGATCTCCAGAAACTCACTATCCACGTCTTCGACAACATTCCTCACTGTGAATCCTTCCAGTGTACCACTGTCGCGGCGCTCCAGCTGGACATCTTCGACGCCGATACGCTCAACGATATGTGCGCCCTACTGACGTTCAGCGGACAGGACGCGGCGGAGGCGCATCGGTTCCCCAGCCTGGAAACCCTCACGCTGTCCTTCGATCGTTCCCGCAGCGCACTTCTTCGGAACTTTGACGATGCGGCTCTCAGACGCATGATTGAATCCCGATGGGCCCGCGTTGGGTGCGCGAGGCTTGCGGACATCCGCTTCGTCGGAGAGACGGTGGTATCTCCGGCCACGAGGGAACGCCTGCATCGGATGGAGGCGCGTCTCCGGGCTTCCCTGGGAAGTTTAATGGGGGCCTTTTCCGTGTCTGTGTGTGGACCGAATTAACCGGATATGTGATTGGTTCTCACCCTGGCTAGCGACGAGAGCGTTACAAAGAGTGTTTTACATAAGTGCTTCCTGTTCCCTGTTTTCGCTTAATCACCATGTAAACATTGTCGGCGGGACATGTCTGTATACCTGGGTATGTCAAATATCAGCGTCTTAGATTCACTCTTAACACCGGTAAGCTTCTCATGGAGTTGGAGCACGGAGGATGAAATATTCTCATTGCCAGACTACATAGTTCGTCAAGCGTCCAATATCAAGAAACTGAGGCAAGGAGACCTTCAGCTGTTACGAGACGCGTTGAGAGCCTTAATAACAACGTCCGCAGCCTCAATCGCCGCGCTGCGCTCCACCGGATCGACTATAGTCTGGAGAACTGCGCGGTTGCTGCTGAATCGATCCGGGTGGAACCGCCAAACGGCCTTCGTCAAGATAATGGCGAGCTCTAGGCTCTGGCCGTCTTGAAGTTCCGAATGTCCTTCGCGTCGAAAAACATGCGGACGTTTGCGGGTGTGACGTCGCCAATGCGCACTGTGTCGTCTCGACCCGGAAACAAAGGCCAAGGGATGCGGGAGAAGCTGTTCGGGTTACGCGCGGAGAAGATGGTAGCGTCAAAGACGGCGGCCTCCTTGAGATACCTCTCGAGGAGCTGGGGGCGCATGCGCAGATCTTGCTCTGCGCCGGCCCTTCTTTCTCCGTCGCGGCGTTGGCGTCTGGCTCTCTCATTCGCCTCCTCTTGCTCTTGCCGTTGTTCATCTTCCCTCCGGCGCTCCTCTTCCCGGGCCTGGCGCGCACGTTCCTCCGCGCCGCCAGCGCCGCGCGTCTCTTCGCGACGTCGTCGTTGATATGAACTCTGGTGCCACTCCCACTGTGGTTCCTCCTGCTGCGCGCGCTCCCACGGACGATCGCGCTGTTGCCTCTGCTCCTCCTCGCGCCGCTGCCGCCACTGCTTTTCCTCCCTATCCGCCCTCGCGCGCGCCTCCTCATGCCAGCGCCGCACGTCAGCCTCCGCCTCCGCCTTCATCCGCTGAAACTCGCGCATCCGCGCACGCAGCACCGCTCTCTGGGGCGTCTCAGGGCCCGGAGCAGGGCCCACCTCCACCGGGCCTTGCTAGCCCCCATGTCGCCAACAGAACAAGAAGTTCCCGCCGGGGTTGTTTCGGCAGAGCGCGTTCATCTTTGTGAGCCCGCAGCAGCGACGCTGCTCCGCGTGCGCCCTGCGCTCGGCGGCGGAGATGCGCGCCGCGGCGGGATTGAGCCAGACCGCCTGCTCCTGGTGGGCCGTGCAGAATCCTCCCAAGGTGGGTGTCGTCTTGCAGCCACCGCCGTCGGCCAGCCCGTGGCATACAACTCGAGCGGGCGCGGCACGATGATAGCTAGCAGAGCCTGTAGGATTCTGACTGCGACGGCGGTAGGCCATTGCGTTTGCGCGCGATGTGGGAGCAGTCGCGGTGGCTTGAGATGGTGGTCGGAAGAAAAGAAGCGCGCGATCTCAGCGTCAACGTGTTGAGACAAATACGGAACGGTCACCAACACGAGATGTCACGTTGTGACCCAGCGCGCTCGTGATGGAACGCGCTACAACATATCAGTGATTATCACTGATGGAACGCCAGGACACAACATATGACTGATACGCCAGTTGGCGCCACAATATATCATCGGGTTGAAATGGGAATTTACACAAAGTTAATCGTATCATAGAGCGTGTAAGACTACGACACCTTCCGACCAATCGATGCAAGAGGTGGGCGACGGAAGATGCCGGTAGATCAACCTCCCAAGTCGCCGGAATTTGAAAAGACCCCCCCCGGACCGTGATCCTTGCTTAGAAATCGCCCGATATAGGGCGCAAAGGCTTTCCACTTGCTTTCCGCTCACAATACTCAGCTTTCCTTGATACATTACAACGGGATAATACACAGATTACAAACAATACAGCTACAGAACATAAGAGACCTGTCATGGCGGTAACGACTCGCCTCCATTCCCCTTCCGCTTCTTTTTCGGGCGTGAACTCGGCCCTGCAACTGGCGCGGCGGCAGTGCGGGAACTCGCTCCTGCAACTGGGATGGTGGCGATCCGAGTCGTACGAACTGGAGCCTTGTAGCGAACACCAAGCTGCTGCGGTTGCAAATCGGCGCCCTCATCGGGTCCGGCGACCTTGATGAATTTCGGAGGTATCTTGTGTGCGGGAATCCCGAGCGCCAGTTGCTCGGGGCGCTGGAGCTCGAAACTTTCCAGTACTGTAATCGGGAGGCGTTTGACTCCATTGGGGTTGTGGGGGGAAGCGTATTCCGGATGAGCGGCGGCCAGGTGCGCTTCCATATTGTACCTCTATTGGGCAGGCTGGCGCGCACTCGCTTTTCCGGCGGTAAGTTGGCTTGGACACAAAATGCATACGAGCGGGACATTTCGGCAGGGGGTCGTCGCGGATCCGCGCTCCGCGTATGCGTACTTGATGGGTCCCTTAAGGCGGCAGTTGGTCTCGACCGATGTGGACTTCGACGCGACCTTGACAAAAACGGCGCACTCGGAACGTCCCGTTTCACCGCAAAATCCGCATGGAAAATCACCAGTGACCTTGAAAGTAATTCGGTGAGTGTGCACTGCAAGGAACTAAATCAACGTCATAGTAATACACACCGGCGTCTTCACCGCTTCTTCGACACCCCGGAGTTTGCGCAAGATGTGCGCTCCCATATGGGTGCGCTGGTTGTCCACTTTTGAATCGCACCGCTCACAAGTACGATTCGCGCGTTCTATTTGATCTTCTGCGAGCTGATCAGATGGCATGCGCGAAACTAGAGCGGGTGTTCCTGCGAAACCGTAAGTCAACGTCAAGCACAGCGAAAATGTTCCCACCGTCGTCAAAGCGGTACGGAAATATTGCGAAGGACTTGCAAGAGGTGATAGCAGAGGGAGCAATCTTGCGAGTGAGTGCGCGCTCCCACTGCGATTTCCCACGTCTGCCCAGTTGTGTTAACCCGCTTCGCCACAACTTCTCCCAAGCGAATGGTTGCGTCGACCATAAGGGGATCCACCAGCTCCGTCATACACCCTGGAACCGAGACAACCACAACCTTTTCCGTCGACTCGAGCGTTCCCCGGACAGACGAGTCGACTCGGAGATACTCACCATTCCAGATCCAAGCCCACTCCGACTCAGAGGTGTCCTCTGGATCCAGCCAAGATTCACCACGAACTGCTGCAGTTGTAGGTCGTGAGTCGAGGTCAGAATCGGGTAAACCGGTCTTGCGCGCAAGCGTCATCGCGTAAACTTGACCTGTCACCTTGACATTGGCGGCAGGGTTGGCGATGGTCGTAGCGAGCAAGCTTGAGCGTGAAATACCGTCCTGATGGATTGCCGTTGAGCGCAAAACGGCCACCGAAATGGTCGTGTCCGTTTTGAGCAGCGTGAGGACGGGGTCACCTACGACGAAGACATCCTTACCCAGAATTGATGCAGGGTCGATGTAGGTGTCGTCTCGAGGCTTGGCGTTAACATTGTTGTATCCGCGGAGACGAAGCAGGCGAGAACAGTAGACTTCGGCTCGAAGTCTCCTGTGACCACGAGCTTGCAGATTCGTTGTTTATGGACCCACTTCCCCTCGACGGCGATGTAATCTGTGGGGACAATTCCGGGACCAGAAGGGAGCTCCAGCTCGGGCGCCGTATCGGCAAGACTTTCTTCGAGTGTGATCCCGTCTCCAGTCTCCTCCTCCTCGGATCTTGAACATCGTCAGCGATGTCGATGTCACAAGAAGACGCCGCCACCGCCCCCGCCGCTGTTCCAGGCATCGAACGGTCTACGCTTGTATCAACGCCCGGGTACTTGTCGTTCCCAAACGGACGGAGCATGTCTAAGCCGTACATCGCGAAGATCCTTTCAAACTCGTCGTCCGGCCAGTCTACGCCGTACTTGTGAAGGATTGCGCGCGCAGCTTCACAGCCTTTGCTCCAAGCCGAAGGCAAGTGGCACTGCCCGGAAATCGCGTTACCGGTCCAGGCTTTCATTGTCAAGTGGTCTACGCCCTCCGCGCGAGTCATATTCAGCCGACGTTCGCCCTGGTCAAGATCTGGATTTCGCATCAAGGCACCCTGAAGATCGACTGCATGGCCGAGCCGATCGATGGCCTGCATGAAGTTCATCGCGGAGTTGTGCCCACCAATCATGCGCAGTTTTCCGAAGAGGCGTTCCAGGCGGGCGTCGGCTAGCTGGAAGAGATAGAAAGGTTTGGTAGGGTCCAGCGCCTGTTGCTTCGCGAGACAAAACATCGCATTCTTTACCATCGACTGGCTATCCCCATAGAGCTGATTCGAAATAAATTGATCGCGTGCGTCGCGATAGAAGGCAAAGGAGAGATGGGCGTAGGTCGAAAGGGAGGTCATTTGATCGGTCAAGTCCATCTCTGGCCGGATAAACGGTTCGAGAATTGCTTTCAAGACGTGGCCAAGCAGTTCGATGGCATCGAGATCGGCGCGCAGGTTTGGTGTCATGTTGGGGAAGTTGAGGGAGCCGACACCAAAGACGGCTTTCATCAGTAGCACGGCAGTCGGCACATCTTGGGGGTCATGGGGAAATAACATTCCTTGCACTGATTCGGGTGTCTGGCCAGGCAGGAGAACGAGGTAGCGCGCGAGCATGGTGGTGGTAATGATGCGACCGTTATTCAGAGCTATACCACCGGGGGAGCGAAGCGAGGTGCAAAAGCCTTGAAGGGTGTAAATCGGAGGTAAGTAGAAGCATGAAAATAGGGGCGTACGCTTGAAAATATGTTTGAAGTCAAAATCAAGCGTAATTTCGAAGAGGCCTGTGTATAAATTCAACCCTTTCATGCTCGCAAGCGTACCAAATATCGCCGACGATCCAGGGAGCTCCTTGAAACAGAAATGCTTGTATTTGGCAATTCGCCGCCGCATATCTCCATCTGTAGCCCAAGACCAGATCGGTCCGACGATTCCAGCGGCAACACGGTTCCAGGTCAAGGTTACAATCTCGTATATTGTGCCAGAGTCCTCGGCGTTGACGTGCTTGCATGACGGGACGGCGAGGATAGGGTAGGTGCCATTTTCGCCAAAGATCCCGACGGCACAAACTGTCATCTCCTTCCCGAGATGTACGGTTCCGTTCTTGATAGCCTTTGATAGCGCGACAGCACCTTCGAACGTCTTGAGGACCAAGTCAACGGCTGAGGAGTGACGCCAGCAAATTCCGCCGACGCTGTTGTTGTGACGAAAATGGACGGCCCGCTCCTCGAGCGCGACCTCGTCAATCATGATGGTGACGCCACGCAGCCCCTCGACCTTCTGCTCCGCGGCTTGACGAGGCTTTAAAACGACCTCTTTGATATTATGTTCAATGTCTGGCGCCGAAATCCATCCGATGGTCGGCATAATGCGTGTGAATGCGAGGTGTCGGCGCGGGGTGCGAAGGGAAGGAAGGCCCATGCCGTGACACATTGCGTACAGAAGCTTTCGCCCTCCGAGATTGTAGGACAAAAGGGAGAGGTCGAGGGAGCGCTGCTCTGTAGATGCGCGGGGGGTATACTTCAAGACACCTTCGAAGACGTCTTGGAGAAGATTGGTCAACGAGCGCGGTGTGGCACCATTGCGCAGACCAACAGCAATGAGACGCCCGACCTGCGGAGCATTGGATTCCGCAACAGCGATGGAGAAGCGTCGATAGTCGCTGATCTTGCGTATGCACGTTCCTAGCTGCTTTGAGAGGTTTGAACACTACCAGAGAACGATGAGGATAGTCTTGGAAATATGGCTCGAATGTCTACCTTTGTCCGCCATTTACGCAACAAAATGTCTTTTTCGGTCAAGAAATTCAAAGTTTGCGCAAAGTTTAAGAAACGGTAGTTTGTATGGGATTTGTGGTTCGACGCGAGTTCGTGGAGCTCCTGAATACAGGCGGGGAGTTTTGCGCAAAGCGAACAGGACTGGTTCAAGGTTGCGGAGCTGGTACAGGCAGTCGAGAAAGCATTTAGTCCGGAAGAGTTGCTTTCGACGCGGAAAGATTCTGTCTGCAGCGGGCCGGGGAAGACACGATGCCAAGGAAAAGTGGTGCCTGACGAGCCCATTGGCCAGTTGATGCGAACGCCGGGGCAAGGGTGATAAATGAAGGTCTGGGTTTTGTGAGTCTGTGACGGGAGGGCAGCGGAAGGAGTTGGTTCTGCGGGAACGGAGGAGGATCGGTTAAATCTACGCCAGAAATTTTATCAGTGCAGGCAATCAAGGGAGTAAAAGAAGACGCACTGCACGTTAAAAGGGTCCTCGTCGTCACTGTCATCGTCAAATGGCTGAGGATCGGCAGATTTCTTCGGTGAGCGCTGGGGGTCAGGGGGTGCTGATTTGCCGCGGTGAACCGAACGACAACGATTGCCGCTCTGGTGCGATTCAAGGTTCGTAAAATGGCCTGGGATTGACAGCGTAATTCGTGCAGGAAGCGAAGTTGGGCACCAATAACCACAGACATTGCACTCAATCCGCCAGCAATTGTTTTCCGCAACCTCTGCAGTAATCTTCCCTGCGCGGTACAACTGAAGGAGGCGCAAGGGCCCGTGGATATGAGGATGATTATCGTGCGCTTCGTCGTCTTCATCATCCATGTACTCGTCGATATTGGTCTGCACAGCTGTGGCAATAATTGCTGGGAGCGCGGGCTGAAATACATAGCCGCTGCAGGTGTCGAGTGGAGATAGAGGAGACATAGCGGAGAAGGAATGAGAGCCGGAGGAGTTTGAGAAAGCAGAATAGTAGCCGCTGTCAGGTGTACGAAGGGATGACGACGATGTGTGGTGGTAGGAAGGCGTCATATGCAGCGGGATATGGAGTGCAGGAAGGGATTGATGTGAGGTGGGACGAGTGGGAACAGCAGGAGAGGGCAAGGTATAGCTATTATTGCGCGATGAAGATGCAACAGGTGTGAAGGACGAGCCGGCGGAAGAGGAGGTGGTCGGCACATTCGGTGTATCTTTATCTTGAATGCCCACTAACTTTAGGTAGTGGGTCCTGAAGTGCCCTAATGGTGCAGAGCGTCCGCCAAAATGTAGCTTTCCCACGGCCAAGCAGAGCCAAACATGGCAATTTTGCGCATGAGTTCGAGTCCCACCATGTGCGATTTTATTTTCATTTACTTTCTTGCCAAATCCAACAGGAGTTGATTGGTCTATTATTATAAAATGTATTTGGGGTTCAACTGACATGCCTAGGGCATGTATTTCTTGATATTACGTTGCCTCTTAAACAAACCTTCAATCTCGAGTGATCTCCCCCAAAGTGGTTGCCAAAACTTCCGTTCAAACAAGAGAAGAATTCAACCAAAACTCTGCTTTAACCCTTGTCAATCATTCCACCCAGCTCTGGAGTTAATGCCCATACATAGGTAGGGATATTCACCGATGAATTACCCCAGGCAAAGATGTTACACCCAATTGAGTTCCAATTCCTTTGTTCACTTAAGACTTTCCTAGAACATTCAATTTCATCAGGTAGTGCTCGCTCTGGCTGATGGTATACAAGCCCCAAGAAATTCAACATGCAGCGGTATCTGGTAGCTCAATCTGGTAAAATCCTTGGAACCTGGATTGATCTGGAGTCGACTGAGTATATTATGCTGACAGCTCAGACCTGCATCCCACTGAGATTCAGGTCCATCGAAATTTAGCAGGATGTGTGGTTATAATCAGCTGTGACAGTCTTTAACCTGCCTCCAATGAGATATAACCAAAACCAAGGGCCAACTCATTTCAACCTGGTGGGAAGGCAACACACACCCCAGAGCCAATATGAATTTGTCTCTTTGTGTTGGAACAGCTCTGAGTGCCTGACACAGTCGGGGCTTCCTGGCCCAATGTGAGCTGGTCAACATGTCAACAGAGCGAGATTTGGGCTTGAGAGTGATTGCATGTCCTTTGGCAATACTAATATGTTACATGTGGCTAGCCCCAATTTAGAGCACTCTTGGCTTGGCTTGGGTCCGACCTGTTGCTAAAATTGGGAGAGCTCAGGTCCTAAGGCTCCAACCCTTTCCGTTTTTAAACACTTGTAAACAGTCAAAACCGTTTATTTTTCCATTTAGTTTATGGACCTCAGGAAACGGTAAATAAATGGCAAAGTAAACAGTAAACAGTTATGTTTTTGAGAGGTAGGGATTGGGTAGGGACGGAACTTCAACTTAGGTGCATAATGCGGCTATCTTGTAATTCTTGGGTGCCCAGATCAACAAATCACTGGTTTGTTCTGCTGTCACTCGCCGCTCACTTCGCCTATGCCTGCCTGGGCTGCAATGAAAACCCCCTGTCGGCCTCCGATGGCCGTGAAACAATTACAAGCAATTACACAATACCTTGACTCATCCTTGGCGCCACCTGGCGCATAAACTCGTGATATCTGTGACTGGACACGTCTCACCTCTCACACTCGCAAAGTTGTTGACGCACCCCTCGCGCAACCTTAGCCAGGCCACTATTAAAAAGCCCGCCAAAATCAACAACCTTCCTCCAGTGTCACTGATGCTGCTAACGGCGAAGCACACAGCGCCGCACATCGGAATGTTATTGACACTGAGTTCTGTATCTGCACGCATCAAGCTTCCGCGAGGCATCAAATTGTTTGCTCGTCTGCATCCCGGATCCACCGCTGCATTCCTCGTTAATGTCTGTATGGTGGACTCGGAATCTGCTGACAATACTCCTCTGGTTGGCGGCGTGATTGAGATTGACCAGTTTTTCAGATACGATCATGAAGGTGATGCTTGCCAAGATGTAGATTAAGGTGGGGTTCTTGGGCTACTAATATCATGGTCTGCAGTAAGTAACCCATATAGCGTGTACAGCCTCTAAAAAATACTGTTTATAAACTGTTTTAAGCTGTTTTAAATTGTTTTCGCACTGTTTCCGTTTAGTTTACGCCCGAGCGTAAACAAAAACTAAATGGTTGGAGCCTTACCGGGTCCGTGAAGTAAGTAAAGGCTAATTTTCTCCAATGTAGCACTGAGTTAAATACTTAGTTAGTGGGCTCTGCCGCAAAGCGCGCGACAATTGTTATGTTAAAGAAGTCTGCGCCGAAGATGTTCAGGAAAGCCATTATAGAGAGTCGGGAGGTGAGACGAGTAAAGAACGAATAGCAGCCAGGCCTGAGCGCCACCTGGACACGGCAAAGAAATGAGGGACAGTGATGCGCGTCGAAAGCAGCGCGTTGTTTGTGCAGGACCAAATACCGCTTCTTCGGACCGAAGGATTAAACTCATATTTTATTCATGCTTCCCGAAAATATTTGTTTGTCGAACCAGATCGATTCGGAAGGCCCTAAAATGGGGGGGTTCTCTTTTATATTTGAGGATCCGGTAAATACTGCGACAAGAAAACGAAAGTCGAGTTCGGCGCTGCCCAAGTCCACAACGTGATCGGGCCGACGTTCAGCGGAGTTTGAAAAGAGGTCGATTTGCCGGGATCTTCCGGTGCCCACCTCTTGAATCGATGGGCCATCACACGCCCTCGATGCACTCCTCTCGACGCATCAAACGCGTCCGACGCGTCCTCGCGCACTCGGCCCGACACTCCGATCCATTCACACGTCGGCTGATACGATGCCAATCAGCTGGCAGGCAGCCTCGAGGCTCTTCAGCCTTGCTCGCTGCCTGCCAGGCACGTCCTCCAGACTTGGGGTGTTGTGAGAGCCTTGCTCACTGCATTGCCAGATGTAGTATTCAATTTTTTCACGTCACTCGCCCACATACTTGTCTCAAGTATCCCATCCCTTTGTCTTTTCAAGTTTGTAACTGCCCCGGTAGCTTTTCCCCACAGGGGTTTTGACGCGCTCGCAGAGTTTCGTAGGTAAAATCTACCTACCATTACCTACCTCTACCTTTTGGTGGCCGGTCTCGGATAAAAGTGGGGTTCGCACAAGGTTTGCAAGAGTTCCGGGTCAATCCCATCAGTTCATTGACATTCCTAACAATTCCTAATGATTCCTAACGACTCCTAACCACTCCTAGCTCATCCTAGCTAATCCTAGCGCATCCTAGCACATCCTATCTTATCTTAACTACTCCAGGCCCACCTGATGATCTACCCGGGCTCGCCTTTTTTTTTTTTTTTTTTTTTTGACTGAATTAAAGCTGATCCGTCTGCGATCTGCATGGAGTTACATCCCGATCTGTAGGCCGGCTATGACACCGGCGCTGTATAGCTGCTTGACCTTTCAACCGTGGGCGGATGGTCTCCTTATCTATGTATTATTTATGAAGCCGGTGGCTTGAATATATGACTGGCTGTTTTCCTTACACCCTGGGCAGCAACTTGAGACTCATATTCAGACCCAGATCTGTATGCATTATGCAATATGCATTTCTAGCCAAAGTCTCCGCCTCCCAAGCCGGTTCCCGCGAAATCATATGCAAAGTCAGGTTTATGCATTTTTATATCATGCATTGCGAGATAGTCAACTGTAAATGATATTTCGGAGTCTAATACAAACAACCGAGGCAAGTATGTATGGATACTGCATCGGCAATTGCCCTCGAGGCTTTGGAGAGGCTCGGAGCGGTTTCGGCGTCGAAGGGAAGGGGAGTACGGGGCAGGCGGGAAGCTAGTCGAGAGTACAACTTGATGAGTCGTTTGGCGGCGGATCCGGACTTGATATGTCGTTGCATATCATAAGTAAGTCGTTGCGGTGAGGCAAAGCCATCCCTTGAATACTTGAGCGTCGTCTAGGTCCCAAAGTCTTCGAGAATCCAAACATGAGCGTTGACGACTCACACTTGAATGTATGTACTTGAATACATGGTTCAGCTTGAATAGATTTGGTGAGATTTGGTGATTGCGCCTTGCGGAGGGTGCGTCTGAGACACTTCGCTTGTAGGATGGCCCTTCGAGGTATCGCTGTGTCCATGAAATGCCGATTGAGATCGACTTGAGAGTTACCGACAAAACGAGGATGCAGAGTGTGGGCATGCGGGCCAACTGGGCGGGATGTCGCCGATCTTGTCCGAGACATAGAGACCCGTCCACCGTCCGAGCCAGCGCACCCTGGGGAGAAGACCGCTAAGCACGCACCCGCGGAGCCACCGCAAGCCACCACGCAATCCAAAGCCCAGTTGCGACAGCAGCCTCAAGGCACGCAACTTGAATATTGACATATCCTTGTCCGAGCGGTTGCTATAGATGTTGATTCTGGAACCTCTGACTATGCTCTCTCGGAATGAGGTGGAAGCGGAGGTGGTCGAGCTTCATAACGCCAGGGGCGGATGGGAGTGAGAGCGAAAGGGAGGGAACGATCAACATGCACCTGGTCCGACTAACAGTGGCAGGAACAAATATTGCGCACGGACCTTTAGAATGCTGTCTCCCTAGTACTCTCTCGGCTCTATTCCATCCCCCACCTGCCTTCAAATCCTTCAATTAATTCCCTGTTGACTCTAACTCTTCACCTGCTTTGACGCAAACGACGGATTCAAATTTCTGACGCGGCCCGGTTCCGATCAAGCAACTCCGATGAGTCCAATTTAACATTGGGCCAGAACCAAGTACCACCCAGCTGTCGGAAGAGCTTCATGTTAATGAACTCGGAAATTTATATGATACCTACCTCTCAGATCCTTTCGGGTTGTGGTGCCGTATAAGGAAGATGTGATGTTCTCTTTTGTATCACGCCTCCATTTACCGGACGCCCACTATGCGCAGTCCTCATTCAACAAAGTGTTTACAAAGCTTCCCGTGTGCGTATGCGTTCTAGGGCCATCATCGCGTGCAAGACGCCATCGCAATCCTCTGGCTAAACCCCGCTCATGTCCATAGCGCGGTGTTGTGCACACGACAATCCGACATAGTGGTTAATTGTTTTTTATCGTGTAGACTAATTAAATTACTCATTTCCCCTCTATCATCCTTCGGTCACTCACTCGCAAATGGGTACGGCGAAATTGAAGGATGCTCGTAGATCTCAAAGGTGAGTATACTTAGGCGCCGGGACGAAATATATAGTAACCCATAGACAACCATAGACACATATACTGTACTATTACGACCAAGTATTCAGTCACTGGTCACAGCGCCGGCTGAATTGAATGCTTTCCAAGTATGTCACAGGTCACTGAGGGCCTCGAATACTTGACCGTTTTATCCGGTTGCAGGGTCGAAAAATCAAAAAAAAAATCTCCAGCCACCGGTGATCCTTCTGATGCCACTTTGTTGGAAGATGCAGCCCAATCGGGTCTGTTTCTGCGGAAATTCATCTTTCTGAGCATTTTTGGCGGTCTTTCGAGCCGAATTTTTAGCTGAATACTTGTGAAATGAATACTGAAAATAGTGGTCACAGGTCTCAACCACGCTTGAATTACGAGTACTTATGTAATCGTTCCTTTAATCATCGATACTGCGGTTTTCGCGACCTCCCGATTCATTAGTCGCCAAAACTGTCCTACCACTTCTTACTGAGGTTAGGGTTAGAATCGTAGTCATTTTTAGTCAGTTTCATTAGATCCGCTGTTGACTTTTTAGTGGCTATACGCATATGGGTGGGCGTGGGTTCGAACCTCACGCTTTGATCCTTTTCACCCGCACGCCGTCAAGCTCTGTGGTGTGTCATCCTCCAGCCACATACTTCGATAAATCTTTGTATGCAATTAAATGTCGGGCTTCTGTATATTCTGTCTGTCCGTGAGCGTTAAACTCTAAAGACGGCCGTGGCGTGTGATATGGTGAGCATCAATATCAAACAATGATCAAGTAGCTGGTATATCTGTGCTGCAATATTGTGATCTATTTTGGTGCAGAGGTTAGTGGGCTGTGTTTACCGCTTGGCCGATGTTGACAACTTTCTGTTTTGCATGGCAATCTCGCCAACCACTGTTACACCGGAACATCCCGGAATTCCTCAATTATTTTTCTCCTCGATCAGCAGTACTATGAATGTTAAATTTCGGGTGTGGTCTTTGTTTCTGAGGCTATTACGCCGCAAGTTCCAACGAGGCCGTAGACATACATATTCTCACCTTCTCCTCGCTCACACCCACCGCGCCGAGATCGATGTCGCCGCTCCTCGGCATGCATGCCGACGATGCTGTAAGTCCCACGGTCACGAGCTATTGCGTCGTCTCTCTCCTTTATCATCCCCGCTGATCATTCCCTTTGCAGCTCGTTAGGAACTCGTCTATGCTTATCCTAGTTGATTATTGGGTAATATCTGCTCCTTTTTGCGCACATTTGACTGCGTACTGAATTTTATTTCCCGGATTTCATTCAGAGCTATAGCCTATCGCAGAGTGATCACAGACAGTGTTTGAAGTCTCCAACCGAGCTCAGTTATAACCATCAATAAGACTTTATGTTGACCCTTTTTGTCCTGCCAAGGACCTCTCAACCCACGCCGCTATCCTGTCTGACTTGTCCCGCCATTCTGCACTGACTGTGACTCTATCTGGCTTCACTCTGGACATCTTTTCTGTTCCTTTGACTTCGGGCCTTAATTCTCACGGACTTCAAGTGTGTCTTTTTCTTGTCTGAGATGCTCAAAAATCACCAAATGTGCCCCGCGATTGAGTACCCGTAATATGTTTCCCAGCCCGTTCGCCTCGTTTGATCTCACTCACACGCTCTACTCAGGGTCAAATACATTCAAGTATCCTTGAATCTATCCACATTCCCTCTTATCCGAAGATATTGCTTACACAGAGCTTGACTCCCCTTCCGTCAATGTTCGCGGATCTGACTGGAGCATATGGCTGTCCGTCTCTGAGCCTGACATTGCAACGAACTTGCGACGTCGTCGCGCGCCCAATTTATATTGTCAATCGATTCCCGCTCGCATTCGACGCTGCACCTTTATTTGGCATCAGTACTGGGCATCCACTCCACTGGCTCGATTAGTCCCACCGACGCCAGGGCCCTCCATTTAGGCGGGATGCAGGCTCCTTTCACATCGGCTATCTCGCATCACCAACGGGGTCTCGGTTTTGATTTTGTATCGGTCTGTCCCTCCAATCACTACTGACTCGATTAGTGACCTATTTATTCGTGGTAAGTCGCTCTCTCGGCGGTCCTCAAACGTTTTGTATTATCCTCACAGTCAGATTCACATCTCGCCCTCGCAACCACTTTATCCGTGTTTCCATCGGCTCGCAATGCGTTGCTGTTCAGGTTGTGAGGATTTCAGCGGCGATCCGATGACTGGGAGTACACTTGTGTGGGTGTGCTGCGTGATCCGTGCTGCGTGAAATACTCAAGTAACAAGTTGAGTTCTCAGCCCCTCCCAGATGTTTACTGCTCCCTTCTCTCATCTGACGCACTTTATTTACTCCAGGTACAACTCTCCACCTAGTTATTATACACCGTACACCTTGCCTTCTATCAAAGACGCAACCGTTTGCAACACTATTTAAGTGCTTTGGCTTCCTCTGGACCTCTTTCACAAGACAATACAGATTTCCGACGATGGGAAAGTGACGCTACATCGAAAAAGCTCGTTCCTTGGCTCCCAGCCTCGCACAGTAGCTGTAGTATGTTTCCCACTCCCTACTCCCCAAATAACCCACGCTTTTCCTCTGGCAGGAATGCACTCGGCGGCATAGGAGCTGTATATGAGGGATGCACACAGCTGTGGTGAGTCGATCTTTCTACGACGTGGTTTGTCATTGGTTTGCTGTTGATTGTATTGTTCTTAGGTCTGAGTATGCATCCAGCTCAGTTTGGTTCTTTAGTCCGATGAAGTGGATGGATGGAGGCATCGTGGCGTGTTCTCGAAGTCAGACTTTCGAACGGAGGTCATTTCTGTAGAGCAGCAATCAAACTCGGATCCCTGTGAGTACTATATTCTCCACGGTCTGATCTATGCGGAATAGCAACTGATTCATGCAACAGTCAATTCTATTTGGCTGGCTGGGATCCCCGCTGTTTTGTATCTGTCCATGTTGAATCCGCGCGCACGCAGCCGGATTACGGAGCTGGGCAGGGGTTGGGCAGCACCCTGAGGATGGTGCATCGCCGCCGTGCATCCACAATATTCTTTGCTCGGAGGGAATGCCGCCGGGTGGATGGCTGATGTATTTGCTATCTATCTATCCATATGGCATGCATGCGGTCCAATGAATAGATGTCCACTTTCAGATGACTCATGAGCCAAAAACAGCGGAGATGGCAGGACTGGGAATAAATGTGAGGTGTGTTTAAAATGTGTGGACTGGGTGGCTGTCAACCGCGGCCTGCGGGAACTTATTGAGGACTGCATCACAGGCTAGAATGACTCAATGCCGTTCTAACCGAGCCGAAAACAAAAATTCCTCCATTTTTCCGCCCCTATTTCACATAATGACTCTTATGCATTGAAAGTAGACTCAAACCAGTCGCTATAGACATTGCTGATCGTCGATCAATGTCCCGGGTCAATAGCGGCTGGAATATGATCCGCGTGTTTAGTCGGGAGTTGCCGTGATGGAGAAAATGACTTATCGTTTTCCGCGAAGACCCCAGAGGCGTGAAAGTATGGGTTATGGGAAAACCGGGATCAAAACCGGGATCACAACCGGCGGCATTGACGGCCGTTAGCGGACTTTAAATTTCACACTACTGCTGTATTCGGTCCCGCCTCCCGCCTCCCTTCCTTCACCTCTGCCGGTCTCAATGCCTTGCCTGCCCAGCTACGCAGCGCCCCGCTCGCTATGTTCTCCTGCAACCCGTACATAGCTCAAATGCTTAGTTTATCCCTATGATAGGACCCTATCAGATCATCCCACACAAATTACAATTGGCGGACCGTCCGAGCGGCGCCGAAGCCCAAATTGATATGCTGCCTCTGCGCCTCTCCAGTACGCAAAACCCTTGTCTAGAAGTGGAGCGCAACGATCGCCCCTATTCGGGAAGTTTAAATTGCCGTGAGTTGCCGACATCTACATGAGAATTTATTCATAGGTGCTTGTCCCAAGATGGGCATAGTTGTGCTGGGCAAGGGAGTGCTGCACGGTGCAGCGGGGAGGCCAGCGTGTTCAAGAAGGAAAGGCGAAAAGGCGCGACCGAACACGGTACTACATAGAATTCAAAGTCCGCTAATCTGCCGCCCATGCCGCCGGTTTTGATCCCGGTTTTGATCCCGGTTTTGATCCCGGTTTTGATCCCGGTTTTCCCATATCCCGTTTGTTCTCCCAGAGGCGGACTCTTCTCTCGTAAAGTCTGAACAGACATTTTGTAGAGAGGAGAACTGTAAGACATTCCATGTTGTCCTATTTTCAATACCATTAAAACTGAGTGCCCTATAGCACAATTTCTGCGGCCGCTTTCACTTAGGGGCTATCCACCAAATCTTGCCGCGGGTCCCTCACACCTGCCTCATGTCTTTCAGATGCAAAGACAGCAAGTCTGACGATGACTAAATCCCTCCGAGGCCCAAGCGGCTTCGAACTGACCCAGAGTCCCCAGCCTACCTACATCTCCTGCGGCAGAATCGGAGCATCACAGCCTGCTGCAGCCTTCCTCCTGGTGTGAATGAAGTGATGGGAGGCCAAATCCTTCACAAAGGGTCTGCGCGGCGACTTTCAGACGCTCTGGGTCCAATGTCGCGACGGGAGAGAAAGATTATGTAATTACCCCTATTCCCCTGGTCGAAACCGAGATCAGGCCAGTCAAGGGCAGGTCAATAATTGCTCGAGCGACTAGACTACTGCGCAGGAATGCTGGCCAATTTAAAGGGGCTGAAATTCATGACCCATCTGTTCATTCCGGCCCTGATCCTGTGTGCGTCGCTGGTATAACTCGTGCTTGACCTCTCTCGGTTCATCAATTCCAAAGAACCTGCAGGCTCCTCAATCAAGCACTTAGTTCTCTATGTTCACGAGCGGTTGTTTCCTTATTCAGCCGTGATTTGGCTACGCGGTGTGTTCTATGCCTTCCCACATGCTCTCTTTCAGGCTCCCGGACCACTATATGATTGCGGGTCGTCAGTGGTCGACTAGGCTTTGTTGGAATCTTAAAGTCCCTGGGTTCTGTCTGATATTCCCGCTCCTGTGTCTAGTTGCAACCTCCATTTCAATCCCAGCTCATCGGGCTCCCTTTATGAGCAATAAATACCAGCGCAAGAGATCCCGGTTGGATCATATTTTATCGAGGTAAGTTACGCTCCATATTTAGTTTCTACCCCCGTGTGGATCAATATTATTGGACAATTCAATGCAGTTTTTGCACCTTAAACTCTGAATTAACGCCGGAGCAAAGCAAAGGAATATCTTGTAATACTTCATAAGTACGAAGTTGTGCCGGGCGAAGCCACGGCCCTCCTCCACCAAGTTGATGGGAAATGAATACTTATGGGCACTGGTCACACCCCCTGAATACTTGGTCGAAATAGTACAGTAGAAGGGCATGAGACTCTATGGACCTGGATAGACCATCAAAGCCCAATATAGTGGTCTATGTGTCTATCATAGCATTTCAGTTTTTCCTGATGTGACAGCACGGCACGTGAAATTATAGGGCTGTGACTCCGTCCCGTCACGGGCACGGCCGTCATTTCGACGGCCGTCGGCTTATCGAACCGTCCCGTCTCCGTCCCGTCATGGAGGTTTAGAAAATCTCTAAGGAACGGGACGGGTGACGGGACGGCCGTCACGGGCCGCCGGAAGGTGACGGTTTTCTTCCAGGCACAGTTTTCAGCCAGCGCTACGTAGGACACGGCACAAAATTATTTCACCGCAGAGGATCTTGTAGAGGTGGTTAAATCGAGGAATGCAAATAAAATTTGTACGATGATGGTAAATGAAAGCTGTTTAATTTGTTCTAAGCATCTTTGAGGATCTTTAACGGCGAGACAAAGGTACTGTTTAACCATCTACAGAACACTGGAGTGTGCTATGGCTTTCGCGCATCATTCAATCAGATCATCACCTCTCTCTGAAAATTCCCCGGGGACACGCCTCCCTGCACACCTTTCATCAACCAACCCTCTATCAATCCTCAAGTCTTCTTTTAATGTTCATTTGGACTCTGTCAATTTCCCCCGACAGACCCACTCGACGCGCCATTGTGGTATCTTATCTTATCTTATCTGGGCCGGAAGAAGCCGATGCCCTGCTCTGACACTCTGACGCGGGGCGGTATGTGGCGGCGGAACAACGCCAAATGACAGTCTACACTGTGGGCGGCGGTGGCAAAGATTGCCGCCTTGATTGGCGGTGAACGGCTTCTCCAAATGGCTGTACCACCCGTCGTGCCGTCACGGCCGTCATTTCGACGGCCGTCAGGTCATCGAACCGTCCCGTTGCCGTCCCGTCACGAAACGTTCCTAGGCCCTGACGAAACGGGTCGGCTACCCGTCACCGGAACTCGTCAAACCGTCGCGACGGGGACGGCGCACAGCCCTACATGAAAACACGAATGATTACATGGGAAGACACAGTGTAGCGTGAGATATTTATTTTTCTCCAATGCATTTCTCATACGCCATGTTCCAGCATACACCGGTCATGGTCGATGGGCTCTGCATTCAAGTGAGAGCTCCGCAAGCGCGGACAGGTGGATAGGATACTGCTGGCCGAGTTATTGACCATTTTATCTGGCGCAGGTGTTCTGTCCTCCTGTCGGGGAAAGTACCGGATAGAGGACCGAAAGCGCAATCACAGTGCTTATTATACAGCGTCAGCAAAGTGACCTGGGAGTAATAAAGACGCACCAGGGTATTGAGACGCGAGGTCGGCGGAGCAGCGGAGACAATGGCTCACTGGCAAAGGGCGAGGGTGAATGTGAGGAGGAAATTGAGGCGCATTTGAACGAAGAATTGATGCGATTGGGTGGATGAGGGTGCTTTTATTGATTCATTGGCCGCGAAGGGCGGGGCGATCCCGTCTGGATCTTGAATGTCGTTGTCAATGTCCGATATTTCAAGGAGGAAGCAGATGAGATGCGTCAGCTGTTCGATACCTTACGGGAAACACGTTCCGAAGGACGTGAAGACACTTGCCCGATCTCGATTATCCTCCGTTTACACGAAGCCAAGATTTCAGGCAGCACTTCATATCATTTATTTTGCAGTCAAAAACGAGTGATTTACAAGAGTGTAATCCTTCCATATATTCCGTTGACCGGGACACGCTGAGGACGTGTCTCCGTCAGTTCCGGGTACTCATCGGAAACGCTGAAGTCTCCCCCGTTCCAAAGAAGTACCTGGATTTCCCAGTAAGTGCAATCGATCTGTAGGCATAAATGTATTTCTTACTTGAACGACGAAAGCCTGTCATTGAATGTCCCGATAGTGAAGCTTGGAGCCGGGACAGTAGCGAGATTCGCTGCACCGGGGCGCCGGAGAGGGCCGAAGCTCGGGCCCTTGCATCCCACGTCGCTGAATTCATAACGTCAGCGGCAGCAGAAATGGATACTGGGCCCTGAGAGGGATACTTGCGCGAAGAAGAAGCACTGCTGCCCAGAATCGGGGCCGACGCTCGAGATGTCGTCTTGGAAGCTGGCACTGAAGTTGACGCATTCTCCACTGGCACCGCTGAATTTGGTGCAGGGCTCGACCCAAGGGGCGTTTGCGCAGACGAACCTGTGAGGGAATGTGAGCGATGATTGAACGGAATGTTCGGCGCGGACGTACACCGTGCCCGGCGTGCGGGAGGTAAGGGTGGGCTGGGGTACACATGAGATTAGTTCAGGGGACGAGAAACACTGAGATGATTCTCAGATGAACTCACCGTGTGCTCAGGCGCCGGGATGGCGTAGACGAGGGGGATGAGCGTAAGAAAGGCAGCGGTGAACTTCATGATGAGCTGAGAAGAGGATGGGCGACTTGCAGTTTAGAGGTCGAGAATGCTGCCTTTCAATACGAATCGGTGACTCGATATTTCGCCGTCGCATTCGGGCCAAGCCCGAGATGCGGGTATCCGCTGCGGGCGAATGCTTCAGATCTACCTCGGTCCTCAATTTCGAAGCAGAATGCTAGGTTCAACCGTTTCTGCACCGTCCTAATTGAACCCCGTATCCACATTCCAGCGCTTGAGCTTACAAACACGTTGATGTGTTTCGACAGCCAGCGCGGGGCAATGATGCGCGCAGTTAATCGTCGGGTGCGTCGGGTGTTCGAAGCGGCTGTCGGGCAGAGTGCCAAGCCTAAACTTTCTGTGTGGCTGTGGGTTAATTTGTAGCAGTGATAGGTGGATAGAGGTATAAAGGAGGACAGCATAGCGAGAAAATAATGTTCTTTTGTGGTTATTAATCAGCAAGGGATTTTTCTGTGGAAGCATGCGCTTTCAAGCGAGAAGGGTGCCAGAGAGCTTGAAGATCGAGCGGTCATCAGGAAATTGCGGGAGTCTTTTATCTTTTGAACGGCGCAAGGTTCATCATATGAGAATTGTTTTGGGCCAAGAGCGAGGGAACGGTTGGCGACGCGGGCGGGCTAGCCACGAGGAAATGACCTGAAAAAGAAAGTCGCCCAGCTATTCATCAGGCGGGCGGCGAGAAAACAACGGGGTGCGATGGTTTGTGAGCAAAGGAGACGTGGAGTCAGTCGGTGAGAGTGTCCGTTCATCTGTAGCCGGTGGAAGCAATGCTCTGCTGGTCCACGAGTAGCCAGCATCCTTCATTCTACTACCTTATGCAGGTGAATGGTGGAGCTTGACTCTTGTGAAGGATACAAACGATGAACAGGACCTGGAAATCCTCAATCGCCTGCCAAGAAATTGCAAGGAGTGGCAGCTCACCGTCGTTCAACGTCCAACATTCATCTGTCAACCTTGTGATGTCTGTGATGGCCCTGGACTCGAACTGCCAGTGAAATTTCCGGAACCGCACTGAGTATTTCTCAGAGGGACGTCCAAGCTCAAGGATTATAATATGGTTAAGCTGCGCACCTCACCGACAGGGATTCTGCTAAGTAGTTTGGGGATATCGGATATCACCTAGGCGGGCCTGAAAAAAACGGTTCCGTGGGTAAGTAGATTCAGGGCGACGATGTACATCTGCCAACCGTTAGATAAGTGGTGGCAGCTGTCATGTTTCCCTAAGTACCCGAGAGAACCCATTGCGAGGACTATAAAAGAAGGCGCTGTGGGCCAGGAACGCACACAAACTTCTGCTTCCCTCGATCAATGTTCAGCACCAAACTCTTCATCATTCTGCTCGCATTTGGATGCGCCCTGGTAGCAGCCGCTCCCGCTGTCAACTTCGTGAGTTGATTAATACTTGATGATCCACCTGCGGCGTCGCTGATTGTATTTCGCTTTTAAGCTGCCGCTCGATGAAGGTCTGTTTGCCGAATCCGAGCGAGGGAACACGCTGATCAAGGGTTTGAATTGAAGCGAACCCCGATAAGTGGAAACACCAGGACGGCCACGTGCTGGCCAACGACGTGATGAGACTCCCCATTATATTTTCGTTTTTCTTCTGACTTGTTGTGTAGATCTGAGGGACAGTGATCGTGTACGAGGACGAACGACAAGTCATTTGGCGATCTGTGCTTAGTAGGATGTAAGGAGAATGAATCAAAGGAATGCTCAGTGTGAGAATGATGGGTCCAGCAATTTCCGCGAGAAAGCCTACGAAGTGCTGGCACCAGGGAAAGAAGTGCCTGCGAGTGAATGATCGTGCCGAGGTCCGGATAGAGCCAGACCAGAGGTCAAGGAGGCAGCTCCAGTCAGATGTCACAGCAGGAGGCAATTGTGATTTCCGCAGAGGAAGCCGGCTAGGAAGAGAGGCTAAACAAGAACATTCACGAAGCTGATACGGCATTTTGACCCATTCAAGGCTCGGGACTCAGATGACTTTTGTCGCGTCAGACCGACTACTGCAGGTCACAAGCGGAATCGAACAGCTTGAAATGAGTCTTGAGTTGAGATGCCTCAGAGCATCTGGGAAGAGACGGATCGCAGTTAGAGAGAAAAGGCACTCTGGCAACATGGTGTGAAGCAAGCATGAACGAATTTAAAAACCGCAATCGGATCATTCCGCCGATTGGGCCATCAGCTGAGGCAACACGACCACGTATCAGCGGAAACACGGCCCACTCCCGGACCTGCCTCTTTGGGAAGGACCGGCTATCACGCGGGTCAACCGGGCGTGATCTGTCCCAATCCGTCTCAGGGGCGTGCCACCATTGTTAAGTGACACCGGGGGCAAGAGCCAACGCACCTGAAAACCACATGCGTTTAACGCATGTGGTCCGCAGGTGGTCAACAAAGGTAATTGTGGTGCTTCGGCGGACAAAGGGGGGCTTTGTCGGCTTGGGGCGGCCGACAAAGCCCCCCTTTGTCCGCACAAAGCACCTGTGCCAATTTTGATGCTTGGTGCCGACCACATGTGGACCACATGCGTTAAACGCATGTGGCCTTCACATGCGTTGGCTTTTGCCCCCGGTGTGACGGAGGCCCGTGGTGAAGGCCCGCCATAGTCTAAAACTTCCACTTGGATGAGGGAGAGAGCAGGATGGAGAAATTGACACTTCAAATTGTAACACTAATGATATGAACAAAAAACAATATCTAGTGCAGTGCGAACGACTGATGCCGTTTCGACGCCCTCTCGAGGGATGCTCCCAGCAAGTGACTCTTATCATACTTCCACTTCCCACTTTAAGTAGATCTTCCTTGCGCACCAATAGCTGAGGGAACAATAGCCGTGACAAAGGGTATGGAAGGGGGATGATCTTCCGAGCAGAGACGATCAACCTGCGCCATGACCCAGTCTCGAGGGTATATTCAGCCCAGCGCATTTTTTTATAAGGCTGTGGGAGGGGAAGCGACTGGATCCGCTGGGAGGGTGGCTCGACCGCAACAAACTCGAAATTTCGTGGTTCCATCGTGAATATCGCGCAGACGAGAGAAATTTCATGGGGAGATGGTCGTGGAGAGGAAAAAAACACTGATGACGTTGAAAACGCGTCCCAGATGGCCCGCCATGGCGGGCAATGGGCCACCAAAGCCTCAGGAGTTCTTAGTTTGGAAAGTGGAGGCCGATGCTTCCCAAAGAAGCGCTGATTTCAATGTGTAAAATATTAAAATGCATGGAAGGTAGCTCTCGCCAGCCAGAGAAGGGTTCCATTCGTCATGCAAATCTGACTCTTGGTTTTCGCGCGCTTTTCATGGTGTTATTTATTCGTCCTTTTCAGTCGTTGTAACCTGGCTGAGACCAAGTTTCCTAACGACAGAATATATAGGGACAAGAGACGGGGGGAATACTGTAGCGCCAGATTAGGTCCTGGCACGCTTTGCGGACGTGTGTGGACGCGATGGTGTAATTCTGATTCAACGAGGCATGTGTGCCGAATGGCGAAG
This sequence comes from Mycena vulgaris, assembly GCA_029204335.1. NCBI lineage: Eukaryota > Fungi > Basidiomycota > Agaricomycetes > Agaricales > Mycenaceae > Mycena > Mycena vulgaris. The sequence goes on from JARGYA010000024.1 coordinate 991,790, forward strand.
GGAGGGCCGGAGTTCGAGGCTTTGAAACCCCGCTCACCGCTGGATCGCCGTGGACGGGTTTCTTATTAAAATTTGGTGGAGTTTCTGCAAAATCCTCTAATGCGGGAGGTTATCCGCGTGAAACCGCGCTTCTCAATAGAATTATCCTTCATTTCCCTGATACACGCCGTTTGAATGCGATGGGTCAAATTTTCCCACTCAAATCTGTTGCCGACCGGCGGCTGATGCTTATCCTTCCGCCCCGTGGAGGCAGAGAGAGGCACTTGCTTGTTTATTTTTGTCTTTCTAGATCGTTGGAATTAAACATCGATTGGCGCCCCCGCCCCACGATCCTTATCGTGGAAGAGGCGCGCGCTTGTTATTCTCCCTCCAAATTATGAAGTCTGACGCCGATTGACGACCGCGATGCGACTTCGTGGCAGAATTCGTGGCTTAAATGCGACGGTGAATTATCTGGATCATTCATGTCTCAGCAGTTGCTCAGCAGCCTGGAACGGAGATCTAACAGATCCTGATTCCGTGATAGCCGATTGGGGTATCGGATAAATATCAGGACACGCTGGTTTATATAAAGCACCTCAACCCTGATTATCATCAAAATGCCCTCTCAGCGACCCACTGCACCAAGCCGTCTCAAAAATATCCTGGCCTGTCTGACCCCTGCTCTTAGACTGCTGGATGAGCTCAGTGACTCATTCGGAACACCGTTCCTTCTGCCTATCTCAAACACGGTGCTGTCCCTGATCACCTCTGTACAGGTATCGGTGCCACATTCAAAATATAACCACCCCTACACTGACCGTCTCCAGAATGTGAAACACAACAAAGACGAATGTATCAAGTTGTTAGAATATACCCATTCGATATTACAGGCTATCATCGAGTTGCACCTCACGTCCGAGCCGGCGGGGGTCTTGGCACCAAAAGATTTGTATCATCTGGGAAAATTCACGGAGTATTTGTCGCATCCCGATCTGTCACATGAACCCAACACTAAATCATGGCACAGAACTCTACACAAGATACATACCTTCGCGGAAGCACAGCAGGAGCGAAGCTGAATTAGACACTTCTTACGCCAGGTGAAATGACCACACTGCTCAAAGGGTGTCACGCGGGACTTCAGGATACTCTGGATGTCTTCAAGGTTACATTTCCGCCTTTGCAGCGCATAACTATAGCCATAATCCATTCTCCTCAGATCCATGCAGGTCTCAATGTACTCAACAATATTGCTGATATGCAGGCCAAAACACAACAAATGCAAAAAGAATTACTCGAGTTAATTTCAGCTCTTTCTGACCACACGACATCAGAAAATTCATTCTCTGTGGGTGGCTCTGTGTCTGTATAGAATAGCACTGAGGATGTGTCTCTAGCTCTATGGACACAGCATTGGCTCGCAAAATAGGTATGTGTAACAGGTAAATTGTGGACATTCGCTAATGGTTGATTGTCGAGTTCAAAATCCCTCTCCCTGTTGCCTGCGGAACCCAAAATTTTCCATGGCCGTGAAGGAGAGCTTCAGCAAATTGTGCAAGATCTCACACCGGGGGCAAAACCCAACGCACCCAAGAGCCAAGTGCGTTCAACGCACTTGGCTTGCAGGTGCAACAAAGCCGGCAATGGGCCCTTATGTGGTCAATGGGGGGCCTTTGTTCCCTGCGGGGGCCGACAAAGCCCACCCTTTGACCACATAAAGGCAGTTTGTCGGCTTTGTTTCACCCATGGACCAAGTGCGTCCAATGCACTTAGTTTTCAGGTGCCTCGGCTTTTGCCCTCGGTGTCAATGATGTCCCAGCCAGAATAGCGATTTTAGGTGCCGGTGGAATGGGCAAAACGACTCTAGCAAGAGCTGCACTCCATCACCAAGACCTCACTGCCAAGTATACACACACATTTTTTGTGGTGTGTGATTCGGCAACCACCAGTGTCGAACTAGCAGCTGTGGTTGGGTTCAGCCTGGGACTCAAGGCAGGGAAGGACCTCACCAAGGGAACCCCGGTTGTTCAGAAATTGTCCCGAGGACCGCCTTGTCTCTTAGTTCTGGACAACCTGGAGACATCCTGGGAAAATTCGGAGTCCCGTGCTGGGGTTGAAGAGTTTTTGTCCCTCCTTACTGATGTATCACATCTTGGGCTAATCGTCAGTCCACGAGTGTCCTTCCTTCCGATTGTCATGAAAGTGAAGAGATTGCTCGGCTTCTTCAGCTCACAGATAACATGCCCTTGGCAGTGAATCTTCTTGCTCATCTGGTTGACTACGAGGGCTGTTCTAGTGTTTTGCAACGTTGGAAGACAGAAAGGACATCACTGCTTTCAGCGGGGTATGGCAAAGGATCCAATTTCGATGCATCAATTAGCATTTCCGTTTCAAGTCCTCGGATGACAGATAGCGCCAAGGAATTATTGAGTCTCCTCTCAATTCTTCTAGATGGGCTTTCCGATATCGAGCTCCTCCAAAGTAACCTGTCCATCAACAACATCTTGACGTCCAAAACTGTTTTACTTCAGACATCTCTTGCCCACATGGATCAGAGTCGGCTCAGGGTGCTACTCCCCGTGCGGGAGCATGTGAAGCATCTTTATCCACCTCGAGAATCCTTGGTTCAGCCTCTGCAACAACACTTCCATGTGCTCCTGGATTTATATTGCAAGCACATTGGAGTGCAGACGAAAAGAGTCATTGACCAAATAACTGCCAATCTGGGAAACCTGCAGCAGATACTGATGTTTGGATTGAATCAAAATAACAGGGCTTTGACCAGTACTATTTATTGCACAATCTCTCTGAATACTTTCCGGCGACTTAGTGAAAATGGTCTAGGGTACGCGGGACGGGCGAGGTTCGATTTTCGATGGCTCGGGCGGCGGTTCGATTCTGTCAGCACCCATTCTATTTTTAATCAATATTCCGCCGTAAATATGCATGGAATCTCGATGTATGTACCCATATCCCGCATGCCGACCACTATTATTGGGCATGAAGTTGTGTTTTCCATGCAGAGCTCCTTCCCGGTTTGTATTCAAATTTACAAATCTTTATGTGTGCCGTGTGTATTGTGGTGTTCACAACATTGCGCACTTTTTTTTGCAGGCCAAATTCATAGCTGTGTATCCTAAACCAAGGTAGGGTCATAGATTAAGTATTTGTGGGCCCAACAGTGTTTAGGCTCGCACATTTGTGCAGTAAGAACTTAGTGCAGCCGTGCCTGCGGAACGACCAAAATTGAACAGCCGCCAAATTCGGACAAGCATCGGAGTTTTCTGTCGTAAAATTTCAATGCATTGTGCAACAAATGTATGGTTCAAGAAGGGATATAACAACGATATAAGAACGAAGGTAATCTCAGAATGGGACCGGTTCAATGTATGTATCGGGTCTAGCCACTAAGTAATCACCGCCGGGGATCTCGAAACACAGGGGGCAAAAGAGATGGCACCTGTCATCCCGGCAACCTGGTGGCACTTGCTCCAGACTCGCTCCGTCCTGGCCGTGCCCAGGTGGCATATCGGTCACACACTTGACAGGATATGCCGTAAAGAAATCTTTATCAAGAATCTCTTTCGACTCACGCGGGTGAGTCCGTAGTCGATGAGTACATCTCGGGAGATCCCGGACTGGCTAAATTAAGCAATAAACTGCATTTCCGAGGTGAACAGTAGACACGTGGGCGACCTCGAGAACTGCTCGCTCAGCTTGTCACCTAACGTTTCTGAGTCACAGCGCGTTACGACGCAACGCAACGTGACAGACCACAAACCACCTTGGATCATTACAACTTGAAAGGAGATTTTCTTTGCTCTATAAAGCCTCCTTTCAAGTTGTAATTATCCAAGGTGGTTTGTGGTCTGTCGCGTTGCGTTGCGTCGCGGTCACGTGAACATTCTGATAGCCTTCGTTTCCAAGATTTTTTTTTCAGACACTTTTCGACGACGGGATGCGATTTTGGAGCTCGAAGAACAGTTGAGCAAATGAATAGGTGATCCATTACTGGCTCGGGACTTCTATTTATTCTGTCTACTTCATTGCGGGCAGAAGCACGAGCTGGCGCCGTTTGGACCTCACGATGACATATCTTTGGTCTTGTTCTCGAGCTTGGTCTCAGAATGGTTCTTGTTGAGGAGCTTGAAGCGCTGGAAGATGGGGTTCTTATCCAGAGTGCTAATTGGAATCGGCACTAGTTGCCCAGCAAATCGTCGTCTGTTGTCCGTGTCCGTCCATGGAATGTGCTTCGAGGTGTCAATGACCTGGGTGTGCAGAGACTAGTAGTCTGATTGATAGATTCCTGGTGCCGAAAGGGAATTTCAACGACGAGAGAGCGACGAAAGAACGACCGTCGACGAGAGAGAGCGACAATGGTAAAGACTCGGTTTTTTTAATGCTCTTGAGTCGCCGTGATGTGCATATAGACGCCCATTTGAGCGCGCTTGGCGCTTACGGTCCGGGAGGTTTCGTCCCGAGGGGCGAAAATTGACGCGCTGTGACTCAGAAACGTTAGGTGACAAGCTGAGCGAGCAGTTCTCGAGGTCCCGCCCACGTGTCTACTGTTCACCTCGGAAATGCAGTTTATTGCTTAATTTAGCCAGTCCGGGATCTCCCGAGATGTACTCATCGACTACGGACTCACCCGCGTGAAAGAGATTCTTGATAAAGATTTCTTTACGGCATATCCTGTCAAGTGTGTGACCGATATGCCACCTGGGCACGGCCAGGACGAAGCGAGTCTGGAGCAAGTGCCACCAGGTTGCCGTGATGACAGGTGCCATCTCTTTTGCCCCCTGTGAAAATTGATCAAAATTGCATAGAAAAAATTGCATTGATTTCAGCGCGGCAGCCTGGTTCATACAAGGACTCGGAAGTATCACAGAAGCCTATTTTAACTACGAATTACGCCGCGTGAGGAGACTTGGTCCCGGACAGGGAGCGAGTGGGATTAGGTGATTCTGAGCCATCAGTAGGTTTCTCCACTGACACGGGCTCAGCTTCGAGTATGACCGAGAGTCATTGGCGGCTTAGAACCTTCAGATGACGCTCTAGTCAAGGCCTTGACCAAGTATGCTGTCCGTTCATACAGCCGAGAGCAAAAGATCCGATGTCTCCGGGATGAATTGAGCTATATCATTGAGTTTGTCTTCTGTCTCTTGAATCTGACAAACTCTGATACATACCCGGGCGCAGGAAACGGGCGTTAAACATGTTCGAGACCAGATTGGGAATCGGATCTGTTCGCAGGCTGTTATTGACGCTGTATCCAAGGATAGTCTGCAGCTGAATTTGTGCAGACGGGCACGAGAAGCTTTCTGCACAGGCCTTGCAAATGAGGGAATGCTCCTTGCCTATGTACGGCTACAAGGACAAGTATACCGATTTCCGCGAGACACTGAAGCTTCTCCCGAACTCTCGGACCGCTGCGGCTGGTAACCTCTAATTAATGCTTAATGCGAGGAATCGGTATCCCGATCCAACTTACCACAGACAAGGGCTCCGAGATTGGATGGCAATATGCATTCTAATCAATACTTCGCTTGGTTTCATCCTTCGATACCTGTAGCGAGATATTGACCAGCCCTGTTTCTATGCAGAGAATACTTCGCCCCGAATATAGATCCCGCTATTTTTGCTGCCTATATGGTCCTCAAAAGCGTGCACAACACCGTCATCGAGGGTTTTTGGCGTTGGCTGAAGACAAAGATGGGTTTGAACCTGAAAGCCATCATTATACGGGGGAAACAGGAGCGTATATTGGACTCCAACGTTGCTTTTCATATCTAGCTAAATTATTCTTCTTCCTCTGAAACATCTCTTACTAACAGGATTGCAGACCATTGTTTTATTGGATCTTTGTACCGCTTATCCAGCAAGAGCTCGATGAGTTCCGAGAATGGTGGAATCAGCATCGTGTTCGCCTGCAGCGGGACAAGAATATGCCATCTGGTCATATACCTGCTCACGCTCACGAGCATCCTACTCATTTTGGGGGAATTGATTGTCGTATCCATGTGCCAAAAGAGGCTATTGCGGAACTTCGGGAATATTTAACTGAGGAGGTTGGGTCCAGGGAAACTCAACTCGGGTGGCCCGGGGTGACCCCTGAGTTCAAAGCTATTGCTGGAGAGGCCTGGGCCGGAATTTGTAGTCCAGAGATGACTATGGAATCCGCATGGAACATCTTCGCTCAGATGTCTGCAGTTATGGAGAATTATTAGTAGTGATAAATTTTGTCTGCCAAACTTTTCGTTGTTCAACCATGCCTATACATAATCTTCTGCCGGTATACCTCTGGGCTATACCCTGAATATCTTGAGGAGTTTTGAATGGGCCGCTGAAGATTTTATGAGTATAAAAAGTGTACAGATTTGTAGAGAATCCTGTCGTCTGCAAGTTCTTACTGCGCAGATGTGCGAGCCTAAATACTTTTGGGCCCACAAATACTTAATCTATGACCCTACCTTGGTTCAAGATACACAGCTATGAATTTGGCCTACAAAAAAAAGTGTGCAATGTTATGAACACCACAATACACACGGCACACATAAAGATTTGTAAATTTGAATACAAACCGGGAAGGAGCTCTGCATGGAAAACACAACTTCATGCCCAATAATAGTGGTCGGCATGCGGGATATGGGTACATACATCGAGATTCCATGCATATTTACAGCGGAATATTGATCAAAAATAGAATGGGTGCTGACAGAATCGAACCGCCGCCCGAGCCATCGAAAATCGAACCTCGCCCGTCCCGCGTACCCTAATGGTCGTTCCGAGTTGATGGATCAGATATACACCCTATTCCCTCAACCATGTGATCATACCTTGGAAGTGCGATTCATCACTGAGGTGTTTTCTTCGGAAAAATATTGTCCAATTTCCGACCCAGATCTTCTGGTTGAGCAAGGGATGCAGCACTTGTCGAATATCAATGATGCACTTATTGGTTGTGAGTTCGTGGTTGTTGTTTGCCTCATATCTCGCTAATATACCGTGATTCTTCCAGCAAATTTTTATAGAGTAGTGGCAGGCTATTACAGTTAACGGAAGAATCACATATTCAAGGCCATTGAATTTCTGAAAAGGGGACTGTCACTAGCAGAGGCCTGTGGAGACTATACCCAGCAGGCTCAAGTGTTGAACAATTTATCATCACTGGCATATCGCATTGGGGATTATTCTGGGGCCTATATCCATGCTCGAGAGGCGCAACAGAAGGCCCAGTTGGCTGCAGATTTATACCAGGAAGTGATTGCACTCCAAACCAAAGTCCGGTGCCATGCAATCATAGGCAAAAATAAAGAGGCAATTGTCCTGTGCCAGCAAGGAAACCAACTTTTGAATTTGTGTGGCATACTAGATGGCCCTGTGGCTCATAGGTCCATTGGACTTGAAGCTGTAGCCCATCAACTCCGATCGGAGTACCCCGAGGCCCGTAATCTTTTCCACAAACTTTCCCAGAACACATCTGCCGAGAGCGATCCTTGGCACCATGCGCTTTCACGACTCAATATTGCGGAAATTTTGGTGATCACTGGAGGAGCTGAGACAGATGTGGATGAAAATCTACACAAAGCCAAGGAAATCTTCAGTGCTATGAAGTTTCATAACGGCTTAATTCACTGTGAAATGGTTTCAGCTGATCTGAAACTCACCAGAGGGGAGATGACCGACGCTAGGGTTGAATTCGAGCAGGGCCTCATTTCATCGTGGGGAAAAGATGTCGAAAATGTGGACTACTGTTTAGAGAGACTTGCGAGTGTCAGTCGTTGGGGCATGTCTGACCTTGGCTGGTCATGCAAATGGCCAGTCGTGTATCTGGTCCATGCATTGAAGTCAAAGCAGAGATTCGAACTGCACAAGGCACTCCAATGTCTAGCCGATCTATTTCAGATCTTAGGAGATGATGATACAGCACATAATCTTTTCACCGTAGCACTGGAAGGATTCACACAGTTGGAATTCCACAAGGGCAGGGCGGCCTGCCTGCTTTGTCTTGGGGGATATGGCAAAGAAGAAGGGAAACTTGACGAAGGCTGTAAACCTCTGGACCGCATCTCGACCACTTTTCGAACGGTCACTTCAGACCAAGGACGTCGCTGGGCTTGATCTCAGACTTTCCTCGGCCCACATAGACATGCTGGGAAACGATGAGCAATCTACCGCCAACCTAACTGAACCAGCTGTTCCCACAATTATTATGAAGCAAAATGAGGGGGCGGAGGATCAGAAATGATGCTGCAGAAAAATCCATATAATCCTTACCCAAGCTTCCCTTGGTTTTTACTCGTCTTGAACCATGTTGTTTTCACTTTACGCACCCATATGCAGACGTGAATTTGATTTCCTCTACTCCGAAATGTTGAAGGCAACGGGGTATGTATAGTGAAGTTTACAGTTTCGTGTCATATCCGCTTTTCCATTGCTGTAATCACAGTAACCCTAGCAGGATTGCTTAATCCAGGGCTGTTGAGACAGGAATCCTGGATTCAATCACAGATTTATGAAATTGTTTAATAGGTGGCTGAGCTGTGGTTAGCGAAGCAGCAAAAACTAAGACTGTGGTGTGGTTCGAACCCTCAACCAGGTGATTTCCGCGTCGGAAACCGTTAAACTAAAGTGCTGTGTCGAACGCAGGTTTTGATGGCGATATACTATGGTTCGGTGGCTATGTACATAACCTAACCGACTTCCGTTCTTTTTCATCAAGTCGATCCATCTGTGGTGCCACTGTCATATGAGTGAAAAATGAGGCTGGAATCCATCCTATATGACATCCCTGAATACTTTATGTACCTCCATTTATGCTCAAGCCTCAATATCCCCCACTTGCTGGCCCAAGTCGAGATTTTTGTTCAGCAGTGTTTATTGAATCACTGTTCAGTCTCTCGGCATTGATCCCGATTAATTAATTAATCGGTGGTAATTAATCAGCATTGAGCCCGATTATCGGTTAACATTGATCATTGCTAAGACTAATTGCTTCGGATACAAAATATTGAACGACCTTCAATTGTTATGAAAGGTCCCGCTATTGGGGTCTGTGACAGGAGATTCCTGAAATAGTCCCGAATATGCCCAGCCAAGGGTGCTACAGTCTGCGTGGCTTTGGATCTTCCTCACTGCATAAGTGGACTGTTTGCGGATGGTTACCGCCTATGCGTATACTTGGACATGGGTGTCAATATTGGTCTCTTGGTCTAGCCTCTGTCCTGTATTTTTTGGTTCCTCTAAACCTTAACTGGTTTAATCCATTCATTCAACACGGCCACCCGATTAAGCAACCTCTCAAATCCGTGATTTAATCCAGGATTCATGTCTCAATGGGCGTGAATTAAGCAATCCTGCTAGGGCTTCATGTAATCATCCTTTCTTGATTGATCTGACTCACTGCGTATGAGGCCCCTTGTAGATAGACCCTTTGTCTACATGGGTGGACACATTGTCACAGCGGAGGTAGACACATGCATATGTCTATTTGTGAAAACGTTGAATAGACATCCTTAGTTATCTGCGTCTACATGTAAAAGTCGTAGCTACCCGATGTAGCCACATGTAGCCCTATATACAGGTCAGAGCCTAGATCACTGCGTTCCGGCCCCATGTAGCCAGAGGTAGCCTACCTGCACCTACGCCGTTCTACCTGGGTCTACATGAGTAGACCAGGGTGCCTACCTGACAGCGACCCCAAAAGGGCGAAGTTCGTCTACATAAAAACTCCAATCAACCCAACCATGGCTCAACCCCGAATCGAACGGGGATACCACACAACCCTGACTGAACTTATACTCGTCGTGCCTGCCGACCATCCGCTACCAGGCCTTCTCCAGTGTACTCCAGGGCTGCGTGCGGTGTGATTGAACTGAGGGTACTTATCGCGATGTGGTTGGTTATAGCGTCTCGTCTCTCCGGAGGACGTTCGGCTGAAGCTCAAGATTTGAGCAGCCCAGAGTATTTCAGAAGGATAGAAATAGGAATCCATAGGATACTGGGTAATGGCATAGTCCCGAATCGAACGGGGATCCCGCTCAATGGTTTGAAGCTACAAGACTCGTCGTGGGTGCGGACCATCCGCTACCAGGCCTTCTGAAAGGTGTTCGAGTCTGCGTGAGGTGCGATGGAGTTGAGGGCAGAGGCTGGTCGGTGATCCATTGAGGGAGTCATTTGCGGAGTTCGAAGGCGCATGAATGATGAATCGCGGAGCGAGGTCTGGGCGGAAGCTCGACACCAAAAATGCATCATGATCAAGCTCAAGGAAGATAAGTCGGGGGTACGCCTGGGAAGTCTTGGTGAGCCTGGCCTGAGATGACAGGCAAGAGAGCGCAGTACATACTACAATGTAGGGGAGAGGTGAAAGAAAGGTCGGCAGAGCTCGGCAAGGCAAGATAGTGATGGGATCACTCTTCCCCTTTGGGCGACTCGGACTCGCAACTTGCTCTCATCCCGTCACCCTCGTCTCTGGGGCTCCTCGCCGATGGGCCCCCACCCGCTGATGAACGCTCTCACAGTGACGCTTTGCCGACTTGCACGCCGTCTCTGTCGCCCTCGAGCTTGACGCCGCTGCAGCGCTGGAGCTGGAGCTAGGGATCCGGATCCGACGACGCAGGCGTACGCGTCGGTGCGTTACCCCTCCTAAATCTAAATACGCAGGGAAGCACTAACGCAGCCTGCCTTTCCGTCTGCAGATTTCGCCATCGACTATGGATACAGCGGACGACGGCCGGCTAGCATCGATGATCGCGTGCGTCGTCCTCCTTCGCGCGGCCGGCGGATGTGCTGACAGTGGCACGGCTTCCTGCAGCCATTGACGTCGGGCTATTGCTTCACTTGTGGGGTGCTCACGATCAGCGCTGCATCTTGGATCGACAGATTAGACTACTCCTCTACTCGAGGCGAGGAGGAGTAGCGGGGCGGGATCTCGAAGGGGCTCATACCTACTCGTGCACTCGTTTCTCTCTCTGATGCTCAGCGCTGACGCCGCTTTCGCTTTGGCAGTGCCTTTGCCTGTCAGCGCGTACGTATGCATGGCTGGCGCTGGAGGCAGCGCGTGGTTAGCCATCCCCGCGGTGCGGCGCGCTGGTGCTGACGCAGCGCTTTCTTCCTGCAGCGCGTACATATGGACATGCACCGTTATGCGCCGGATTCGTAGCGCGAGGGGGGTGAAGGAGAACCGCCACATAGCTAGATCTAGGGTAGTGTACGTCGTGCGTTCCTGTTCGCTCTACCCACCCGGCACAGACCCCACGTGCTTGCAGACCCCCGAACTGCGAACGATTTACGTCGAGCTGCGCAGCGCGATGGTGCGTCATGCGCGGGTTCTCATCTTTGTCGGTGTCGGCTGACAGCGCGTTCTTGCAGACCAGAGCTGCGCCACCATTTGCGGCCCCGCGGGCTCGAGGAGGCCAGGTACGTCGTGCGCGTTTTTCGAGGGATGCGGATCCGGGCGCTGATACGGAGTTCTTGCATCTTGCAGCCCGACTTGGATTTGTGTTTGGATGTGGATGTGGATTTAGGTCGAGGGCAAGTAGCTAGAACCGTAATGCATCGTGCCCGTTTTCGAGGATACGTTTCCGAGGGCTGATACGGCGTTCTTGCAGGGCACGAGAGGCACGGACGATTTGGATTTGGGTGGAGGAGGAGAGGAGCGCGGAGCCGTGGTAAGTACATTGTACGCTCCCTTCCCCTCCCGGCGCTGACAGTGCGTTCTTGCAGACGACGTTGCGCAACGATTGGGTCGAGGAGCCAGGAGATCGAGCGCAGAGCCATGGTACGTGTGTCGTGCGCCTGTTTCTCGGGGATGCGAAGCCGGGCGCTGACGCGGCGTTCTGCGGGGCGAAGTGCGCGATGATTTGAAATTGGATTTTCTTCGAGGAGTGCACGCGGTTTTCCTTTGTCGCCGAGGGCTGATACCGCGTTCTTGCAGACCGAGCGGCGCGATGATTTTGATTTTGATTTGGATAGGGGGGCAGAGGAGCGCGGAGCCGTGGTGTGTGCGTCGTACGCTCGTTTCTCGAATCTGGGCTATCCCGCGCTTCATCGGATCTAAATCGTACCTCGTCCAATGAACCTCTCATCTTCACCTCGATCCTCGCGGCTCGCACGCCCTGTACCAAGGTGCATCCCATTCGATTTGAAATCTTCATGATCATGCGTTCGGTGCGAGGACGCTGAGCAGGTATTCCCGATGACATTGCACGAAGGAAGACAGTGCTGAATTTCTGCTTCGTCTCTGGGATTATCCTCCCTTTCCTGGGAACAATACAATATTACATCCTTGGTATAAACTAAAAGACAACAGAAACCAGGGAGGGCAGGTTTCACGGGGGGTTCCCTGAAAGCAACTGAATACGCGGATCTCTTTGAGATCAGGCTGAAGGACCGATTGAAAGTGCCTTCAGCGATTCAGGCTCTGCTTCCGACGCACTCTGACACAACTCCAAGTCCGGAGAAAATCTGATCGTGTGGGTGTCGGCGGTGCCACAGGGTGGCGTCGAATGTCCAGCGAAGTCCAAACGTAGGCGAATGAGGATTAAGATATTCGTGAGTCCGACGATAGCTGGTAGGCCATCGATGGCGACAATTTGGATGTTGGAGCGGAGTTGATAGCTTATTAAGTGGAACAGTCCCCAGGCACTTGATACAAAGTCAATACTTTGACACGAAGGAAAAACATGACGAACGCAAAGAGGCCCGCACTGTCAAGAAAAGCCCGCATTATTTTCTGTAAAAGATTCAATGTAAGCGGGGAAGATTGGCACCTAATGATACATACCACAAGACTGCTTCCTCCAAGTGGTTCAACAACTCGACTGGTCGACCACAATTTGTACCAGATCAATCCTGAATTGCACATCAGGAACGTGAGCTGCAGGCAAGGCGTCTTAACGAACCAGTAGTATAAAAGTTCGTACTGGATGATCGGAATGTTCAAGCTAATCGCTGCAGATAATTTGTTGTGCTTACTTACCACTGAGTGAAAACACACAGCCCAGTGCCCCACATATGGAAGCGACCAGTGAACAAGTTGTCCCTCGACGTGAATTGTGAAAGTTGATATATCAAGCCGCCGCCGAATGCTAGCAGAGAGTTGCGAATGGGCGCTTGCGGTGGGACTATCGCAACGGACTCACCGACAAAACCCAGCAGTGTCAATATGGGCAGAATAATTATGTGGGCATTGAATCCCCAAACCGCCCAGACTCTGTGAATCTAGAATCCTTTGTCATCAGCTTGGTTCACATCCGATCAGAATGGACGAACCAGCAAAGCATCGCCGATGCATACGGAGGCTACGAAGAAGCCGTCCTTGACGAGCTCGGTTATGTGGGAAAAGTCTGAATAGAACAGGTCGGCATTTGCTCCCGTAGGCCGGACTGCGAGGAACAGGCGGATAACGTTGATGAGGCAGTGCTGCAGCGGAGTTAACTTCTACACAGTCGACGGTGGAAATAAAACCTTACGCCAGTAACCGCCACCCACAGAGCTGACATTCCAATAAATACGGGCGACACAACTCGCGGGGCCCTGGATCCACCAGTGAAATCGCGTTGCCGTTTGAAGATCAACAGAGTGTAGAGGAATGACAGAGCCAGATATATTCCGTAGAGGAGAAGCTCCGACGCAACAGCCGCAAGACTTGCACTCACGAGGGGGATCTGCATCATGGGAGGAAGGGTACACGATATCCACGGCGGATGCGAATATATACCATGCAGCAATAGCGTAACTGCCTGAAACATACTGGTACCTGCGGTCCACCACGGGCAGGTAGAGGTTGCCGCGGCGATAAATGCACACAGGCTTCGTGATGAGCACACCTTAGAAGCATCTCGCAGAATGTCCGCTCCTGCGGTGGAGTCATTGGACCGAAGTACCCAATCATCGCCACACTTCGGGCCCACTATCGCCACGCTGTCGTAATTGGGCTGGGGGCGATGCGGGAACATCCGCAATCCAGGTACACCAGTCGAAAATTTTCGAATGCGCTACATATGTCCTCTCCTTGCCTAGATTTCAGACTAAACCTCCGCCGAGACGCGGCATTTGATCATGAACTTGAAGCGTGGGCCACCGAGTATACAAGCAGGTAACGGTTTAGGCGATTGGTGGTATAGCTTATTGAAACGCGCCGTTCATATTCCGTTGCGATGCCGCCAAGGCAAGACAAGTTGATGACCGTTATATGCTAAATGCACAAGTCATTGCAGCCATGCTGTGTGCGCACTGTATCCCTGGTCATCTGGAACAACTGAAAGAGGTTAAATGTTTATCCCACTGGGTCGATGATATTAGCATACCAAAAATACCTGTCACCTGCTCAGGTTGGGTTAAGCCAAACATGTTCTGGTGCAAATTGGCTTAAAGCCGGTTAAGCCGGTTAATCCTCCTAGTACAGTCGCGTGGGTGGCACGTCAATGGGATTCTTAATGAGGGCCCGGGTGGGGATTCTCACGCTACTAAACATCCTATGAGGCCGGTCGGCGGCCTATCGGCTGGCTTTGGCTCTCACCTATGCTAAGTTACCTTGCAGACAGAGTGGGGCAGGCCAATACGACGATAATAATATGGTCGAAGGAAGAATGGGAGAACAGCCGCTGATGTGATCGCCCTTTGTATTCACGTGCGACAGTCAAGCCACGCCATTCCTTTCCTCCGATCCAGTCTATCCAAGCTTATCATAGCTCGCGCTAGACCCTTCCAAGTACATTTACCCTTGCAGTACGGGCTAAATTAATTTGTATTTGCTTAGAATCAATCGGTCTCTAGATCTGTTCGAGTGGTACTCTGTGGCACTTCGCGCCGAAGAACACGACAGCGATGCTCGGGATGGATTCCACTTCCACGCCTTTTCGTGCTGCCGCGCGCCCAATCCCGCCCATCATCCGCGACGCCGTTGGTGTGGATTTTCGAGCCCCGTACGCATTTAATTAAACCGGCAGATATTCGTCTAAAGTTTCACAAGACATATCGCACCTGTCTTCGAGCCCCAGCGCCGGGCATCGGCGTCGAGTGCTGCAGAAGGGGAGAGCGTGTCAGTACTGCGGTTTCGCATGCAAGCGGACGACATGCCTTCGATGCAGGTAGCATAGAGTCTTCATCCAAGAGATCGAGTCCCAGCCGCCGCCGTGCGGCGCCGAGGGTGAGGTCTACAGCAAGAAACAGCGAGGTCAGCGCGGGTGGGCAGATGAAGGTGGGAGAGCGCACTGGGTGGTAGTCCTCACCGGGGCGTTCAAAGCACTCGCCACCGACGCGCAGCCTCGGCGGGTTCACATGGCGCCCGTGCCATGCGTCGTGTCATCCTCCTCCGCAGGCGGGGGACGTAGGACGTGGCCTGTCTGAATCGGAGTTTAGCCATAACGATGATAAGAAGAAAGGATGGGGAGGGATTGGCGCGAGGAAGGGATAAAGACGGAGGACGAAGGGAGGGGGTGGGGACTGGGAAAGGAGGGATATGGATAGAGAGGCGGAGAGAGGAGGGGCAACAGAACGAGAGAGCGGGACGGGACGGGACGAGGTAGCGCGCGGGAGGTCCGTAACGACGGAAGGTAAGGGTGCGGAGGAGAAAGGGAGAGGCGGGGGCGGAGAGCCAGGACGGAGGGAGGCGCGCGAAGAGGCGGGCTCGGGTGGAATTGGCATACGAGCAACGAGGGAGGGAGTGGTTAGGGATCAAGGGGCGCAGGAGGAAGGCGCGTGAGGCGAGGGAGAGACGGGCGCGGGTACCCGGGTGCGGGTGCAAGATAAGAAGGTTATACGGGACGTGGGCCAATAGATGTTCGCACCCAACAAACTTGCGTCGAGCGCATCTAAAAAGTGCCTCCTTGATTGTGGGCGCGCCCTGGGAATGGATTCCTAGTCTGCGCGTAGGTAGAAGATGTGTAAAGGACGAGAACAGGGACCAAACGCACTGATTGAAGGAATCGCAGCCTAGCCAACCCACAGCGTCCATCCGCTTCGAGCACCATCACTCCGCATCGACATGGCTACAGGACGTCCCGCGTTGGTGTCCTGGTCGCCGAAGAGCCATGCCGGGTGGTGGTGCGCGCCGGCGCGTAGTTGTAGTAGCTGGAGCAGCAGCGTTCTTCATGCTAGCGGTGTATCGGCGGATATTTCTCCGGGAATCGGCGAGTAGCGCAGTACTTGAGCCAGAAAACGAAGACGGCGCGGGCAGATGAAGAGTCGAAGACGTTGAGTAGCAGGAGGCGGTCACGGTGTGATGGGATCACACTTTCCCCTTTGGGCTACTCGTCGTCATCTCTCCGACTCTCGATCCAGCCCTCGCTCATCTTGTAGCACCACGCTCTTCGCCCTACTTACAACATGCATTCACATCTCCGAGGCTCGGCCGCGATCTTCAAGCATCAAGTTGCGCTCGCCGCTACATCCCTTCTCTATCCTCTCGAACTCTGTCACCTGTGCTTCCTGCCCCCATATCTACTTCAATACATTACGGCCGCTGCTTGATTAACAAGAGAGTGTCTCTCTGCGACCCTGGAGCACGGGCCCGCGCTGGCTTGTCCACTCCTCGTCAAGTCAGCCTGGCACACGAGACGGTATACCCAACCGCCTCCCCCAATCCTAACACCTCGCGTAGTCTCCGGAGAAGGCCTGATAACGGATGGTCCCCGCCCGCAACAGGTATTTTGTAAATTCCTTTGATTCAGTGGGATCCCCGTTCGATTCGGGACTGGGCCATGGGCCATCATGATTAACGTTTTATTTCCCACTATACTGCATCGAGCGATGCCTTACGTCTCCTTCAACAATCACGCGGCGCTCCCTCAGCTTCACCCTCCGGAGAGACGATACGCTGCAACCGAACCACGTCGACCCATCCAATCTCACTGACAGCTGCCAACCTGCCTTGGGAAGGCCTGGTAGTGGATGGTCCGCACCCACGACAAATAGAATCGTTTCCAACTCCTCTAGTGGGATCCCCGTTCGATTCGGGGCCGGGTCATTATATTGCCATGTGTAGGTAAAGATTTTTTTTCTGGTGTCGTGTCTGTCCATTGTAAATTCACACCGGTCATCCCGCATCGAGCACTCTTGGGTGCGTATCCTCTCATGATAAATCGGGGTGCTCAGATCCTCGGCTGCAATTATAGCCCTCTTTCAATCTCCTTGTTCAAATTATTTGGAATGCAGAACCAATCACATTGCGACAAATGCCCTCAATTCAATCACACCTGCCCCAGTTCTTGAGTACCTTGGAAAAGGCCTCGTAGGGGATGGACCGCACCCACTACATATCCCATTTATCCGTTCAGTACTAAGTGTGATCCCCGTTCGATTCGGGACTAGGCCGTTGCACGAAAACGTCGCTGTCTTTTCTTTTCCCTCTCGCCTAATATCCAGTATTAATCTGGTAGCAAGATCCCAATAGTATATCGTCGAGCCAGTATCCTTTCCCAAACCCTTTTAAGTACTGGTGTCTGTACATCCGAATTGATGGGCAGTTCCACTCTTGAGAAATGCCACAACAACCCTCGCGCAGAATGCAACACCTCATCCGGCCTGCATATGTCTTTAGAAGGACCGGTAGCGGATGGCCCGCTGGACTCCCGTTGTCCTTGCACCCGGGAAGAATAAACTCCAGATTTTACGCGACAGAACGACCCGTCCTTAAACTTGGCCGGGAAAAGCTCAAAGGGTAGAGAGAAGGTTCCAGCCAATATCTGGCCGTTGCACCAATTTGCTATGGAACCCTTAGTTCTTGTGCCGTCCACCACGGTTCACATTTCTTCGCGGTTTCCCGAAGATCAATACTCGAGTCTCAATGTAATGAATGGTGTCCCGCATTGGTGGGGATGCTCGCGTGCGACACTTGTGCTTTTTTGCGGTCCTACCGTTTCTCGGTGGCGAAAATATGCGCACCGCACAGATCCAGCCCGAGAGATTTAGCCAGCACTATTCCCTTGATGTTGAGTTCGCTGAGAAATCTGTCAAGCACAATGCAGCCTTGCTGGATGAGCGGCCTAATCAACGGAACTTTAATCGGTGGCGGATGATACTCATTCAAAATGACTGGTTAAAGAAGGGCAGTGTCCAAAACAATGTAGTACTACACCCATATGGGCAGAACACCGTACTATATGGCACAGCAGGTAGGAATAAACTAGAGTCAGGGAGCAACACTGTTTATGGCTGTAGGAAGAGCAGGTAATTAGCCATCGCTTCGGTAAAGAAATGTTCAACATGCTCACCTGGAATTTGTGGGGGAAAATTGGGTCAAGCACCGATACTGCGCCTCAGACTGTTACAGTGTGAATGGCCTCCGATGTCATAACAGTGACCGTAGTTTCAACGAACGTCGTAGTAGTCGGCTCGGCAGTGCTGATCGTGCTGCTGGTCACACCACCGGCGGTGGTCGTTGTTTCGAAAATAACGCTTGAAGTTGCTCCAACAACAGACGAGGTTACTCCATTACCGACGTTAGACGTCGTGGGACGGGCGTTTCTCACCTGGAGGAGTCATTCAGTGCGAGCAGACAAAATACCAAGAATGCACGCACCGCAGCAGCATCTGCAAGTACAAATGCACAGGCAGCAAGCACGAAGTTCTGGAACAACATCTTTATTGTGTCGTGGGGTGGGAGATAAACAAGAAGGCGGCGAACGAGAATGAGGGAATGTAGCTATCGCTTGACCACTGAAGGTCTCTGTTAAATTCTAGATGCATGTCCCCCATATGTGCTGGAAATCCGCATCTACGGCTTTGCGGTGGACACTCGCCGTAGAATGGGCTCTTCTGCACCGAGGGAATCAGAGAGTTGGACAATCACACCTCGTTTCCAGGCCTACCAAGAGAATTCCGATTAATATGTATTGTTTCTCAGACTTCTGCTGCGGATGCCACTTTTCGGCCTGTCAGAAATCTGATGATGGTTTGGTGATGCACGCAGAATGCTCCTTCATGGGAGTAAAGCTCCACGCATTAATGTAAAGCGAGTCCTTACGGATTCTGGCCCCAAAGGAAGACAAGCAGTGGGGGAATATAAGAGTCAACCGCATGGGTTTACTTCCATTTTTATTATCATTATAGCACTGTTGAAGTTTCATGCACACGTCTACTGTAAGCTCATGAACGACTCGTGGAACCTTGCGGTTCCCCATTCAAGATGAGGAAAACCGCGGCTCACCATTAACCTCCCTCGACCGCGGGGGCAGCGGCTCCCCACCCGCAGATCTATATTTTGTCAGCGCCGCATCATTGACCGGGGGAATGTCAAAGTCCATCTGCGCAAGCTCATCCCCGCGAGAAGGTGTTGCAACGGGTGTGCCCAGCCCCTCATGCTGCCCCCTTTCTGCAGCTGCACCGCCTACATATCCTCCAGCTCCCGCCCGCGCTGCGGGAGCTGAATCGCGGCCCCCCTGAGCTCGGTGCGCAGATCTACCTCCGTGCGCAGCACACGCATCTCGTCACCCAGCGCTGGTGCATCAACCGAAAAATCAGTCATTCCAAGGGTTTCAAGTGGCCGGAAATGGCATCAAATTGCCGAGGGTTTCGCCGGCCGGCATGTTCGGTTTTAATCGGTCTCGCGACCGATTTACCATCACCCTAGGCATGGCGAGGTTGCCCGCCTCATGGCTAGCCGTGGTCAGGTGACCTACACTCACCTAAACTTACTCAGTCTAGGTCGGAGCGCCGGTTCAGACCTTCAGAACATCACATGTGGAACTGCGAGTTTTGGTCTCTCTGTGTAGGCGACTACTTAGAATTACATACATCTACATTGACCTAAACAGAGCTATCAAGACCTTCTCAGAGCTAGCCAGATCTACACAGAGGTAAAAAGCTTATGTCTAGGTCAATTAGCCATGATTGTCTCTGTAGATCGGTTCAGGTCACCTAGTCTCAGGCTCTGTTTAGGTGAGGTGTGAATGCAGTGCGCAGCTGAAAAGGCAACTCCTTCGCACCACGTATGAAACATGTTTGCTCAACAGGATGTGCCATCGGTTTTGCTCTGGCACGACACTGGAGCAGAGATGAAGCATAAAATACTACTTTATTCCCACGGAACAGTGATTTACAGCCTTACAGTACCTCGTTCAATCTGGGCAACGAGAGTGTTCCGAGAATTCCAGTAAGACAATTGGTGTTGGGCTTCGGGCCCACGTCACTGACTCATTGATACACTGAGGGAGTCTCGGGTGGCGCATTTTCCACGGCGCCCGTGTTATTCAATACGTGAGGGAGACAGCGAGAAGAACTGCATGAAAACAAGCCGAGCTACAGTTTTGTATATTATAGGGCCACATTTGAACCACTACACAGCAGAGAGGAACCAAACAATAGTATCAATGACCTGTATTAACAGGATACAAGAGTCATCAGTCAATGATTATACCTGAACCATGTATCAGCGGATTGAAAGCGGGATGCTAATGCGGCGTCACTTACCAGAAGCCAGTTCAATAACATAGCCCGCAATTCCCTCGTCGACGAATCTTTGGTTCACAATTGCATTGTCCCTCTCCGTGACGGAAGTTGTATAAATGTAGTCGGTATTTGCACCAATGAAATGTGCGCGGTAGAGGGGAACACTTCCACAGACCTGGAACAGTCATCAGATTTCATTGTATAACGAATTTCGGACAAACTTGGGTAGGATAGATGTAGCCCGTAGTAGCGTAATCGGAGTAGCCGGCTGCAAGCGCATTGGACCGTTCGGTTGCGTTGGTAGTATAGAAGAAAGATGTTGTGCGCGCATTGATAAGAGAGAAAAAAGGAACCGTGAAAGGTTCGAGGGTGGGAAAAATCATGGCCGCGACACCGTTAAATGCGTACGTGCCCTCTTGAATTGTGGCAGTGACTTTGGAATCCTCTGCTGTGTAGAAATGGACGGTCACCGCCGCGTTGTACATCTGGAACAGTGGAACCAAGTCTGCGATATTGCCGCAAGTTTCTGGGGATGCCTAGAAGACATGGAGATAATATCAATCATGATATTCGACAGAAGGACTAGAAAATAATACTTGGGCCCGAAGATTCACTGTCGTCGACTCTCCTGAAAAGAAAGCTGCTTGCACAAAGGAAATGATGGTGATGAGCGCGGAAAACAAAGCAGCCCTCATGTGTTGTTGTCGACCTGGATGATATGACGGGTGGCAATGAAAGGAGCAGGTGGTGGTGGTCCGGTATTTATACGGTTGAGGAAGGAACGCATACGGCCAACTGATTTCCAAGCTAATCACCTTCGCCTCGCCGCTGACTGCGGAGCAGTGGTCGAGAAGTAAGATTATACTGACTACATTCCGCACGCCAGTCACATGTTTAGTTCAACGGAGGTCTGCTCTTGGGCGCCTCGCTGGCACCATATGATCCCATAGCCCCGAATAGAGGTAAAAGTAATTTCAGAGCGACATCGGACGCGGAGGCTGTCGAGGACCGATGAATTCGACCTTGTCTGATTATCAGTTTTGCCATTCCAAACGGTAGGTCACGCGGGGTAGCCTACTGCAACAT
The DNA here is from genome assembly GCA_029204335.1 of Mycena vulgaris. Lineage (NCBI taxonomy): Eukaryota > Fungi > Basidiomycota > Agaricomycetes > Agaricales > Mycenaceae > Mycena > Mycena vulgaris. Next base: position 1,013,249 of record JARGYA010000024.1, read on the forward strand.
CTTGTTCTGTCTCTTACATGGGGAATTCTAAATGCATCGGCCAGGATGCTGGGTAAGCGGGGTAAGTATGTACTCGAGCTGCGCTAGATAGATCCCAGTATTATCGGCCGGTTACACATTCCAGGCTATACGACCAAAGGCGTTCGTGACTTCCTGAACTACCAGTACCCCTGCCACGAGTACGTGACGGCGAAGAGAACAGCTGTAGGTAAACACACCTTGACCGTCGTATTTTGGCATGATGTGGTAACGCAAGACGCCAGCAAGAACGTCAAGGTTGTGCAGACACGGATGAAGGAAGATTTCATCGTTGAATTTATGTTCGGGCAGTACGCTCTTCGCCTCAGGTTCAATATGATCCAATAGCCCCAAAGGAGCCAGTCTATTCATACACAAGGGCACCCCTACCTGACCGAGCTTTAGACGCGGAATTTTCCGAATGATCCCCAGTATTCAAAGCTTGACAGTTGAGCATAACAAACGACAGACTTTGGCACAGAAGGAATGGTTGAACCTGTCCGTTCAAGCGCTCCTCGAAGGAAGGCGCCAGCATGCTTTCAGGCTTTGGATGCGCAAAGACTTCCCGATAACGACGGAAACTGATGGTCCTGTGGAAAACTTATCTACCGACGATCAAAATATGACAAGTGCAATGGAAGACGACTGAGGTGTGCGTGCGCGTCAAGCATGGAAGCGCCTGGTACTAAAGTAGGAAACCCAGCGTTTCCCACCCGTCAGCCAAGGAAGGAAGCCAATGGTTGACTTTTGCCTGCAATCGTCCCGGCTGTCAGACCGCTGGGAAAATTGAACCACCTTGCTTCCTGAGGCGCCCAAGCTGACACCGACGCTCCGAAATTCCAGGCTTTTGAACCAGGTGGCAGGTACACGATTTCCTTTGCTCTGCTATCAGATCGGCACACGAATGCCAATGAACTGCTTCATTCCAACTTCATCCAGTGTCTAAGGACCCGATCGGGTGCTCTGCCTCGCTAAAGCATTCTGCCTACGCCTGCAAAGTCACATCACTGTGACATCAGTCATTGCAGTCCGACAATGATCCCTAACAATCAGCTGATGTCGACCGAGCAACGTGCATCCACATGGTGTTGAGGTATCTCTCCTCATTTCCCTCAACCGCGACGAGCGCTCCTGGACTTCAAAATCGCTCCAATTTGCGGCGCTTCTACTCAATTATGTTTAGATATATGCTCCAATGTACGTACTATCTCTGGGTTTGAAATTGAAAGCATGTCCTATCAGACATTATTGAGACTTGAAAGAAGGCCGGCATGCGGCAGGAAGGAGCCGGGAAGGGCGGCAATGGATGACGTACGAGGGAGGAAGTGTTGATCAATGGCACATGGGCGTCGCACAGCGTGTCCAAAAAAAAATGATGAGTCGAGAGGACTCGAGACCGGGGTAACAACACTCTTTTTCTGTCTCCGCCCCGCTGGACACGGGCCCTGACATGAGTCTTACACACATCTTTCACGCGACAGGTTCTCATGTTGTCTCCACTCTTTTTGTCTCCGCACCGCAAGACACAGGCGCCGCAACTTTGGCGCGGACACCCGATCCGTCTTGTAATTACATGGGTCTCACATCTGGCAGGTTCTTGACACGACCATATGCGGCTGAGCGCTAGGGACGACACCGAGCACGAAGGGGCGCATACAGTTCAAGGATCTCGAGGTGCCTAAACAAAGAACGTGGTGATTCAAACTAATAACCACCTATGGATGGCGCTAATCTGTCCTTACAGCTTCCCGTTGTGTTTTTGGCATTCAGAATTCAGCTGCTAATTCTTCCTCAGAGCCGTCGATGTTGCCCATCTGTCCTTGCAGCTTCCCAATTGTATCTTTGGCATTCGGAATTCAACTTGTTAGTGGCACATCTCCCCGCACATTCTAGCTCTCTGTCTGCTATCGAACCATGGCAGGCATCCAAAATTGCTATATAAACGGCCGGTACGGAGCATCTTCCCTTAGTCCAGCCATGAATTTGAAGCATATCCTCGCCTTCCTTCTGTCCGTTACGGTCGGCTGGACCTCTGCACGGAATACCACGGGCATCGACGCATCTCAGGCTGCGATACGTGTCCAATTTTAATGAGGGCTCCATGTCAGCTTATCTGGCAGCGTGCGCAGGGACGATCCGCTGGAACCTGTGGAGATTCCTCCGATGCACTTCCCTTCTACAGATTGCTCGCAGGCACCGGGGAGTATCTCTACGTCGCAGACCCAACCATGGTCGAATCCGTTCTTCGCGCCGCGCCGAACGGGTGGACCTACAAACCGTCGCTGCACTGGTTTTTGCCACGCAGGAAGTGTCGATAGTCCCATTTTATACCCTCCATTCCAACGCTGGCAGAGAATTTCTCTACGTAGCGGATACGACAGAGCTGGCCAATGTTCTTAACAATGGATATCACCTCTCAACCGAGCCTGTGGTGTATATCTGTCAAACCCAAATCTGCGGAAGTGTTCCGTTCTACTACTTGAACAGCACGGCCAAAAAATCCAACTTCTACACCGCCGTGGAATCCGAGAGACTCGATTTTATTACCAATGAGGGATATACCGACGTCTACATTGTGGGATACGTTTTGCCTCTTTGGTGTAGTCAATGTACCTAATTCGGTGCGTTTCCATGCTTTCTCGTTGTGTTGTACGATAATGTTGAAGCAGGGTATACTCGGTCGTTCAACATCTCGCTCTCAGTCTCATAGTTTGGCGGATGCAATTCAATGTTTTTTGACTATCGATTCCGCCGTTGTGAAATATTCTCGTTCCATACTTCAAAGTAGTAGCTCGTGCAAAGTAACTTCAACTGTATCTCAAAACGACACGAGCCGACAGAGTCACGGCAGCCAAACATCTGAGTTCGCATCCCGTACTACGAGTCGTTGCGGACTGCTATGGTTGCGGGTGCAACGTCGTAACATGAAGTGTGAGAATTTTTCCGGGCTGTATGTACCGCCACCCCCTGAGCGTCGATTGAGAACACACAAGCCAACTTTGACTGGCCAGAGATCTCACTAGGTACCTCCCATACCAGTGGGATGAACCTACCCGGATCCATTTGGATGTTTCAGCAGCTGTTCTAACAACCTCTAAAGGCATCCATTCCGCACCAAGTTAAAATCAATAATGTTCGCGTGCTCTCCACACGGTATTTCATGTGTCTCGTAAAGTTCCTGAGAGCAACATGAACGAACAGTCGGCGCTAGTTGTTTACACTATAAAAAAGTTGGCTGGCGAAGGTTTTGAACCGTTGATTCAAGTGTTGATTCATAATCAAGGCGTCTCTTGCTCTGATTCGTGCTACATTCCACTTCTCGAACCGCTTGCCTGCTTCACTGCTCTTCCTCCCATCTCAATGTCGACGCGGTTCATCTCCGGCAGACTGCCAGAAGCGGGTTACGACACCGACTTCCTGAGGACTTTCCAAGGATGAGAAAGAGGCAGTATGTTTCTTCAGCAGTATTATCGGATTCTGAATTCACATTCACGACGAGCTCCAGAGCGCAGTCGCGGATCTAAACCATTCCCGTGTCTCACATGTTTCGTCGGGCCTGCTTCTCTCCGTCAGCTGTATAGCTTTTGTTCTTTTGTTTCTTCTTTGACTTGCGATACAGCGTCGTCCTTCATCCAACCTCGAACGGGTTTAATCCAAACTCACGCGGTTAATCTGTCAACCCCACCTACGCGTCCTCGTACCGTCTCCATCCATTCGTCGTCGAAACTCCCTCCACCCTCCCTACCTGCAGTCACAATCCTGAATAACCGATATCGGAGGTACTCAATCCTTCCGGCTGAATCTCGTTCTCGGGCTGTTATCCTTCGCAGTGGAATCAAGATCCCTCGGAACACTGAGACTATAGGTATCGGTCAAAAAGCATTGAGATCTACCGTTACTGCCTCTTTCCTCTCTTCTCTTCTCGCGCCTGAATTCTGAATCATCAAATGCATTCCACCGATAGGCACCAGTACCGGGCTCGAGATCTTTTTGGCGGCTGGCAATTATTTCACAGCGGACTCTGATCTGTTGAAGACAAGACAGCGCAGGATGGCCCGGAATTGGAGTTGGGACTTTTGATTCGAGGCGCAGAGACGGCTCTAAGGGTTGTGTCCGGTCTCCAGCGCCGGTAGAGTGCGTGCGAACTCTGCACTACGCAGCACGCATAAATTTTCGCAGTTTCAGTTTGGTATCACCGAACACAGGATCCTACATAGGCCGGTTCGCCACCTACGCTCCCTGCTCGCAATGCAATTCTGGAACGCGGAACCTCCAACGGCTCGTCGTACTGGCAATGAGATTGTTACATTCAACTTCAATATCAGCTTATAATCAATATCACTCACAACAAGCACCGGACTGCACAACGTTATCCCTCCCATCTTTTGTCCTCGCAATCTGCCATCTTCACGCTACCATTGCCGTGCTAAATCCTCAGTCCTCACGCCGTTTTCTTGCCGGTCATTTGTCTGTATCTGCTTTCAACATGCACGGTCGGACTTGATTAGGGGCTGGGTGAAAGTGCCGTGACTGTCGCGGCACTGACGCGCACTGATGCGTGCGGGGTAAGTGCCGCGCCGGCTCTCTGTCCTTCCACATCCATTGCTGGATCCCAATTTGAGCCTTTTGGAGGTTTAACAACCTAAATACTGAATCATTTTGACCAAATGTTCAGATAACGGGTGACGGGGGGTTGTGAACTAAGAGTGTATACGGCTTAGAAGGCGTAGAAACGATTTTTGAGCTATCCTACTTTGGGGGAAAAGCGAAAAAAAAATTATAACAAAATAATAATAATCTAGTGCTCCTCCCAAACTGGGCCTTGGTAACGCCTCGCTACTACTTTCTTGCGCTGACCCCGCCCGAGAACTTCATCGGATTTTTCGGCTGCGTCAGCATCAGAATCCTCCGCGCATCCTGATCGAGCAATCCCACCGCTCTCGTCTAGAGCAAAGTTGGCCGCTACAGATAATCCATGGGAGAGAAGATGGTCAGAGAGAACATCGAGAGGAATATCACAGTCATCATAGACATCCAACTCTAGATAGGGCTCTTCTTCGACGTCCTCGGCCCCGGCCGCGGGGATGGCGGCGGTCGCACTCGTCTGAATAAGAGCGGCGTGAAGGCTCGGATTAGTTGTACGGAGGTTCCGAAGGCCGGCGAGCGCTTCAGGCGACGTAAGCGATGCCTGCGAGAGGTTCCAGGTTCCGACACGACACATCTCGAAAGCCTATAGCCGTGAGAAAAGTTAGTTCTGGACGAAGTCGAGGGGAAAAGACGCAACCTGAGTGATGATCGCGGGATCATTGAGGTCGTTGATGGCCTGCACGATCCAGCCAACGGACGTGTCGCGCAGAGTGCCCACTGTGGTATCAAGCTTGATCTCGTGAGCAGCTTTGCCGGCCTTGATTTGTTGGAGAGCCTCGGCGACGATGTCGCGATGAGCCGAGCGCTTGATGCTAAGCTTCAGCAGCCGCTGGATACCGACATCAAGTGGTTGCCAGAGACCGGTACAGCCTCCCGGGACGAAGAGGACGATGATGTTAGGGTGGTGCACCTTCATCCACGTCATGAAATCTTCCGACTTGTGGACCGACCAGCAATCAATCTTCCAAATTGAGACCTGCGATGCTGGGAGCCCAAGTTCCTTCTTGGCGGCTTCGAAGTATGGCGCGATTATGTCGTCCACCAGCTGGTGCATCGTGTCATGATTGGACCAATAGGTCTTCGTCTTGGAAGGAAGCATGACATAACCCAGCGCCGCAGCCTCGTCGTACCGGGCGGCGTCAGGGGAGGGGCACGACGCCGTAGTTTTCCCATTGAATATGGCTTGCATCGGAAGGAGTACGCCGCTCGCCGAAATCGAGGGGACCAACGTAAATGCCCGCTTCTCTTCCTGCCCAACGGTAGCGACCTGTTTAGCACCGCGCTGATTCCATGTCGAGCCGGAACCCTGCTGATAGACGAGCTGTGTCTGGTCGGTGTTCACGCGGAGCGCTGCAGGGACAGCGTAGTCGCGGATAACATGCGCTTCACGGAAGAAGGCTTCCTCGAGCACTTTCTCGTCATCGGCGGGTAGCTTCTGGGCGGCCTTGGTCGCGCGACGCTCGCTCCATCCGAGGGTATTGCGAAGATAGCGCCGGACGAAGGATTCAGAGCATCGGAAGTGACTTCCGTCGCCCATGGTACGCTCAAAGAGTTCCGGCGCGCCGTCCTGGATATAGCCGACCATGATGGCGCGAATGGTCAAGAGCGTTAACACGACCCCCGCCCCGCGAAGCGAAGTGAGGTGGTCGTAGATCTTCTTGCGTATGTCGGGGTGTGGGTGCTGGAAACGGGTTAGCACTGATCCACTGCTCAGAGAAGCGGACTGACCAGAACTCCGCAACGAGTCGTTTTGCCCCCGGGCGCATTCCCCACGCCCCGCTCGACGTTCTGCAGCACCGAATCCTTCCATTTTGATATCCCCTGCTTCTTTGCATCCCGATGGATCCACCGACCAATAACTTGCTCCGTCAGCCGATGAAAATTCTTGAGGTTGACCTTGCGAAGTTCTTTCAAGATCGACCGAGGCCGCCAAGGCTTGCCGGCAACGCGCGCAGCGGACTCGATCTGCGTCCAGAGGATTGGGTGGAACCAGTTGGTGTATTTGGCGTCGCGTTTCTTGTTCTCTATTTTCTGCTTTCGGCCGCGCGGCTTGTTGTTCTTCTTGGCGTCCTCCTTGAACTGACGGCGTGGCCGAGAAAGCTCGGAGAGATTGGGATCAGCACCAGTGGGTGTCTCGTCGTGCTCCAAAAGGTCTACGCGTTTCTAAAGTGTATGTCAGCCCGCTGCACTCGGAAGAAGTAAATGAAGCACGCACTCGTTTCATACCAGGGATCCAGCCCTCAGTAATTTTCGCATCGCGGAGGCGCTCACGGTGGCGCTGCATGCGCTCGTTGCCCTTGACACGGTCGCGCGCCGTCTGCTTCCGCGTCTCGTCCACCTCTCTCAGCCGCCTCTCTTCTGAACCTTCTGCAAACACCCTCGCCTCCCTTTCCAAACGTACTGCCTTCGCCTCCGACGTCTCCACCATCCAATACGCAGTGATCTTCGCATTCGCTGCTGCCGTTGGCGTGGGGCGTTCCGGGTGACTGGGAGTCGTGGGTGCAGCGAGCGCGATGGGAGGGGCAGGAGCGGCGGCCGTGGCGGCCGTGTAACGGTGGAGGGGAGGGGTGGGAGTATCGGAATCATCAGATGAAGTGTCGGACTCGTCGTCGGGCTCACTATGGCTGGCTAGCCGCGGCATTCCACTCGCGACGGACTCGCCATCGCTGTCGCTGATAACTATTAGCTCGGGGAGGCTGCTCTCGATGTCAGAGGTCATCGCCGCGTCGTCGGTGTCCGTGGCCGGTGCCTCGAGGAACGAAAAATCTTCGGACTGAGAATCATCGCCTGCGGTCATTTGGGACTCTGGCGGCACGGGCGCATCATCCTCGGGGCCCCAGGAGTACTCGTAAAGGGTACCCGCATCGCCCGCGTCTTCTCCCTCGCTGGCACTCCCGGAATCCGTTCGATAGCCATCCGTACGCTTGCGGGGATTTACGAGCCCAAAGACGTCCCCCGCGTTCCTGTGGGTGCGCGGAGAGACGACGGGGGAGAAGAGAGGCTGGGAGAGTAGTGGGCCAGTGCTGCCAGCCCATCGTTTGAAGATGCGGCGCTTTTCTGGGCTTCCCGCAGGTGAGGGAGCGTCTGGATGCCCTTTGGCGCGTTTCAAGCCCGCAGTGGTCGGTCCCGGGACATGAGGGGAGTTCGAGGTGGGGGAGAGGATGGGGCACGTAAAAGTGAACTTCGCCCGCCGCGCGGTCCGTCGGAGCACAACAGGCGCGTCGAAATCGCTATCGGTGTCGCTCTCCGAGTCGCTCGCGGCTGACCGTGACAGTGACACAGTGGCTGTGAAATGATCGGACCGGTCGTCCGAATCTTCGTTTCCTGCAGTCGCCAGCGCTCGCTCAATCTCCAGCTATCGCAGAGCGGTCAGTGAACGCAAGCAAAAACGAGGAGAAGCTGATGCACCTGTTCAAGGCTCCGTGCACAAATTTTATTGAAGACTTCGAGCCGTGAATTGGCCCATTCGGTGGACTTGGCCAAAGGAATGCTCGGATCGACGTAGTGTTCTTGTGCGTTGCCCACCAACATCCCACAGGAGAATCCATCCGTCTGCTTCCCTGTCGGGAGGTCCTCTAGTCCGATCTCGCCCGGTGTGTGATGCCCGAGCCACCAACGGCAAGCAGCTAACAATTCTTCCGGAATGGGGGTCCCAAAGGAGTCGCCGTAGCGAACGACGCCCTCCGGCTGCATCATGTCAACAATGAGCCCCACCCAATGGGGCTCGTCCGTGATATCTTCGAGGTGGGCCGTGGTAATCAAGGTGGCTCGACTCTGGACCAGATCGTCACCAACTTCACGAAGCCATCGAAAATCTAGAGGTGCGAGTTAGATACGATGCATGATATGCCAAGAGAATATTAGAGACCTTGAGCTGTCCAATACTTGTCGGATTCGGCCGAACGATGGGCGCTGATGAGCTTGGCTGCAAGCGCTGTTCCACAAACGCGAATCTTCTTCATCTGATCTGGGCTGGAATCGATTAGAGCTCGAGCATATCATTCATCTGGGAGCCCGCCAACCAATGAGGTCCGATAAAGCGCCAGATCGTGTGGAAAAGCTCCGTATCGGAGAGACCTTCTGGCTTGGCACAGCCCACGGAGTCATCGCAAGCATCAAGCCTGCTTCCTCCGCCATCCCCGCGCGCGCAGGATTTTGCCTGCTCGTCTTCTTTTGAGTATTGATCCAAATCTGGGCTTTGCACCAAGGACCCCACGCATCACGCTTGAGGTCGACCACCGATTCCCAGTAGGTCAAAATCCACAACGGGAAGTGGGTTACGACACCACCGAGATGGCTGTAGATCACGGACTGAGCTCCATCGAACCAGCTTTGACGGCTGCTTTTGAGAAGCTTGCGAACCATCTTCGTTTCCGGAATAGGAAGACGCCGGACTCGAAGGAGAAGGGCCTCGTCCGTGATATCTGGAGCGACGCTGCTGAAGTATTGGGCGGGTTGGGGAGCAGTGGAAGGTGCACTTTGGAGAGGAAGTGTGAATTCAAGCATTTTTGCGATGGAAAGGTAGGCCGATGGCAACAGCTGGCCGTGTAGTTCCTGAGGAATGGAAAAGAGGGCGGTCGCGATGTTTCGGACCACTGGCGGGGCGGAGGCCCATCCTTTCCTTGGCCAATCCAGTCGGTTTTTTTGAATATTTTGCTGGTGTCCATTGGTGAAGGAATGAGCGAGGAAGAATAAAATTCAATTTCACAGCCCTATTACTATGCTTCCATCTCGCTCCATCCGCCTAAATTTTATCGCTGGGTTCGCCCGGTTTCACCCTCCAATATGATTGTACTTGTGTAATTTTTTTACAGCCTATGGGACCAATGAGACACTGAACTCAGTAAGCGAAGATGAAGTCACCCAAAATCGTTATGTCCCTGATTCTTTGAATATTGCATCAGCTTCTTTAGCTCCTTCCAGTGCTCGGTTGCAGAGCAGTGCGGAGCCTGGATGACGGAATGAACACCTGGGACGGAGGTGACACCGTCGGCCGGGGTTTGAACACCCAAGCCAGTGAACATCTTAGGTGACGGGTGACATGGTGTGAACATTTGGTCGAAATAGTACAGTACTCGCGTGGTCCACAAACTGAACAACGAGTTTACGGTGACGGTGACGTCGCGATTTTAGGGCTCAAAATGAGAAAAAAAATGTAAAATTTTTTGAGCCCGGTAAATGCCGGACTTCCGTTTATGGTAATACTGAGTCCAGTGAACATTTGTGGTGACAGGTGACACCCCGTGAACATTTGGTCAAAACGATACAGCACATCGTTTGGCTCCCAAAACTCCGCCCCAACACACTCTAACAGGTGTTAAAAAGCTATCCCAACATTCACCTAAACACCTCGTATTTGCCCGATTTCGCTCAAACTATCCACGGAATTAGTTCCAGACATTCTTTCTCGAGTCTAAACTTCTGGAAAGTGATCGGATGCCGTTGGGCTGCAATGCTGCGGATTATCGAAGGTCCTACATGCTAAGAACTGCGCATGGTGTTTTAATTGATTTTGTGCGTCCGATTGAGGTTTTTCGCCCGTTCAAATCAGACTGATGATTATGTTACCCCTACTACAACGGCTCGTGGATATATTGGCCATTGGCACCCTAGGGTTAGCTCAAAATGAATGCAAATTCGACACACAGATACATACTGGAAAGTGTTGGATTGGCCCTTGCGTCTGAACATCATGGTGCAACTGCCACGTTGATATCACTGGTTGAGCATTTCATGCTTTTCAGTGAAAATATCAGTGAAAAACTTCCTTCATTTTTCACGCTTTTTTCACTGAAAAAGTCTATAAAAAATTCAAAAACTTTTTCAGTACTTTATAATGTCAGGGTGAAAAATTCGAAATAAAATCAAAAAGTACTGAAAAAGTTATACATTTTTCACATCCTTTTTCAGTGAAAAAAGTGTGAAAAATAGAGAAAGTTTTTTACCAATATTTTCACTGAAAAACTTGAAATACTCAACCAGTGTATCCCACTTTCTGGATAGCTCCAACGGACCCACCCCAGTACTAAAGGTGCATGTCCCAGATTGGGCCGCAATCCGACCTCCAATAAATCAAGCACCATTCAGGAATCTTGTATTGTAGTTCAAGTTCTATGGCATGAGCTCAATGGTCTTCCCGTCTCTCTCCTCTGCGACGAACTCTATGACACATATCCAAAACGCGGGCAATAATCATAAACAGGCGAAATCCCTTCATAAACATAAAAGTGCCGCCGGTCAGTTAAATTGCCGTGATACTTTCGCCTGAAGTTGCAGAGGCATGTATTGACAATTTTATGTAGTGTATTATCAAATCCTTTCAGTTGAACCGACACCCTGATTGTATTTGCTTGATTTCAAAACCTGTAACACAAAACAGCAGATCATGCTCAGCCGTGGCCGGGATACCGGAGCTTTTTCAAATGAAAATTGAAGGGCAGAGAGCGCAAATAAACTGTTGTTTTACATCCAACCTGCAGGTACGCACAAAATCATCCAATCAACTCCGACCCCAACTTCACATGAAGGTGCAAGAACAAATATCGTGTGCATCTCTGTGTCAGTACGCGGGTACCGACCGCACTTCATGTTGCCTCTAGCCGGTTTCTTACCGCTCCAGCCCAGCGAGGCAGTTGAACGAAGTCTACGGGAATCGAACTTCTTGTTGAAGTGTATGTCTGCGAGAAACTCTAGGAAGCCCATGTGTGTGAGCTAGGTTGAATCACACACCGGACTGTATGCCTGGAGTTTTCGGAATGATAGGCTGCCGGACGGTGCCGCCGGTGTACTGGACCAGAAAATTCTAATTTTCCGGAGCTCAGGCCCCCGAGAACCGTGTAAATCACACACCCGGAGAGGGTTTCCATTCCACAGTTCGCGTAGACTGCGTTATTTAAACAGTTGCTTCGGTGCTTAAATCTGGACCAACTATGTGGCGACTAAGGGGTGACTATGTCGAAATTTAAGGGAAATTTAGCTTAAATTTAAGGCTCATATAAAATTACCAGATGAAGTACCGGCCCCACTATTCCTCTAAAAATAAGGTAAATACCACTAGATCGTTTTACCTCCTTTGTTCTGCGGCGGAGTTCCTACGGGGTTACAGAATGAATATTATGTTTCATCACCCGCCATAGCGAGATGAGTCTCGATTTCCTTCCCGTGGGCTGTCTGATGTCTACACTACAGTTCCGAGTGTCGAATACCCACACCCCCGAACTGTCAGATTGAAATACCCGGGCATCAAAGCAGTCTGCCCCAAGACGGCTGATCAAGAGAGCGCGGGCTATGGAAGAAATATGAATTTATTGGGAAAAAAAAGGGAAGACAGCGGTAAAACCTCGCTTTTCAGCACTCTCGAGAAGCTGGACTGAGAGAGACAAATCTGAGGTGAGATACGCCAATTGTATATCGGCGTCAAAGTTGTTTCGGTCCTTGAGAGCAATCTGGAGATGTGGGAGCGCATCGGTGTATTTTCCCTTCCGATATAGATCTTCTGTGATCTGCAAGCTTCCAAACAAGAAGTTGAGTGAACTCGCAGTTCGGAACTACGGAAGGAGAGATCGTGAGCGCACTTTCGCTGAGACTCCTCCGAAACGAGGCCGCCGCCAGCGATTCCGAGCTTGCCTTCTGCTCCGAATCGTTTATTCATGGGTGATAGCTGAAAAAAAGAGCTGAGAGTAACGGCCTGTCACGATCCCGTGCTAGTGACACGTCGCGACGTAATGAATGAATTTCTGACGTTTCTTGCGAAGGCGAGAGCGTAATGAACTCCCAATCGTCGGTCTTCTTTCAGAGTACTTAAATTTTGGTTTCATTCGCTGAGTTACCTGGCATTATTTTATTACAGATCGAACGGAAAAGAAAAGATGTAATTCGACAAAAATGCTGTTCATCTTTATCGCGCCATGCGTTGAAGCCCCCAGGCACGATACATGTTGAACCAATCGACCGATGTCTCCCGTACAAACCCAACCCTAACCCTTAGCAGTAAACCTTAGGCAAATAACACAGCCACCACTACGTCACGGCAGTGCGCGGCAATGCCGCGGCGCGCGCGGCACTTTTACCCTATAACAAACGAGGTACGAGTTCATAATGTTATAGCGTCTGTTTATAAGAGACTACTTTTACCCAGCCCCTTCTTCACTCCTCAATTCCCTCCAAAGAGCCTACATGACCAACCACACCGTGGTAAGTACCTGCAATTCGCTCGCTCCTCACGCAGCATTCAAATACTTCCTGGAAGGCCTGGTGCCGAATGGTCCACACCACACCGAGTAGGCATGTTGCTGAGGGTGTAGTGGGATCGCCGGTCGATTTGAGTCCGGGCCGCTGTTCGAGAAAGCCTTCCCAATTTTGTCCCATGCCCCGCTCCTTCCCACCCATCCCGGAATCTATTTCAAGCACGTCTACGTATCCCCCAGAATCAATTGGTTGCTGTTCAAATAAGTTGCAGCCTCATCATTTTGAGCGTGGAGAAACTTCTACTTTTCCCATCACCGCAATTGGGTCCCTCCAGATGACG